>CM053593.1:373643451-373660619 GCA_028646575.1 Pseudocheirus occidentalis
AGTTCAAATCCAGCCTCAAGTATCTACTAGCTTGTGTGACCCCGGGCAAGTCATTGAGGCTGTCTGATTCCTCATCTGTAAAATGGGAATAATGATAGTACCTACATCCCAGGGTTATGAAGATCAAGTGTATATATGATAACTATAATAGTTATTCTTATTAATCCTGGGCCAAAGGACCCTCAGCTCCCCCTCATCCTCCCTGCAGAAGCCCATAGTTCCACTTGGGAAGACCAGGGAGGAAAGAAAGGGGACATTCTTTCATTTCCTTTTTTTGGGGGGGGGGAGGGCAATTGGGATTAAGTGACTTGCCCAAAGTCACACGGCTAGTAAGTGTGCCACGTATCTGAGGCCGGATTTGAACTCAGGTCTTCCTGACTTCAGGGCCGGTACTCTGTTCATGGAGCCACCCAGTCCCCCCCACCCTGTTCATTCCCTTTAAGGACATGGTAGCAGAGTAGGTTTGTCCAGGGACCAAGGGGCAGGGATATAGAGCCAGGACCTGAGGAGGAGGAACCTGGGGGACTTGGATGCCTTACCTAAGCGGTGGCACCACACACACGTGCCCACCACAGCTCCAAGCAGCAGAAGGGTGGCTCCCGCCCCGAGCAGCTCGGCATGGTCCATGTCTCTGGGAGTCTTCTGCCTGCAGTATGAACCCAAAGGCTTGGTGACCTGAGGAGAGGAAGGAGCCTCCTGCTTCCTTACTGGGGCTTGGAGGGCCTTTGAGGTTCCCACTCCTCTAGGAAGCTTTCTCCTCCTGGGATTCCCATGGTACCCCCCAAAATGCCATACATAAGAGCCCCTCTTATTCTCTGGCTTTCCGGACTGTCTTTCAGATGAATAGTTCTGTAAGAAAGATCCAGGTCCATCCTGCTTCTGATACAACCTGGCTGTGTCCCCTTGGGCAGATTGCTGAACCTCACACCGTCCCAGGCAATTCTGGTGTCCTAAATTGCAGAGCTCAGGAGGTCACAGGATGAGAACTGAAAGGACCAACTTCCACATTTTACAGTTGAGTAAACTGAGGCCTGGAAAGGTCAGGGTCACAGGCTCATACACGGGCTCTGAAGGAAAAGCCTTCAAAGGCAGCTTCTATTCAACCCCCCTTATTCTACAGATGAAGAAATTTAGATCCAGATTAAATAACCCTCCAATCTGAAACAAGATGCTGACCTGCATTGGTAGAGGGGCTTTCTTTGCAGGGAGTTCCCTATTCCAAAGAAATAATAAATCTGGACCAATTACTTTTTTTCTTTTGTAGTGGTTTCAGTCAGGGGTGTGGGTTCCCAAAGAAAGCTTGGAAGACAAGTAGCAGGTCATGGGGTCACAGGAGCGCCTCTTCTCCTGTCTCCTCCAGCTTTGTCTATTCTCTCTGATCACTCCTTAGCCAACTATATACATACATACATACACATACATACATACATACATCCTGTTATAGTCACTGTCCCCTCTCCACCAATGATGAA
Organism: Pseudocheirus occidentalis; assembly: GCA_028646575.1. NCBI lineage: Eukaryota > Metazoa > Chordata > Mammalia > Diprotodontia > Pseudocheiridae > Pseudocheirus > Pseudocheirus occidentalis. Next base: position 373,644,924 of record CM053593.1, read on the forward strand.
CAAGCAATATTCCTAGCCATGCTCTTTCTCTTGAGCTCCAGACCCCAACAATTAAATGGCAGCATGGTATAGGTAGAGGGTTGACTTCCTGGAGTAATGGAGACCTGGGTTCAAATCCTGCCCTAGACCCTTACTAGCTGTATGACCCATGTCAAATCATTTAATTTCTCTGCACCCCCATTTATTCAACTATAAAATAGTACCTACTGTTATAAGTATCATTGTAAATTTCTATGCTGACCTCCATTGTTGAATCTCCAACTGCCTATTAGATAGCCATCTCTAACTGGTTGTCCCACAAACATCTTAAACTCAACATGCCCCAAGCTGAACTTGTTATCTTTCTTCTCAAAACCCTCTTCCTTCCTAATTTCTCTATTAGCCTCAATGGTACCACCATCTTCCTAGTACCTTAGGCTCCCCAGTATAGGTTGTCAGCCTGGATTCCTCACTGTCTTTCACACTCCTATATCCCATTTATTGCCAAGGCCTGTCAATTTCATTTCCACATCATCTCTTGTCAATTTCACCCCCCCCTTACAACATCTCTTGTCCATTTCACCTCTACAGCATCTCTTGTCCATTTCACCTCTATAGCATCCTTTGCCAATTTCACCTCTCTAGCATCTCTTGCCCATTTCACCTCTGCAGCATCTCTCCAATACACCCCCTTCTCTCTCCTCATGCCTACATTACTGCAATAGCTTCTGGTGTGTGTGTGTGTGTATGTGTATGTGTGTGCACGCGCGTGTGTGTGCCTGTCTCAGGTTCCCCCCTCATTCCAATCCATCTTCCACTCAGCTGCCAAATTAATCCTACCAAATCTCAGGTTCAAACAGACCACACATCTACTTAAAAAAAATTCCAGTGGCTCCCTCTTGCTTTTAGGATCAAATACAAAACCCACGCTTTTCCAATCATTTTCCATCTTAACCCCACTGCATACTCTTCAATCCAGTGATGCTAGCCTTCTGGCTGTTCCTTAAACAAGACCCTCCATCTCTCAACTTTTTTTCTTGCTGTTCTCCATGCCTGAAAGGCTCTCCTTTCTCATCTCCACCTCCTGGCTTCCATCAAGTCTCATCTAAGACCTCGCCTTCTACAAGAAGCCTTTCCCGATCCCCTGCTTCATGCTAGGTTGTCCCCTCTGCTGACTATCTCCAATTTATCCTGTCTCTGGCTGGTTTATACATAGCTGTTTGCATGTTGTCTCCTCTATTAGATTTTAAGCTCTTTGAGGGCAGGGATGGTCTTTTACCTTTCTTTGTATCCTCATCTCTTATTTCAGTGCCTGGCACACAGTAAGTGCTTAGTAAATGTTTATTGACTAATTGACTCTAAATGTCAACAATTATGATGACAGGATACCTCTGCCTCCATAGCTACTGTATACGCATATGTTACATCCCAAACCAGCTTTACCACTTTTCTTCCCCAAACTTGCCTCTCTTCCTGCCTTCTCTGTTTCTGTTCCTTTTTTCATACTACTCCCCTGCACCTGTTGCCTAGTCAAACTGACTTTCTTGCTGTTCCATTTCCCACCTCTATGCCTTTGCATTGGCCATCCTCTGTACCTGGAAGGCACTTCCTCATCAAGTCCACCTCTTAGAGACATTTGCTTCCTTTGAAGCCCTGCTCCCACAGAGCTTTATCCAGGAGTCTTTTCTTAGCGCCTTCCCCATCTCCAATATTTTTTCCCATGCATTTCTCTTACATTGTATATATGCCTATATATTAGTCTATGTATACGTTGTTGTCCCTGTTAGAATGGAAGCTTCCGGGGTGGCTAGGTGGCGAAGTGAAAAGAGCACCGGCCCTGGAGTCAGGAGTACCTGAGTTCAAATCCGGCCTCAGACACTTAACACAAAAAAACTAGCCGTGTGACCTTGGGCAAGTCACTTAACCCCAACTGCCCTCCAAAAAAAGCAAAAAAAAAAAAAAAAGAAGAATGGAAGCTTCCTAAGGGCAAGAAATGTTTTGTTTTTATATCTTGAACATCTCTCACAATGCTAGGTTTCATAAATGCTTATTAATTTACTGACTTACTGATTTGTCTCTCATGTTCAAAACCTTGATGTTCTTTCAGGCTCTTCCTCCTCCCTCTTCTCTCATAAATAATTAGTTGACAAGTGTAGATGAGTCTACACCCTCCACCATTCCATCTTCCCTTCTCTGTCCCCTCACCACCTCCCACTGACAACCTTCATTATACCTTTCTTGACTGACTTCTGCAGAAGCCTTCTACATACCAAGAAAAACTAAATAATCCCTGCCCTCAGGGAGCTTACCTTCTAACAGGGGCAACAACACATACATAAATTAGTATGTAGGCGTATATAATATACAAAAGAAAAACACGGAAAAATGTGTTGCTGCCCCTCCCACCCCTCTCTCCCTGCCTTCCATCCAGTCTCTTGCCAAACAGTTTCGTGTCCATCCTTCTTACATTCGAAACCTCTCCATGGTGCCTTCTTGCCTCCTAAGTCCTGGTCAAATTCCCAGCCTGGCAATCAAAGCCTCTAGCCATCTGTCATCCCTCTTTTTATCCAGTTCCCTCCCACGCACTCTATGCTCCAGCCAAACTGGACATATCACATACTTTCCTCCCTTAGCCCTTGGGTTTAATATCACCTGTGCCTCAAACGCTCCCCACAGTCCATCCCCTCGGCATGGTGAATTCTCACCCATCCTTCAAACCCCAACTCAGACACTGCTTCCTCCAGACAGCCTTCCATGATAACCCCCAGTAAGAATGACTCCATCCTCTGGGTAGAAAGGGAGATATTTCCATCAATCAGAACTCACTTTTCTACCTTCCCATGTATTATTTTGCAGTATAGGTAATGTGTGTGTGTGTGTGTGTGTGTGTGTGTGACAGAGAGACAGAGAGACTGAGAAAGACAGAGACAGAGAGATCTTTTACTAGATTGGAAACTCCCTGTAGTCAAAGATCAGGCTTTAGCTAAATATGCTATCTCCCCAATGTTCAGGGATTTGGTATGTACTGGGTGGAATGGAACTGAAAAATATCTGTGAGTCATGTAAGCATCTAAGGAGGGGTTTGAAACATGGTTAGGATTCCCATGGGCAGAGATGGGACCAGGACTGTTCTAAGCTTGGAGAACAGCATTAGGAAAGAGCCCAAGTGGGAAAGTATAGGATATTTTCAGTAAGCAGGGGTCTGACCTGGAGTGTTGGTATAGGGTGGTTGGGGGGAGGGGGAATGGAGAGGCAGGTAAAATGCCTGGAGTTGGGAGGGAGGGACCTCAGGGGCTGTCTAGTCCAACCTCCTCACTTATGGATGGGCAGGCTCAGGTCCAGGGAGATGAATGGACTTGCCCAGCATCACACAGGCAGTAAGTATCAGGAGTGGGATTTGAAATCATATCTTCTGACTCTGAAATCAAGGCTCTTCCATTTCACTCTAGTAATGATAAATGAGGCTAGAAAAGTCGTTTAGGACCAATTTATGAGGATCCTTGAATGCCTGACTAAGGAGTTTGGAAATATATATCCACTTTTCACAAGTAGATGATCAAGAAATATATTCTTTGAACACATCGGGGGTGAGGGAATAAAGAAGGAGGCTTGTCTAAGGTGGGCAAGGGGAACAGAGCAGGCTCAGGGACACACTCAGAAATCCCTCTTTTTCATATTCATGAGCAAATCATTTGGACTAGTCACAGTTGTTCTTTTAAAATTGAACATCTTAGCTGCAACTTGCTGCCCACCCCTAGACAGAAAGGGGGTGGTCTCCAGCGAGCACAGAAAGAAGCAAACCTTTTTTGGACATAGCTCACGAGAGTTTGTTTGACTTGACTCAACAGCATATTTGATACAGAGGCTGTCCTTTTTTTTTTTCTTTTTCCACTGGAGGAGGAGAAGTGGGAAGAAGAGAAAATCTTTTATTTTCATTGAAAAATAAAATAAAAATTCAAAAATAACATTTGGGATTTTTTTTTAATTTTGAAAATAAATCTAAGTCCTACCAGGTTCTGCCTGATTAATATCCTTAACTTTGAAGACTATCGGCATTCACACTTTGGTGTGAACTTTTAAAAATAGATCAGCCACACTGAGGGGATGGGAGGGAGGGGAGTGATTTGGGAATATTCTAAGGAGAAGGTCAGAGAGGACAGCAGGAGGACCCTGGGTTGCTAAGCAGTGAGAGAGAGAGGAGCAATAAGGGAAGTGAGGAGTCAAGACAAATTATAATTCCTGTTTCCCCATCCCCCCACATCATACAGGGCCCTAGCTCTTTATTTATACTCATGGCATGATTAGGATTTCAGAGTTGGAAAGGGGCCACTCCCTTCATTCGACCGAGGTAGAGTCTTAGAGAAGGAAAGTGACTAGTTCCCATGCAACAAGGCTATTTAGTTGGAGAGGAAAGTTCTATGCTTCTAGAGGGGGCACCATAAAAACACAGTAAAACCTTCCTAATTCAGATTTTCAATTTGACATTTGTGATCAGTGTAGTAGGCAAGACTGAGGTGTAAACCCTTTCATTAACTAATTGATTAACAACTGCTAATTAAACAGGTTAACCAGATTGTGGGGAATTATTAATGCCATGTATTTTGTGAATTTAAGACCCTCATTCTGAGAAGGGGATCCATAGGCTTCACCAGACTGCTGCCAAGGGGGTCCAGGATACAGGAAAAAGTGCCAGGACTGATCCAAACTCCTCCTTTTATGGAAGAAGGAGGTGATCCAGGACATACAGGTGCTAAGGGGCAGTCAGGATTGGAACCCAGAACTCCTTACTCCATGACTTACATTCCTTCTGGATCAATTGCTGCATCCCGTGTTCATGGTCTAGCATTTCAAAATTACCTCCCACCACCAAGTCCCCAAATCCTTTGATGTCAGGAAATTAGTCTAATTAAGTGATGATTTGGGAGGTGTTTTTCTAATTTGTGTCTTGTCTCTGGACCCCCTGCAACCCCACCCCACCCAGAGGCTAGCTTCAGTCACTTCAAGAAGCAGAAAAAGCTTCTCACATAGGCTTTTTACAGGTTGTTTGTCTTGCTTCAGGGTGCTTTCAATTGGGCCTCTAAGTGAGGTCAAGAATCACCTTTCCAGGGCCGTCAAGGGATCTCCTTTCTCCTTCCCCAGAAATAAATGAAGCCATCACAACCCAGGAGCCTCCAGCTGACAACCTAGCTCCCTCTCAGCCATTTGGAAGTGGAGATACAGCCGGGGCCCCTCTTAAAATGGCCGGGCACCAACTGATGGATAAAATAGACTCAGGTTGGGAGTAGAGTTAGTGGTTGATCCCTCCCTTTGGAGGGCAGAGAGGCCCTTACTCATGGGTGGGGCTGGTGAGGCCAACACAAACCAAATCAAAACAGTGACCCATTTAATGTGACTGAAGCTGCTTCTCATCCACATACCACATACCACATACCTTTAAGGTAGCCAGGGTAGGTATTATTAAATCTTTTCACAGAAGTGACTTACCCAAAGTTGCAAATATCCAAAATCAGAAGCCAAGGGAGGGTCGATATTTTGCTGCTTATAACAAAGTAGGACACAATTCACCAGCCCACCCAATCCCTTACACTCTTGTAAAGTAAAGCCCTCAGGCTGATGTGTATGGATCACAACTGGTATGATGGGAGCAAAATGGAGTTAAAAGGAATTTCTGCTCTCAAATTTAAATGGTGAATTCAAGTGCCCTGAGACAGAAAAAAAATTCAAAAGATATAAACTATTATTTTTACAACTACTTGTTTTCTTCTCCAGATCATCTTACAGATGAGGAAACTGAGGCGAAGAGGGTTACGTGATAACTAGGGGCCACATAACTGGAGAAGGGCCAATGCCCCAGTTTTTAAAGAGAAGAAGAGAGCAGAAACTGCAGGCTATAATCTAGCAAACTTAACACTGATTCCAGTAAAAAAAAAAAAAAAAGAAATCTTCAGACATTTTAAAAGGGATGTGAGCACTTAGAAAGGGAACTAGCAGTCATCAAAAGTCAGTATTGCTTCATCAAGGACAGGACACACAAAACTCATCACACTTCCTTTCTGGAGAGAGTAACCAGAATGAAAATAGAGTTTCCTGGTTATCAGATAGAAGGCTATGCTGGGAGGCAGGAAGACACAGGCTCACATCCCACCTCTGACACCTGAAAAAGAAAACTAACTTCTATGTGCCTTGGCAAATGTCTGAGACTATGACTTGAGTTAATAGAGCACATTTCCACACCGAGAGTGCTTCACACTGAAGAATCAGATCCCTCACAAATTTGCATTCCTAGACTGGTACCCAGGGAATGCTATTGATACGGTTTGTATATTGAGGGTAGCCAAGGGAACCCCCTGATCTCCTCCACTGGGGCACTTTCCATGGATCTGAGCATGCACCCTGGTCCTTTCTGGTGGGAGCCACACTTTTTAGTGAGGGAGACTACAGACCGCTTGAGTACAAGGAGATATTAGATGAAGAATTTGGGAAAGAGATCATAAACCTGGTAGAGGCGGAAGATCTTGCAGTAATGTTGGTGCCTATAACCCTATGGGCATCTGCTGGCAGAGCAGCTGATAAATTCATGATTTCCCTTGAATGATCTTTCCATTAGCCACAAAGGAGAAGGGATGACAAAAGGAAAGACTTAATATTGATTCCAGGACATTACTGGAATTTACTGGAAATTACTCTGACTCACAAGAAGGTTTGTTACTGAAGTAGGGAAGGGAAGCATATAAGAATATGAAAGTATATATGTATGTAAAAGTACATAAGTACACACACACACATATATATATATACTTAATATATATTATACTTAATATATAAGTATAATATATTATACTTAATATAACATATACTTAATAAGTATATATACTTATTAAGTACCTGCTCTGTGCCAGATACTAGGCTAAGAGCTTTAAAAAGATCTCATGTGACCCTTATAACACCCCTGGGAGGTAGGTGTTATTATGATTCCATTTTACAGCTGAGGAAATGGAGGAAAATGGGGCAAAGTGACTTGCCCAGGGTCACACAGCTAGGAAGTATCTGAGGCTGGATTTGAACTCAAGTCTCGTTGATCCCCCAAGCCCAGTGTTCTATCTACTGAGCCATGGGTTGAGAGGACCATCCACTCATGACTGAGGAGAAGGGGCCAAGAGCAGCCCGGCATACTTCCAGATTTAGATCAAGCAGCAAGGATTCAGAGAAAGGAGAGTTAAGGACTCTTGTTGTACAAGGGAAGCCGACCCCACAAGTAGCAAAGCTGGGATTTAAATTCAGGCTGACTCCAAACGCAGTGATTTGTCACTGCATCACTAACTACGTGGCCCTGGTCAAGTAACTTCTTTTTGGGCCTCAGTTTACCTTCCTGTAAAATAAAAGGACTGGACTTGATGGTCCTGAAGGACTCTTCTAGCTCTACACCTGACGATTCTATTATAGAGGACTGATAGACCAGGGGCAAGGATGTAGATTTACCAACCAGAAGCAGCTCATAGCACCGCAAACAGAGGACTGGGCCTGGAGTCAGGAAGAACTGAGTTCAAATATGACCTCAGACGTAATAACTGTGTGATCCTGGGAAAGTCACTTGACTTCTGTCTACTGTGGCTTCCTCAGCTGTAAAATGGTGACATTAGTATCTGCTTCCCAGGGTTGTTTTGAGGATCGAATGAGGTAGTATTCACATGGGGCTTAGTGCCTGGCACACAGTAGGGGCGTTTAGTAAATACGCTTGCTTCTCCCTTTCATACCCTGAGGTGTTCGTCTGGCTGTTATGGCTTGAACGTCTTGAGGGCATCATCCTCAAGCCTATGAGGTCTCTTTTTGTTCTAGATCCTGTCAACCCAAAAGAGTAGACCCTAATGGTGGAAATGCAGGCACCAGGGGCTGAGAGTTTTGTGAGAAAGGGAGCCTTCTTTTCTGGTTTTTCCATAGCTTTTTTTTTTCTTTTTGGAGGGGGGAAGGCAGAGCAATTGGGGTTAAGTGACTTGCCCAAAGTCACACAGCTAGTTTTTGTGTCAAGTGTCTGAGGCCAGATTTGAACTCAGGTCCTCCTCACTCCAGGGCCAGTGCTCTATTCACTGTACCACCTAGCCGCCCCCATTTTTCTGGTTTTTCTATTTCAATTCTCAGTGTTGGTGCACTATGTGGTGCCTAGGAGGTGCCTAAATTAATGTTTTCTGCTTCCACTCCATTTAAATATACAGGTGGCCTCCTAGCCTGCTAGCTGAGAAAAAGCCTGTTCCCTTCTTCCCAGCCAGCAATGGCTTAGCCCCACAGGGCATCCAAAGACGTCCCAGCATCTCCCCTTCTCCTCGACCCTTTGCAAGAGGTGAGTCAGAAGGTGGCATTCCGGGATGCACAGCCTTTTCCAACTAACGTGACATTTGGGAGGGCTGAGTAACTCAGGGAAGAACATTAAATTCAGCCAGTATATTTTTTCCAAGTTAAATTTAGACTTTTAAAAAAATAGATTTTGTTATACTGCCTGCCCTCTTACTCATCTTTGTCTCTTCTACCAGAAGGAGCTTAATAAATGTTTGGTCAATAATGAGTAGATGTCATGGGGGGAGGAAGAGATTTTTCTAGCACTTTGAAGGAAAAGCGGGGGAGGAGGGAAGGCTTCGGGACCGTCATAACCCACGATTGTAGACCTAATGTTGGAAGGGAGCTCATAGGCCATCTCATCTGAGTCTGTCCTTTGGCAGAGGAGAAAACTGAGGCCTGTGAACTTACCTGAGGTTACACAGGTAAAAAGTAAGAGTCAGGATTTGAACCCAGGTCCCTGGATGCCAAATCAATTGATCAACCCTATGCTTTGTTGCCTCTCCTAGCTGTTTCATATTTACCATGTCAGATCATCTTGTGTACACTTTCTCTCCTCTCCTCGTTTCTCCTCATCCCTTCCCTCCTCTTCCTCTCTTCTCCTTCCCTCTCCCTCTTCCTCCCTTTTCCTCTCACCCTGCCTTCTCTCCCTCCCTGTGCTCTCTCTTTCTCTCTCTCTCTCTGTCTCTCTCTCTCTCTGTCTCTCTCTCTCTCTGTCTCTCTATCTTGTCTCGTGTCTCTGTCTGTGTCTGTCTCTGTATCTTGTCTTCTCTCTCTCTCTTTTTCTCTCTCTCTCTCTCTGCCCTCCCCTGTACCCCGTCTGTCTCTGCCTCATTATCTCCTCCATCTCCCTCCTCTACCTTCCTCCTTGGAGGAAGAAACAAAACCCCAGAAAAGAAAAATGTCTTGTCCAACGTTACACAGTAAATCAGTAGTACAACCAAGACTCAAACCCAAGCCTCCAATCTGCAGGTGCAGCACCCACGACTGCCCGGTGCCATTGTGCAATGCCACCCAATCTCAGAAAACATTCTCCCCTGATCCTGTCAGTCAGAGAGACCAAATATGAGGCTGGTGTCAGTGTGGAGAGGGGATTGGGAGGGTGATGGAGAGGTGCTAGATTTCTAGTCCATTCCCTACGTCTCTCCTCTTTCTTCTCTTAACTAATTTTCCCCAGCCTGTCTTTTCTTCTCTCTCTCTTTCTAGCTATTTCCACAAGGCGCTGTTGACTGTGCTTAAATCTAGAACCTACTACAAAAGGGTTGATTCATAAATAATCAGAAAAGGAAGCAACGCTAAGAGTCTGGTTTCTTCTTCAGTCCTCACTTAAAGGCCGCGGAAGATATCGTGGGTAGAGTCTACTACATTTTGGCAAAGCACTTGATCCAGTCTTTCTAGCCTTGTGGGAAAGATGGAGACATGGATGTCTCTGCTCCATGGAGGATGGGTTGACAGTGGTATGACATAAGTAGGTTTGAAACCAGGTGAATGACTGACTGTGTTCACTGACTGTTGTTCACTGATGGTGCCTGTTTGCCCACAGTCTCTCCAGCAATTGTCACTTTTCTTTTTTTGTTGTATTTATCAATCTGACAAGTGTGAAGAAGAACCTCAGAGCTGCTTTAAATTGTTTTTCCAATTATCAATTATATTTTCCCTATCTGTTTATTGGCTCCCTCCCCTCTGCCTACAAATACACTCAGGTCTGCCCCATCCTTGCAAAACCTCTGTTCCCTTTGCTATTTCATCCTGTTACCATCTAGTATCTCTCTGACCTCTCACTGCTGGGTCAATAGAAAGATCAGCCCACCTCGGCTGCTTACACTTCCTAACTTGTCGTTTGACCCTTGAAATCCTTGTAAATCATTTAATTTCACTCAGGCCTTAGTTTCTTCATCTGCTAAATGGGAGTATAAATAATATGCTTATTTATATATACTTATATATGATATATATAAATAATATACTTATTCAATAATATACCTACTTCACAAAGTTGTTGTAGGGCTCAAATGAGATAATAAAAATAAAGCACTTTACATGTTATAGAAATGGCTAGCTGCTATAATTAATGTCATATTAATGTCATTATAATTTATCATTAATAATATTATTTAATATAATATATAAATATCAACAAATAAGAAATAAGATACATAAAATAAAAATGTATTGCATTTATAAAATGCCCAGGGAAGGCAGCCTAGACTGTTCTTCTTCATGTCTAGCTTAGCTCTTCCTTGAGGCAACATTACACAAACGAAGGTGGTCACTACCTTGATGACACCCTTTTTTTGGGGAGAGAGAGAAGCCCATGTGGCTAGTGAACAAATGGAACTTGTTTACAAAAAGCTGGTTCTTTAGGCTTTGCCCCTTCCAAAGGTGACTTGTAGGGCCCCTTAAACTATGGTTGCCTAGATTCTTCTCACAGTAACTGGTTTGTGGTTTGCAAGGTCTTTCTTATGATGAGCACAGACCTGGGTTTGCTTCTTAGCATTTCAAAGCCAACGCTAACCTTCCTCCCTGGGGAATGTAATGGACTCTCGCTCTTGCTTGCTAGAGAATCTATCAGTGCGTAGACATTTGTACATAACTCTATTAATAATTAAGGCCTTTCCCTCCTTGTTAGAGTCTTTATTCTCCCTCCCCTCTAGAATCTGGCTTCCGACTTCATCGCTCAGCTGACAGTGGCCTCTCCACACTTCCCACCGGCCTCTTCCTTGCTGGCTGTAGTGGATTTTTCTCCCCCCTCATCCTCCTGGACATTTTAGGATCTGCCGCTGTTGGTCCTTCTGGGCACTTTCTCCTCGCGGAGTCTGCATGACGCTGTTCTTTCCTGGCTTTCCTCTTACGTGTCTGACTGAGCTTTACCAGTCCATTTTGCTCTTTCTTATCCCATTTCACTCCTACTACATATGAGTGTCCCCCAAAGCTCTGTCCTGGGCCCTCTTTATTTTTTTTTTCTCCACACTCTCTTGCTTGGTGATCAATTATTATTTCTCTTGTAAATTAGAAATTAGAAATCTCTCTTGTCTAATTATTATCTTTGTGCAATGATTCCCAGATCTACATGACTAGCCCTAGTCTCTCTGCTGAACTACACAACCATTCGATTTTGGGGTTGCTCAAACAGGATGTTACATAGCCCTTGAAAATTCAAGATGTCCATGACAGAACCTGACGTTTCTGGCCATTCCCCCAGTCCTTCCTCCCTTCCAAAGCTTCCTATTTCTAGTGTTTCCCCATCTTCACGGGGGTCCAGTTTCTCTTGTCCCTGACCCCTCCTTGCCCCAAGAATCCAAGCCATTGCCAAATCTCTTGTTTCTACCCTTGTGACAACTCTTCCACATCCCCTTCTCTGGACTCATACAACTACACTGCTACCTTAGGCCCCCATCGCCTCTTGCTCGTTTGACTAGAATAAACTTCCAATTGGTCATCCCATCTCAAGTCTCTCCCCACTCTCATCCATCTTCCATTTGGCTGCCACAGTGGTTTTCCTGAAATGCTGGTGTGACCGGGCCACCCCTGGCTCAGTGAGCCCCAGTGGTTCCCTACTAGAATCCGTTTGGAATGTAAAGCTCTTCATGCCTTTGTCCCTTCCTATCTTTCCAACCTCCATATACTCTAAGATCTAACTCAAGGGAAGAGAACTGAGGCCTTGAGGCCACATATAGCCTTCTAGGTCCTCAAGAGCAGCCCTCTGACTCAAAGGGCCGCACTTGAAGACCTAGAGGGCCACACGTGACCTTGAGGTCTCAGGGTTCCCACCCCGGAATTCTAGCTAAACTGGTCTGGTGTGTCCTCTAACCCAGCACTCATCTCCCATCTCCATGCCTTTGTATTGGCCATGCCCTGTGCTGGGAAGGCTCTGCCTGCATTTTCACCCCTTAATTTCCCCATCTTCCTTCAATGCTCAGTTTCTGAAGAAGGCCTTTACTGTCTATCCCCCTACGGCTGCTTTTTGTTTCCCTTTCAAAATGCCTACTCATTTATCTAGTTATTCACATTATGGAGCCTCCACACCATCCATGTCCCATAGCTCAGGCCAATGTAAGTTTCTTGAGGGCAGGACCTGCTTTTTTGCCTCTTTGTATCCCCAGTGCCAAGCCCACAGTAAGATGTCTCCTTGGACAAACTGAAATCTTCCTTCGTGCCTCCACACTCTCCTGTCCCTCATTTGTGCCTTTGGCTCCTCCAGTGCCTTAGCTGACTTTACAGAAATTTGCTTTCGGCACTTTGGTGCTTGGTGGGGGCTTCCTCCCTTTCCTCCTTCCTGTGACAAAGGCTGTTACCCAATAATCCCTCATGTTGCCCAATAATCACTCACTTGGAGAGGCCTTGGCTGCCCAGAGTAGGAACTTGTGCAGAGAGAGCCCTCAGCTGCAGGGCAGGGTGCAGGCAGCAAGAGGCCTCTGTGTGAAGTACCCCATGGAGTGAATTGGGGGGTTTACAAATTCTCTAGAGAAGGAGACATATGCAAAACAGGAAGCATCCAGAGCAGAGGTGACAGGGGTGGGACCAGTGGGGGGGGGGGCAAGACTTAGACGGAGGGAAGGTATTCGTCTGAATCATGAGGAAGCAGAGGGAATCTGGAATCCCACAGCCCTGGGCCCAGAGGATGCCCATCCCAAGGAGGTAGGGGTAGGGAGAAAAAGGCCCGAGGAAGACACCAGGCGAGGCGAAAAGGTGGGCCTCCTTTGTCAGTTCCCCTGGGGAGCTAAAATAGCAGAGGGAAGTGGGCAGTTTTTGTATGAGCTAAGCTGACAGAGAGAGCAAGAAAGTCCAGGGTGGGACAGGCTGGAGGCAGAGCAGGGCTCAGCCCACAGCGTGGGGAGGGACCATGGGGAGGGACCATGGGCCAACACCTGCATCAGCCTGGCCTTCTGGAGTCATGGGAGCCGCCCAAGGCCCAGTGATCCCCATGTCAGAGGAAGAAGAGCTCCCATCTACTTCAAATGCTTCATTTTACAGAAAGGGAAATGGAGAGCCAGATAAGGAAAGTGACTTATCCAAGATCATCCAAGTAGAAATAGTCAGGACCCCAGTCCAAAATCAGCCAGACATGGGGCAGGGTGACAGGAGCTATATAAACAGGGCCTGGGAAGCCAGGGGGGCAGGTCACTCCTTACTCCCCACCCATCATTCTCCTGAAACGCCTGAAAAGCAGCGCACATTCTCCCTCACATCAGAAGCAGGACTTCTTCCTAGGCAGAGGAAGTTGGGACCTCTTCTTTGGAGCCTCCATGCCATCCTATCACCCCAATCTGGACACTCAATCAATCAATAAACATTAATTAGGTTCCAGTTGTGTTCTAGGCTCTATACTAAGCCCTGGGAATAGAGAAAGGAGTAAAAGACTGTCCCCTCCCTAAGGAGCTTATGGTCCAAGGCCGGGTATAACAAACACACACATAGAGTCAGAATCAATATAGGGTAAAGGGGAATTAACAGGGGAAGGGGCTGGAGTGAGAAGGGGTTAGGAAAGACCTCCCGGAGGAGAAGGGATTTTAGTTGGGACCTAAGGGAAGCCAGGAAGTAGAGGGAGAGCATTCCAGGCATGAGGGAAAGCAGAGAGAAGGCCAGGAGCCAAGGGACGGCGGGTCTTGTTTATGCAGCAGCCACGAGGCCAGTCACTGGATCCAAGAGCATGTGCTGGGGAGTAAGATGTAGAAGACTGGAGAGGGGGACAGGGCTGGGTGCTGAAAGGCTTTGAATATCAAACAGGGCAGTTGGTGTTTGACCCCGGAGGCAGGCAGCCCCCACGGCTGCCGTTGGCTTAGTCCAGGCATGAGGCAAACAGGGCCTGCACCAGAGGGGAGGGTGTATTGGAGAGATGCTACAAAGGGGACTCACCAGGCTTTGGCTACAGCTTGGATGGGGGTGGGGGAGAGATAGTGCAGAGCCCAGGGTGCCTCTAAGGTTGTGAGCCTGGATACCAGGAGGATGGTGTTACCCTCTCCAGTAATAGGGAAGGATTTGGGGGAAAGATCATGAGATCTGTGTTGGATGGGGTGAGTTTAAAATGTCAACTGGACATCCAGTTACAGACGTTTGGAGATACGAGATTGAGGTTCAGGGGAGAGACTAGGACAGGAAAGGTGGATTTGAGAAAGACCAGGGGCTCACTGCCTACCTCTGTGGGCTCTACTAGAGACAGTGAATTGGACTGGCCAATAGTGGGGCCTTCTTCAAAGCCCTTCATGACCCAGCCCCCTCCTACCTTACCCCTTACTCTCTGACACACTCTGGGATCCAGTGGCTGGCCCCTTCATCTCTTGGCTCGGGCATGTTTTCTGTCCGCTCCCTTGCCCCTGCCTGAAATGTTCCCCTCCCTCCCATCTGCTTGCTGACCTCCCTCCCGGGCTTCCCCTCTTAAGGCAAGTGCCTTCCCTCTGGTAATTATCACCTCTTTAATCTTGTGTGCTTTTAAAAAAACATACAGCTTTCTTTTCTTAAATCCTACATATAGGCTGTGTATTTGTTTGTGTTGTCTCCTCCATTATACTGTAAGCTCTCTGACGGCAGGGACTGTCTTTTGCCTCTTTTTGTTTGTATCCCCTGCCCTCGGCACAGGGCCTGGAATACAGCAAGCACTTAATAAATGTCTATTGATTGGTTTAAGCCAGGCATTATTGCACCATTTCATACATTTACGTAGTTTTCAATACTTTGGTGATTCAAGCATCTATACTTTCATCAGTGTGAATACTAAGAGAAGTAGGCAGCATTCTCTTCTACAGCTAAGATAGCGCTTCAGTTACTCTGGCCTCTGCAGGCCAGTGGGTAAAGACCCTCGGCATCTGTCTGGGCTGGACCTCAGCTGGACAAGCCTGAACTCTAAACCTTTGGGCTTCTGGGATTGACAGAGCTCCTGCTCTGCTCTGAGAACCCAGAAACCCCTCCATACCACAGTGAGAAGATGGAGGGAGAGAGGGAGGCATCAGATATACTCAGAGGTCCTGGGTTCAAAAGTTAGCACGGCACACCTTATTGTCACCGGGTCACTTTGTGCCTCTCCCTACTCTGAAAAATGAAGGGGTTGCATAGATGACCTCTGAGGTCCCTTCCACCTGAAATCAAGGGATGGTTTTGTATGTCTAACAGGCACACTGTTCACAGTGCTGTCACCAGATTATAGATTTAGTCAGGTCTACAAGCATTTATTATATACCTACTGTGTACAGTCAGGTGCTAGGGCTTCAAAGAGAGACAAAAAAAAAATCTTGGAAGGAGCCCTGACTGACAGGATCTGCATCTCTCCAAGCCCCAGCTTTTTCATCCATGTCATGAGTGATTGTAGTCCTCTTCCTCTTCCCCGGGGCTGGGGGCCGGGGGCAGGGGGAGGAGGGGAGAGGAAGAAGCCGGAGGAGATTTATTAACCCTTGG
>CM053593.1:373661119-373676702 GCA_028646575.1 Pseudocheirus occidentalis
TCTCTGTCTCTCTCTCCCTTTCTCCCCCTCTCACTCTCTCCCCCTTCTCCCCCTCTTTCTCTCTCTCTCTCTGGCTCTGGCTCTCTCTTTTCCTCTCCGTCTGTTTCTGTCTGTCTCTCTGTCTCCTCTTCTAAACCAGTGCCATAAGACTTGGGGCTCAGGACCTTGCACCCTTATCTGGCCATTTCCCCAGAGTTGTTCCTGTTAATGGGAGTGCTAACTACTTAAATCACTTGCAGCCACTAAGTGGTTTACCTAATCTCCCTGACAGACTCCCTCAGTGGCTATGGCCTGGCCTACAAAAGGACAGATGAAGAAAAGGCTCCAAAACATCCCCTAATGTGCTGAAATCAAAAGAGCTGGAGGAGTATTTGGCCCCACTGTCCAAGGGCTGTCTTGTGTTACTCAGCTCTGGTTCACCCAAAGCTCTGCCTGCTCATGGCTCTGGTTAGACGTGGCTGCCCCTTGAATTCTAAACCTGTTGGCACATTCAGGACCTCTGGCTACATTGGATGTCTCCCTCCATCTGTCTCCTCATTATGGCATGGAGGGGTTTCTGGGTTCTCAGAGCAGAGCCTGAGCTCTGTCAGATCCCAAGTCTGTTTAGATTCGGTCAGACTCTCCAGTAACTTAGCCATGCAGCCTCATGTTCCTCATCCAGAATAGGCTCTTGTTTAGAGACCTCCTTCTCTTTTTGTCTGATGGTTTTTTGGAAGGGGGAAGGCAAGGCAATTGGGGTTAAGTGACTTGCTCAAGGTCACACATCTAGTCCTCCTTTCTTTTTAGAGACTTCCGGACCCCACTGGTGCCGTGACAGCTGCCACAGCAGTCACTTGGTCTGGAAACTCTAAACCTGGGCCCCTGGGGGCTTTGGTCTTTGACTAGAGAGGGCACATTGAACCACTTGTCTAGGTTCCCACCCACTGTATGGTACCCCATAGGACAGTAGGGATAGGAGAGCCTGCATGCAATTGTGTCCCTGGTAAACATTTAACTGCCAGTACTCAGAAAAAAATAAAGTACCCACAACACGCTTTAAACGATAACCTGGGTTATCCGCATTTTCTCCATCATGTCTTTAAGTCTAGATGCAGGGGTGGGCAAGCTGCGGCCTCAAGGCCGCATGACCCTCTAGGTCCTCAAGTGCAGCCTTGAGACCACATGTGATCCTCTAGGTCATCAAGTGCGGTTGTCTGCCCACCCCTGTGTCTAGATTATCAACAAACAATAAATCATACCAGATCTGTAGCACTTGCTGACTCGCTCCCTGGTTTGAGCTGCCTCCAGCACACCCTGACTGTATCTTTCGGTACCTTTCTTTGCTGCTGCACTTGACCATGAGTATCAGTAAACCAGCCTCACCAGTCTTACTGTCGGGGCATGCATTTCACGCACACTCTCCCCTAAATTCTCATGACAGAGACTCAGAGAACTCCAAGGTGAGCCTCGGGGGACTCATGCCAGATAAAATGGTGGACAAGGGCAGGCGGAGCTTGTTCATAGACGGCACCATCATCTTCCCAGTCACCCCAGTTTGTTACCTCAGGGTCAACCTTTACTCCTCCATCTCCCTCGCCACCCCTTGGCCCAAGTCTCCCCAACATCTGTCTCCTCTCTACTTACTGGCCTGGAGCCTTTGCAGCCCCTCTGATTTGGGCTCTGGTTGTAGCCTCCTGACTGGTCTCCTTGGTTTCTCTCTTGCCTTTCTCTTCACAGCTGCCAAAATGACTTTTTTAAAAATTTGATTAACTAACTTATTTTTAGTTTACATTATTCAGTTCCACAAGCTTTTGAGCTCCAAATTTTTTCTCCCTCTCTTTCCTCCCCCTCCCCAAGATGGCATGCAACCTGATACCAGCTCTAAGGTACATTCCCATTAAATGTATTTTCACTTTAGCAAAATGACTTTCTTAAAGTGTATATCTGATTTGTCACTCCCCAGCTCAGCAGACTCCGGTGGCTCTCTGTTACCCATGGGATCAAGTATACACTATGTTTGGCATTTAAAGCCTTTAAGACCTGGCTCTAGCCTACTTGTCCAGACCTACTTTCTTGAATCCCTTGCCCACACTCCACGGTCCAGTCAAACCAGCCTTACTCACTCCCTCATCTCCTTCCTCTAAGACTTTGGACTGGCCTTCACCAACCCTATCATGCTCCCCCACCTCATCTCCACCTCTTGGAATCTCTCATTTCCTCCAGAAACGGGACCTCTTACATTAGGCTTTATAGGATCTGGCTGTATGACCTTAGGCCAAATCAAGTGACTTTCTAGGCCCTTAAATTGTAGAGAAAATGCTGCCCTGCACAGGAAACACTAACATAATCCCAGATCCAGTCCCTCCCCTGAGCTATGCACAAGCCGTCTTTCCTGATAGAATGTAAGCCCGTTGAGGGCAGGGCCTCTTTTATCTTTGTCATTGTACCCTCAGACCTGCAGTAGCTTTTTGCTTGATAGAAGTATAGCACTTCAGAGTTCTGACTGGTCTTGGGCACCACTGGGTACAACCCCATTCCTTTTACAGATGATAAGACTGAGGCCCATCTAGGCAAATAATTTGCCCAAAGTTATACAGAGGGAGCAGGGTCTGAAGCTTCCCAGCAGGGCCATCCCTCTGCTTTTGCCCCTGTAACAGGGCTGCTCTACAATGGAACAAGATGGTACCCAAGCAGGCTCTTCCACTCTTGTCTGCTACCCCTGGGTAGGAGTTGCCTTGGCTGGGGGTTTCCTTAAAGAATAGGGTCAGGCAGGGTTCCGGATCACTCCTGACAGCCCTGGCACCCCAGTCCACTAATGCCACCCATCTCCCTCCAGCCTCTGAGAGAAGAGCAGAGAGTTGTGCTGAGCCCTGGGAAGGTCCTGCTGCTGGGGGGGGGAGTCCCCCAGCCTCTGTGGGGCCCCCTTTCTCTCCTGGGGAACACTTACCTTGGAGCCTGCCAGCCGCCTTCACTCTGGGAGGCCCATCGCTCTGGCTCCCTGCTCTCTCTGCTCTCACTGATACAGAAGGATGGCAGGCAGGCTGCTGGCTTCCTGTCACCTTCTGAATCACTCCCCTCAAACATCCGCCCCTCCACTGGACTGGCTAGCTGGGAGATGGAGAGCAGAGACATAGAGACATCAGAAGGGGGAGACATTCAAAGGCCAAAAAATGTGAATGAGACCCAAAGGGGGGGGAGAAGCAGAGATAAAAATGGAGTCTCTGGGGAGAGAAGGGGAGAGAAACCTGGGGTGGTGGGAGAGACATAAACAGAAAGAGGAAGAGTTAAAAAGAGAGGGACGAAAACAGAAGAGATGAGACAGAAAAATAGAAGAGAGACAGAGAAAGCTGAGGGAGAGACTAAGGGGAGCGAGGGGAGGCCAGAGAAGCTTCCAGACTGTTCAGTCTGCTTTACCAGCATGCACCCCAGTATGCTCTTGCTTGTCTCCCATCTCCTTCTGTTCTCGGCCTTCCCGGATGCCTCATGAGCTCTCACAGTGGGGTCTCTGCCACCTTGTAGGCCCCAGGTCCTCTGGTTGGGAATGTTCTGTGGAAAGAGTCCTGGAGATCTGAGTTCTAGTCCTGGCCTTGCCACTAAGGAATAAGCAAGTGTCTGGGTGGCCTGCCCTGCCCTCAGAAATCTCCTAATCTGGTCACAAAGGGACTCATCCAGGGAGACAGATAGCACATGGCGATGGTCCAGAAGGGTGAGCAATGTGGCACCTGGGATCAGTGCGCTGGGATTTTGTAGAAGGGGAGAGATGAGGGAGGCCCTGTCTTCTTCCCTACCTACTGTAACCAAGGAGCCTGGGCCTGGACATCTATCCCTTTGATATACTCCGAAGACTTCGTGGGCTTCCCCCACAATCCCTCCTTTATGTGGCCTCCTCCAAGTGTGCCCGCATTGAAATTACAGCTTTCTGAGAACGGGGCCCACCCAGGCTTTAGCAAAATGCCGGCCCCACAGTAAATCCTTAGTGGCTGCCTTTTCTTCCTTAATTATTTATTAACAAAATAGATTGTTTTTATTAAATTATTATTTAATAGCTATATAATTATTAATACATAATAAAATTGTTAAAAAATAAAATTGGACAATTCTTAATTATTTAATTAATGAGCATTTATTTCATCTCTTTTCTACCTTTCCCCATTGGAATAAAAAACATAAAACAAACCCTTGTGACAAATGTACTTGGTCAGGCAGGACAGACCCTCCTATTGTCTGTGTCCTCGAATCTCTGTCCCCTTCTGGAGCTTGTCACCTCTCTGTCTGGCCATTCATTTATGCACTCATTAATAATTGAGCCCAATTATTACTCATTTTACAGGTCGGAAGAGGAGCTGTCCAAGGTCACCTAGTAAGGATGGGCCCGGCCCTTGCCATTACAACTCAGCACCTTCCTTGGAGTCCCTCCAGAGCCGGCCGCTTCTCCCCAGCCGTAGCCTACCCAGTGAGGAAAGGAAGATGCCCTCCTCTGCCCAGCAGGTAACCACATCAGCTCAGCAAAGAGGCACTTGGGTATGTGATGCGGCAGGGGCCAGACCTTGTGGGAGGGCTCAAGATCCTAATATCTTAACGTCCAGAACTGACTAGGATTGTCCAGGCTGTCTTCCCCATCCCTGGTATTTCTCAGATAAGGAGGTGAGACCCAGAGATGCTGACTTAGCAAGGTCACATTTACTCAAAACTCACAGCACCTTTTTGCTTCCCTCATTGTAAATGAGACTGGAGCAGGTGAAGGAGTGGGCCAGAGCCTCCTTACTCACTCGAGTCCTGGCCTGACTGATGGCTGGGTCATTTGGTCTCCTAGAGACTCTGTTCTAGAACATTTGGTGCATAAACATCTGTTTTTGCCACTTGTGCCCACAGCTGGCCCAATTCCCTGAGGAGGCCAATCCTCTCCCCTTCTCAAGACCAGGACACCATCTTCATGGGGCATCTAGAGGTGGACCCAGCATAAAAGTCAACCAGAACTTCCCAGGATGCGTTTTCAAGGTCTGACCTTAATAAAACCATAGGATTGACTTTTGCTGCCACGGCTAATGATGGGTGGAAATCACTCCAACCAAGGCCTCTACTCCCTTATTCCTGGACTGTTGTTCCTGAGAGCCTCAGGCCTCTGGAGACCACCAGCTGCCTGCAGATTTGGCCAACGGAAGGAAAGTTTGTTGTCATGCCTGAGCTTTTTTATTTCCATAAGAGGTGGGCTTATCAGCAGTGAAATGAACAATAACTAAATATATATATATATATTGCTTTTTGGAGGGCAATTGGGGTTAAGTGACTTGCCCAAAGTCACACGGCTAGTAAGTGTGTTAAGTGTCTGAGGCTGGATTTGAACTCAGGTCCTCCTGACTCCAGGGCTGGTGCTCTACTCACTGTGCCACCTAGCTGCCCGTTAACATTTATATTGTAGTTACTATGTGCCAGTAGCTAGTATCTCGTTTGATGCCCAGGGGTTATCCCCATTTCACAGATAAGAAAACTGAGACAAACTGAGGTTAAGTGACTTGCCCAGGATCACTCAACTAGAAAGCTGGATCTGAATAGTAATCATGATAATGATGACGGTGATTAACAGTAAGAAAGACAACACATGCCATGGGCATCTCCAGGCAGCCACTGTGGCCACCGGGTAGAGAAAGAGGTGAGGGGTCCAAAAGGAAGGCAGGGACTCTCCACAGCCCTCCCTTCATATCATGAACTTAACAAGCACCAACAGACTTGAACATTTCTTTATACAAAGAACAAAAAAGAGAATTTATTTGTATGGGGAACTGAAATAGATATGGTTCTTAAAGTACTCATTAAATTTAAAATAGTAGTAACAACATTACCCTATGTTCCCTATTGTCTCGTGCTGACTTTGCTTCTGTGTATTGTGTATTTTTTGTTGCATGACAGTCCTCCTCCCTCTCTCCCTCCTTCCTTCCTTCCAAACCAGCTCTGCCAGTTTGCTGTGAGAAATGATGATTAATAACCAATTATGGGGGTGGGGAGATCTGGGCTTTTTCTCTGTCCTATTTCCTTGTTCAAAACCTAGCTTTTGAAGCACCTTATTGACCTCTGCCAAAAATCTGCCTCCCCTAGACCATCTTATCCAGGTGAATTCCCATCCCTCGTGTTCTACTCAGGTTTGGAAGGGGATGCATTTTTTGACTAGACTGCCCAAGGCTAGGCAGTTTTAAAGTAAATGACACAAAGTTACACCCCCCAGCCCTCCACTTCTTATCGTAACATTCATTCTTCTCATCAAGTGTTGACCAATTGGAGGTGATCACCACCCACATTCGATCTTCCAAGGGCACATGAACTATGAGCTCACAGCTATGACTCACCTTTGGTCCAAGACAGAGACAGCCCAATGACCATTCTTTTTATTGATAAAGTCTTAGCATTATTAATAAAATGATTAAATGCCCAGGAAATATGTCTTTTCAACCTTTTATGCGTCACATCCCTATCTGAGAATCTTAGAATCCTAGCTCATCTGTCAATGTTACTGGTTTGAAAGGGGTCTGAGCCCCTTCCCATTGCTGCCACCTTGTGGTACAAATGATAATTCAAGACCAGAAAGCAGTCAGATGTTGGCTGCTTTGGGAGGCGCTGTTCCCTGAGAAACTTGGCAGGTGAAGGTGTCAGCGATTGTTTGCTCACATCTTGCTCAGCTTGATTATGTGGCCAGTTTTTTTTTAATATTAATTTTATTTTATTTTTAAGTCATTAAGACCACGCAGAAGACTGGAGCGTCCATTTTGGGATTTTGCACTCTATAATCTAGAACACTAAATCTGGAATGACCCTTCTATTCCATCCCTCACCACAATCATTTATATTTAAATATTTATTTTAAATTAAATATTTAAATTTAAATATCTTTTGTTTTTACATCAAACAGATTTATCCGTATATCTTTCTCCTTCCCTTCCCTGAGACAGCTGGGTTTTTCTTGAGAGAAAAAAAAATCAGCAAAATCAATGAACATTAACACAAAACATGGCCTCACTCACTTTTGCAGACTGACCCCCCTCCTCCAGTGCAGCTACCTAGAAGGATAGCCCTGAGGGATTAGGGGCAGTGTTTCTGCTGCTACAGCTTGTGAGGGTCCCTGGAGTGCTGTCACTTACTTATTCAAAACTAATCAGCTTTTTCAAAGGGGTATTTACTAACACAGTACATAGTAACTTTGTAACATCTGGTACAAAACATTTCCCCTCACATCTGTGACACTATCACAAGCATACACAGAGATCAGGGGAGAGTGGACTTGAGCTCCCAGCAACTTTTGGTCAAGAGGTTAAAGAAAGTCTTTTTGATGGAGTGAATCTTCAATCTGTTCTCTTTGGGATGGTACAGACGTTCTGTTGGGTTCCTTGGAGAATCTTCAAAGATGTCTCTCCTCAGTTATGTCTAGTTTTTCCTTGGCTTGGGATGCAGATAATGCCCAGTGTCACAGCTAAGCTAGGAGGACATCAATTCTTGGGACTTTCTAGTGGGGGGGAGGGGTGGAGGGGAGAAAGGAAACAGAATTTTCTCCGCCATCCCTCCCCCTCCAAGTTACCTATCATCAAGGCTTGGCTACAGCTTCTCTCCTGGCTTGCTACTAGAAGCCAAACTGGGCTGCTCATGTATATGAACCCCACTGAACAGAATGAGTTTTTTCCATCGTTCTTAGTACACCTCCTGTATGACATCATTTTGCTCCATCCAATGGCTCTCATTCCTTCCAAATCAATTAAGGACTTTTAAACTTCCAGTTAAAATATCTTTGATTGCTTGATTCAAGCCTGGTTCACACCTGATTCATAACTTTGACTTAGGGGCAGCTAGGTGTACAGTGAGTAGAGCACTGGCTCTGGAGTCAGCAGGACCTGAGTTCAAATCTGGCCTCAGACACTTGACACACTTGCTAGCCATGTGACTTTGGGCAAGTCATTTAACCCCAATTGCCCTCATGTAGCAGCAAGCACCCTAGCATACCCAGGGTGGCTGCCAGCACAGGTTCTTAGATCTGCTTTTCTAAAGGAAAGCCACTCAAAGCGGGTTAGCAATGTTACTTTAATAAATCAAAATATACATTTTATATCATTTATAAAGGGGAAAAGTCAGTGCCCTGAACTTCAGAGAATACAAACAGAAAACAAAGAGAAGTTACAAGCAGACAAAGAAACAGATCCGAAGACCGGCTTCCAACCCTCTGACCATTACACCCATACCTATTCAGTTACCAGAGAGGGAAGCATCAGCATCTGGGTTTTTCAAAGCTGGGGGTGGGGTGGGGGGTGGGGTTCAGTGCCTTCCCTGAATCTCTTCAGGCTAAATTGCACAACTCTTCTCAAAGGGAGCCCCAAAGCAAAACCTCACAACAGCCATAAATATAGCCTTCTCCTGGATGAGAGACTGTCACAGCCCTCTTGACCTGCCCGATCACAAAGCAACAAGGCACAACATTCCCAGAAAAACAAGCCTATTAGGGAGCAGAGTATACTTTCAAATCAGGGAAGGTTCTCAGAGCCATTTAAGCCTATCAAAGGGCCTGGGGGCAGGGAAGATCTTCAGATTCCCATAACACCTCCAAAAAGCAATAAATAAATAAAATAACTCTGACTGACTCCATAGGGCTCTCTGACCCCTGTCTTACACATGCAGAGTTCCATGCCCATGGACCACTATCTCTGCTGTGTGATCCTGGGCAAGTAACTTAACCTCTTAGTGGCTTGGATAGCCCTCCAAGACTATGAATCTGCTGATCTGTATGGGTAGAGAGGGTTTCCATACAGGGAATTTCCATTATGGATTTAAATCATAGGTTCAGACAAAAAAAACAACTCCAAACCCCCCTCCCCAAACAAAAAAAAATGTGCCAGGCACTCACTGTACTAGGGAATGAGGACACAAAGGCAAAAAGGAACAGCCTCTGCCCTCTAGGAGCTTATAGGGGGAACCAGAGTAGACAGATCAGATAACAGAGAATAAATACAAAGGGACTGGGGTGGGGGGCTGGGCGAGGACGCACTAACTGAAAGAACAAAGAAAGGTCTCTAGTACGTGGGGCTCCTTGAGCTGAGCCTTGGAAGGCGCTAGACCTTCTCAGAGGCAGAGGAGAGAAAGCCTTTGGTCCCGATGCCTCATTTTACAGAGGAAGACCTGAGGCCCAGTGAGAGAAAGGCATGTGACCAAGGTTCTGAGCCAGTCGGTGGCAGAGCCGGGCTCTTCCGGAGGTGCCCATGGCCCAGTGAGTGCCCCTCCCACTTCCTCTTAGAACTCTTCCCTGCCTAAATTTGGTCCCTCATTTTGACAAGCATCCTTCTATTTCCACAGGTTCCCCCATGAACCTCATCCTTGACTCTTCTACCTCTCCTCATAACCCCATACCCAGTCATAGAAACCAATTCTATTGAAATATAGTTATCAAAATACAATTTGGGGGGAGGCAATCAGGGTTAAGTGACTTGCCCAGGCTCACAAAGCTAGTGACTGAGGTCAAATCTGAACTCAGGTCCTCCTCACTCCAGGGCCAGCGCTCAATCCATTGGGCCAACTAGCTGCCCTCACAACACTTTTTAAAAACAAGGTCCTAGAGCGAAGGTTAAAAGCTCCACCACCCCCCCGCCCAAGGCTAGAATTATGAAAGAGGTGTAGAACTGTATTGGTTAAGGTCATCTCCTATTCTAGTATCACAGGTCTAGTTCCTATGCTTATCTGTATACATATATCCTCACTGATTCCTCCATTAAAATGTATGTGGGATTATTTCATTGCTTCACCAGGCGGAATCCCTGAAGAAGGATTTTCTTGTTGTATGTGTACAGAAATCCTGGAAGAGGGTCTCCTGAACCAAAGCAAGGTTCCAGGACCTCTACAACAGCAGCACTGTCCTTCACCAGCAGACAAATCCGGCAAAACAACATCAAAACAGACAGACAAAATACCGGCATCACAGCCATGCATCCTCAGTCCCTAGCAGCTCTGGGTGGCAGCTCTCAAAAGTCTTGGGCCGCTCTAACTGGCCCTCAGCAGTTCTTTCTAAGCAACTCTGGCCCCTGGCAATTCTCCTCTCTCTGCCTCCATGATACTGCTCCCCCAAAATTCTCCTGGCCTCCTCTGGTTGGACTTTCTCTCTGCTTGTGCCTCTCTCTTAATCCACAGCACCAGCCCCTCCCAGTTCAGCCCTCTCTCTTCATGTCAACAAGTCCATCCCACAAGTGGGATTCACAAGCTCTGGGTTTTTCAACACTCAACCGGAAAACCAAGCCAATACAGGAGGATCTTTAAATTCTATTACCATTACAACAGCCAACTCCATCCTAACTTTAATACATTCTAATGTGGGTCTTGTGATTTAAAAACGCCGCTGTTGAAGGCCCTGGTGACTGTCTCCAATGGCTACTTCATGCGTTCTTTGTATCATACTAGTTGACAGATTAGAGGGTCAGACTAAATTATCTCTGGACTATCACTCTAAATTATGCCATTTAAAGATGGCAAGACAGGAAGACACCTATCTGGAGGAGAGACTTCCAGAGAGCTCGTCTATTGCGTGCATGATGGTGAATCAAGGGAAGAGGAAAAGTCTCAGAAGCTCTTTGCTCATTAGGAAAAGTCCTCAGGTACTCCCTCAGAGCCTGAGAGTGCTGGCCTCAGAAGGCCTGAACTCGAGATCCAGAGCCGTGCCTTATCTGTAAAATGAATACCCATCTCAGAGAGCCCTCACCAAGACACACATCACCTCCCTGGTTTCCACATCTGCAAGATTAAACTAAATGATCACTAAGATTCCTTTCACAATCACAATCCCAGTGAAGAGGCCGAGGATTGCTGAACACATTGATTAGAACCATAGCTAATACGTATTGGATGGAAAACCTAAAAAACTTGATGGGAGACCTTAAGGCAGTTGAAGTCAGTTGGTCAATAAACCTTTATTAGTGCCTACTAGAAAGGCAGAAACGTTGTCCTGGCCCACAGGGAAGTTCACATTCTAATGTGGTGGTGTGAGTAAATAATTATGCATGCAACAAGATTTACAGAGTACAGGGATGGTAATCTCTAAGCCAGTGGTCCTCAACCTGTGGGTTAAGTTCAGTTTATAACAATGAAAATACATCCTGCATATCAAGATATTTACATTATGATTCATAACAGTAGCAAAATGACAGTTATGAAGTAGCAACGAAAATAATGTTATGGTTGGGGGGTCACCACAACATGAGGAACTATATTAAGGGGCTGCGGCATTAGGAAGGTTGAGAACCACCGAGAAGGCAAATTGTCAAGGGCTTCAAAAGCACCAGAGACTATCACTGTCATAGTCAGGCAGACCCCAATCGTGTCACAGAACCCTGAGACACCAGTAAAAGTGATTGCCATTTATTTTCTCTATCTCTGAATTGGCACTAAAGGATGAGAATTGTTTTAGAACAAGAAGATTAAAAAATATATATTTAAAAAAAGTCCTGGTGCTTGAAAGAGCTAAGCTTTATCTGAAGAAAAAACCAACAATGAAGCAATAAGAAATATGTGGACCTTCTGCCCGCAGTCACTGTTTAAATTGTTTATGATGGGCTGGTACTTGTTCTTTTTTCCTTTTAAATATAACTTAGCTTCTTATGGGAACTTTCTCTCCGTTCCCCAAATTAAACACCCAAGAGTCCTCTACTGTTGTAATACTACACTTTATTGTTTTTAATACAGTGATAACAAATTAGACAGGTTGGTTACAGAAGAGAAAGTAGCAGTAGGTTATAGAATGAGGTACGTACTATTTATTTTGGTTCAATTAATTTCCAATATCCACAAAAGGAAGACTCTAAGAAACTAGGAATACACATAAAAGCCTGCCAACCTCACATAGTGAGAAACAAAGAATGCCCACTCCTGTACCAGACAGAAACTTTACAACTTGGTCTTCGGTTTGGCCTGAAGTCTTATGTCCTGTGACAACCACCCTAGAGCCTTATGGATTCTAGGGGGTGAAATGTCATGTGGCAGCAAGGTACTAAATTTGCAGTCAACTTGGGTTTGGGTTTCATCTGCTACCTGTGACGTCGGGAAAAACCACTTAATTACTCTGGTTCTATTTCCTCTTCTGCAAAATGATGAGGTTGGAATCTCAGTTGGCTACCTAAGCCTCTAGGGCCCATCTAGCTCTGAATCTATGATTGGTCAATGCCATTCAGAAAAGAAAAAACACACTAAATGCTTACGGATTCTTTAAGGTGCCATTGGTGGCCTTTTCCCATCTACCCACCTGTCCCTTTTTCATCATTTGGAGAAGTTATTTCTATGCATTGGGGTAAGTATACAGAAGGAGGAATTCTCTAAAGTCAGGCAGGCTCAGTGGCTGTGGGAATGTGTAAATACACTAAATACACTAAAAAGAACTAAGGATTCTGCTCATCTGTTTCTACTACGGCCCTAACTATGAACCTAAGGAATGCACGTGTAATTTTTGGTACCTCGGTAACTTGTCCAATAGCCATTCATTAAATAGGGAGTTGGAAGGGATATGAGACAGTGCATAGTCCTGGGTTCAAGTGTTCCTCTGAAGTAAAAGGGCTATGTGACTGACCTTGGTGGTGGTAGGGGTGAATGGGCAGGTACTTTAACATCTATGCCCCTTGGGCAACTCTTAAAAACCTCCAGAACAGATGCCAGTCTTCATTGGTTGTGAAGTTCCCTCACTGGAGAGATTCTTCTAACAATGTAATCACAGGTACACATTTCCCCACTACTACCACCAGAAAGTATCAGATTTCAAAGGGAAGTGTCAATGCCAAATTGCAGAGGGGCTTTAAACAATTAGAAACTGCACAACGTTCAAAATTCAGCCCTGTCGTGCTGCAAATCCAGCAGCTATCGAAATGGGTAAACTAAAAAATCTCATTTCTAGTCAGGCAGTCTGAGGTTCTTTCTCTTCACTACAATTGCTTCTCTCAAGTTAATTGGTCTTGAGGTTTAATTAGTCCCAAGGAAGAAATTGCCAGAGGACTTTTTGTACCTTCCCCATCCCTGGGAGGCCCAAGTGTTAACAAGACACAAGTATCCAATTGGTCTTTTAAAAGGATCTACAGAGTTCCCAGAATTCCTTGTTCTGGTTTCCTTGACATGCATTCGAATCAAACACTTGCTCCTTCCCCTCCTTCCAGCTCAGACTTTCCACAGGCTGCTTTTGGAAGACAACTCACTTTTAGGTGGAAAAAGAACTTCTAAGAACTTCCTGCTAGGAGCTGGAATTCAAGTCGGTCATTGCTCCAGAATCATATGGCCAAAAGGCAAATGCTCACAGAGTACTAGGGCAGCCTTTTGGGAGATGCTGGGATTTCAGTTGGGCAGACAGGGCCAGCATTGTGCTTCTAAGATGTACTCAAAGAACTTCAATCAACCCACCACTAACCAGTGGCGCTTCACAGTCAGCTCCAGTGGCAGATCAGAATGAAGTTGCAACTGTAATTTAATCCACTGCTGTTATTGGAAATATTTTTTTTTGGGGGGGAGGGTCATGAAACATCGTAAGAATTGGCATCTTCACCCCAAGATTTTGGTTTCTGTGCCATGAGTATGTCACTTCCCAGTGCAAAGACCTGAGTAGAAATGAATTTCTTTTAGTTTATGAGGGGTTTCCTGAGCCAAAATTACCTGCTAATTCTGCACTTTATTAAAATTGTGTATATGTATTCCCTATACCTGGGCATGGAGAACCAAAAGTCAGAGGGAAGCTGTTTTCCCTCTATCTAGGGGAAGAACTTCAGACACATTCCCAGCCATTAGGAATCCTGGAAGACTTGGGTTACCCAAAGGTCTTAGCCTAAGCGACATCTCCAGCTCTACATCTACAGTGGACACATAATTCTTCATTCATTACAATTCCTTAGCTTCAAAAACTTTCTCTGACTTACTATAGTAGCTATAGGAAGTGGTTTTAGGAAATCAGATCCTGTCCTAGCTACTAAACAGCTGACTTTTCATCTTTGATGAAAGCTGCTTGGTTTCCAGTACTAAACTAGAGAACATTGTGACTCCGAGGTCCAACCTTCTTCTCATCCAGTCTAGGGGGCAATTTCTTATCAAGCAGCCAAAAGGCTGCTTCCAACTGCATCTAATGTTTGCTGTGACCACAGGCAATTCCAGTCTTCTCTCTGGGCCTCATTTCCCATCCCAGTCAAACAAGGGGGAATGAAGATCAGATGACCTAAGCATCTTTTAAGGGTAGGACCTTCTCGGTGCACCACACAATTCTACCCTCTTTCTGCTAGGTCCCCCAGAGCTAGATGATTTCTCAAGGTTTCCTTTATCTGACATTTGAGCAAGGCTTAATGCCCTTTAGTCTCTGCTAGGTTAAAAAAAAAATTATATTGAAGGGGCCTTCCAGGAGGGTCATCAATTTGCAAAACAAGTTACCAAAAACTGGTCTAATCCCTGTTTTCTACCTGGAGTAGCCGAGGTAAGTCAGATTTGAAATTTCTTCTTAGAATGAAAATTTCTCGTATTTTAAGAGAATTATTGCTCCCCTCTCCCATCCCACTCCATCCCCATCTTCCAGTCCAGATAACACCTGAGGGTTATGTTTCTGTCTGGTAGAAAAACAACTTTTCCCATTTCAGAAAAAAGGGAGATAGCAGACAAAAAGCCGAAATGAGATGTGTGTTCTGATTCAACTTCTAGTTTTTAAATTCATTTCTCATTAAGTTTTCTGCCATTTTCCAATGTCAAAGTAAAAATTACAACAAGTGTTATAAATCGTTTAAACTGGATCTTCTCTTTCAAATAAAAACTATCTAATGGAAGTCTTAGCAACAATCCATGGTTTGCAGCTGGAAAAACTGAGGGAGACTTATAAATAAAGACTGCATTAAAATATTACTTAAGGTTTTCTTTTATTTAAAAGATCATTCACAAAATACCATATCCATAAATTTACTTTCTGTCATGAAGCAGAATGGCTGAAGTGTTTGGAATTCCATTCTCACATTTAAAATGCATCTGGATTAACCAGAAGTTGGGATTTTTGTTGCTGTTCTTAATCTTTTCCACATTGAAGATGTAAGTAGGTCATCTGAAAGCATCCGTTTTGATTACAACCACATAATGCATGTCTTTCTTAGATTACGTGTTGGTGTTACACAAATGGTTTCTTATCTTAGGAGCAGAGAGTATGACAGGTGGAGGGAAGGAAGCAGGAAGCAGGAAAGAGGAGGAAGGGGGTCTGTAAATTGCTGTAACTCGGAAACAAAAATAACAGTAAGTAGAGCCAGGAATCTGGAGTCACAGCTATCGGGACTAAGTTAAGTGGCTGCGGCTTCCAAGAAACCCTGACTCTGTGGGCTTCCTTCTAGCTACTGGTATGCCCAACCTGAAAGCTCTGCCTTTCACTCTCTAAATATTTTGCAAGTGGAAAGTATACTCTCCCCCGAAGAGCCTTCAGGTTCTGGGAGGTACAATATTAGTGCTACCCAGGAGATGTTCCAAGGTTCTTGACGAATCTCAATGAGACACATTGCCAGATCCTAGGGCCAGTTTTCATGACCCATTTTAAAATAATGATAACGGGGAGTACAGCATCTCACCACTGACTATTTACACTTGGGGACAAAGAAATACT
>CM053593.1:373677202-373715139 GCA_028646575.1 Pseudocheirus occidentalis
TCCCAACCTCAAGCTCATTCTTGTTCTTTGTGAACCACTTCCTCTCGGGGCCTGGCTCCGCCGAAGATAGCCGAGTTGGGATTGGCTACTTGATTGAGGGGGGTAGCAACTGTTCGAGGTTTAAGCTGAAGTCGGGGCCTCTGTGCTCTTTCCTCTGGAAAAGTAAACACAATAGCATTTGTAAAGCATGATTCCCCGGCCAGGGAATGACAACCACAATGACAGCCTGGTACCGGATCACTTCACCTACAGTAAAAACTACAGGTCCCAAGACGGCCCCACAAGAGCACCAATGGTCAGATGTTTCCCTCGTTAAAGGGCAAACTCAAATCTAACAGGGAAGTGACAATTCTTTTAAAAGCTGCGAGTCTAAAGAAGACTTTATTGCTTGCACATGGCAGTTACTGGCAGTTACATGATACATGAGCATTATACCTTCTGTTGGTTCTCTGAAATCCATTGAAGAGCCCCGCAGGGGCGGTCCATCTCTAAAGCGACTCCCCATTGGGGGACCACCTGTTCGCCGGTCACCTGGGCGACTGCCTCCACCTCTGCCTCCCAAGAAGTCATCCTTGAAGCCTGGAGAAGTGAGAAGTCAGACATCAAACAGCTGCTCAGGTCCAGCACCTCCTAAGTGCACTGATCCAGGGATCTGAGGTGGGGCTGGACCTGACTGGTCTAGAGAAAGCCCAGAAAAGGAAACAAACTACCCTGCAGGTCAGCACCCTCCTGGTGTCCTGCCTAGAGGAATGGGGTCAAAATCAAATACACACAGGTCCCTGCATGCTGACTTAGAAAAGCACAAACAGTTTCCATGTTGTACAGCATTTTTGCTTATTGTTAAATTATTTCCCAATTACATTTTAATTAGCAGTCCAAAGGCCTAGAGCCCAGGACAGCTTAAGCTACTTGCTCAGGATCCCAAAGCCAGCAAGAACTCGAGAGGTAGGCTCTCTATCCACTAGGCCAGAGCACCCATCTCAGAGCCCCAAATACAGTCCAGTATTAGATCTCTAGGTAGCTGCATCTAAGTTATATCTCCAGAAGCCAGAACTCTGGATTTCTCTGCTTAAGTTGCTGTAGTAAAACACCAATTTGAAGCTTCATCCACCTGTGTGCAAAGGTGCCCCTAAGCAGTCCCTGCCTGCTTTCCCTGAGCTTATGGCAGTGAAAATGGGGCTAGGAAAGGTCCCAAGCAGGGTTTATGTTTCAAGACAGATAAACCTTGAAGGAAAGGGAATCTAGAAAACTGACAGGGAAAAAGTCAACAGAAAAATTAAAGCTTCATCACAAATCCTCAAATGACCTTCCCTCCATATGCAGCAAACCTTGGAAGCCATTCTCTAGTGGAAGAGTATTTATTGCATAAATTTATCAGGTAAATCCCCTTCCTTTGATCAGAAATGTGTGGAAAAACATGAAAATGGCTGCCACAAGGCATTGTGGTTCTAGATTTCTCAATTAAAAAAATAACAACTGTTCTATAGATCAGGCAAAGCACCCTTGTTTTCCCCGCAAAAAGCCTTCTGTTATGAAAGTCACAGAACTAATTTCAAGATGTTGCATCACAGCCTGTATTTTTATTTCAGAAAAGACTTGTTATTTTCTGAACAGTTCTGAGGAGCTGAGGTTTGAGTGGAAGTCAAATTCTTTCTATAGGTCAGACATGAAGCGTTTCCTATATGAAAGATGTGCTATGAGATACAAAATGCTCCTGGAACCTTCCAGTCACAAAATCAACCCCAACACACAGAAGGATCAAATGTCATTGAAAAAATAATTTTCTAGATAGCATGACATTGGCATGTCTTTGGTTTTCAGCAAAAACAATTTAGGAAACATGATATGAAAGTGATGTGGCTGATTTTCTTACATAAATGTCAGTAGCACACAGCCAAATGAGCTCACTTCAGGAGTTAAACACCAAGGAGCTGCCCCTGCCAGTTAGGACAGTGACCCTTGCCGTGAGAAGCCAATCCCCATCCCCTGAAGGTCTTTTGGACCAAGAATAGATCCAGTGCTGATGGACAGCTCCATGAACCCAGATAATTGGGTGTACTACCCAGGTGCAAGAGACTCCAAGAGAGGCAGATCCTCCTTCACAAGTAAAGATTTTGAAAACTACAGGCCAGAGAACTTTCCTTCACTTTCTGGTATAATTCTATAGTGTATTATTTTAAAGGGACTGAAAGTGAATACCTATGCAGAAAGGCAAGCAGTGACTATGAAAAACACGCGCAATCCAATCAAGAACAGCTCATCATGCTAATTTTTGGACAATTTGTTGTTCAGTTGTTTCAATCACATCCAATTCTCTGTGACCCCATTTGGGGTTTTCTTGGCAGAGATCCTGGGGTAGGTTGCTATTTCCTTCTCCAAGCTTATTTTAATGAGGAGGAAATTAAGGTAGACAAGGCAAAGTGACCTGACCAAGGTCACACAGCTAGTAAGTGTCTGAGGTTGAATCTGAACACAGGTCTTCCTGACTCCAGGCCCGGTGCTCCACCCACAGCACACTCAGCTACCCTGAGGGACAGTTACTCTACTAGCAAAGTCTTAGATTAAAAAAACAAAACAAAACCCAAACCACTTCACATGTTGAGGAAGGAGGAGATGGTGAGAAAGTCAATGACCAGAAGATCTGGCAGGTCTGAAGGGATGTCCATTCAGAGACAACTGGGTGACCACATAGGGAGGCACAAGGAAGTGATGGGCCTGCTGCCTTTGTTCTAGGCAGACCAAATGTGGGGCACTGTGCTCATCTGGGGGCACCTCACATTTTAAGGAAGACAACCACAGGATGGAACATTTCCAGAATGGTGAGTGACAGCTAGAGAATGCTCTGTGACCTGGGGCTGTCAGTCCTAGAAAAAGGGGAACATGACAGAGAGCTTCTAATTGAGCTGCTTGGTCAATCAGAAAGGACAGAAAGTAGGGTGACAGGTGCAGGAGAGATTTCCTGTCCAATGGAGGCAGAGCTGCATGGGGTGAGAGCGCCCCCTCAAAAGTGTTAGTGGGTGGCTTGGGTGACGTCTCAGGTGGTTTTCAACTTAAATTCTGAGAAGTTGCTTTGAGTTTTTATTCCAAGTCTACCCTAACAAGGCAATCCGAATCTTACCTTGGAAGACTTTGGGCTACATGTATATTCGATAAATGGAAACACTGAAATTTTATGAGGCAGCAAAGCAACCTCAAAAGCATCAGCTCTGAAAACTCAGGCTGACAGGACAGAGGTGCTTCTGCTGGAGCTGCCACTGAAAAGGGGCCACTCTCAATGTTTCCTGAGCAGCTGCCTTTGGAGAAAAGCCTCGTTGGGAGCTTCAGCTGCAGACCAGATGATTTGTAAAAGCGCAGGTTTACTACATTATACTGCAGTTTTATGAGTAAGCTCATTTCTGACTGATTGGGATTATGGGGAGAAGGGACAAGATTTGGCAATGGTTTTAATCCCTGGAATTATTCAGCCCCTTACAAAGTGGAGATGGCTGGATTTAAAAAGCCAACAATTTGGGTAAATGCCCCGAGAACCAGAGTCAGGAGCTTGAGAAAGTCCTGCTCACACAGCAGTGGCTGCAAGGACACTGTGCTCCCCTCAAGGAACCAAGGGCAGGAGACAACCACTGACTAACAAGAAGTGCGAGGAAGCCTCAGATTAAGTGTGAGGGTTTAAATCTAATACCAGAATTAAAGTCGTCCCGCGAGTCCCATCCGCCTCTGGATTCTCGAGAGCCGCCCATTCCTGAGGAGAGACAAAGAGGAGATTGGCAAAGGCTGACTAGGAACCGTCTGCCCTAAATGAGGGCAAGGACTCATTTCAGGTCAGCAAAACCTTAAAAGCAGGAAGGAGCCAGCCAACCAACAGAAGCACCAACACTGCGCATGTCACAGACCAAGCTCGGCCATTCACTTCCCCCTTATAGGAAGTGAGTCCCTGCTCTTCCTTCCCTTCTGTGCAGACTCAGGAGTGATGGTCTAGAGAGCCCCCATCGGCACCAGATTCAGGCGATGTGCCCATTCATTCTTATTCTACCTTCTGCTCTCTATTCACGAGCAACGGCTCACATCTGGAAACCAAAAGATGATGTGTCCTTTACAGAAACAGGAAGGGGTGAAGGAGCTGCCCCGGCTCGGCTAGCCTGCCTGGTCCGCTGTGCCCACATCCGAAGTCTTTCCTGGCTGGCAGGATGGCCTCCACTCTTAGATATTGGTCAGGTAAGGGGCAAGATCCCTGACATCCCTCACTGGGGGTGGGGCTGACTTCTCCCCCTGCTTCAGAATAAACTCGGCGCCCTGCACAACCCCACGAGTCTTACCCCCAGCTCGGCCGCCTCCTCACTTCTCATCTGCTGCATGACAGGGAACATGGCTTCTCTCCCTCCAAAGACTAGACTCTTTGAGGGAAGGGATTGTCCTTTTTGGATGCTGCTGCACTATCTGTACCCCCAGGGCTCAGCACAGCGGCCGGCACACTTGTCACTATCAAGCTGTTTTCAGGAACGCTCGACTCTTGTTGGGGTTTTCTTGGCAAAGACACTGGAGTGATTTGCCATTGTTTTTCCCAGTTCATCTGACAGATGAAGGAATTGAGGCAAGCGTGGAAAAGTGACTTGCCCAGGGTCATGCAGCTAAGTGTCTGAGGCCTGCGGGTCTTCCTGACTCCAGGCCATCACACTGTTCTCAACAACTGACCATCTGGTTGCCCTACAATGTCTGGCATATAGTAGGCACTTAACACTGACTGAGCAAAAAGGCTTCAATCCCTACTGTGTATTACAAGAGCTCATGAACGGGCATCGAAATACCTCAAAAGCAGACCATAAATACTCTGACTCAGCGCGGTGTGAGGCACGTTTTTACAGTTAGTTTTCAAAGAATCACCTCTGTCATCTGGTCCACCTTTCCTGAATCCAAAGCCACCTTTATCTTGTTTTCTACCTTCGGCAATGTCCACTCGAAGCGACCGATCACCCAACAGCTGGTTATGAGGAAAAATAGTGTAAGTAACCACAAGAAGAAAAAGTACTAGGAAAACTGAGCTGGCAGAAATTAATCTGAAAATATACTTACCGCACCATCATAGGTCAAAGCTTCCTTAAGGGAATCCACCTCATCGAATTCCACATAGCAAAATCCTGTAAGAGAAATTCCCAGTTCATACTAGTAGGTTAACAACAGGTAAGCTTTCTTCTTTTCAACCTGGAAGGGTTGAAAACCCAGTCCCATATGAGCAGACTGCTTCCTTCCACCTGTAATGGTCACTTTCACCTGGCTAATATAAAAATGTTTTGTATGACTTCACAATGTGTAACTGCTATCACTCTGCTTACCTTCTCAAGGCTAGGACAGGGGTGAGATAGAGAGAATTCACAATGTTTTTAAAATGGATGTTATAAATAAACAAATTTATAAGAGGTTTTATGTCAGACTTCATTTGGGATATAATATTCCAACATTAAGAGGAAGATTGGAAAGAGGATTATTTTAGGTTGAGAATGTGTTTCCCAGTAGAAACTGAAGTCTTGGCTGGTAAAAGAGAATAGAAACGGACACAGCGCCACACTACGGAGCTAGAAACATACTAAAGAGTTTATCAATGAGAAAGTTCAGTCACTTCCCAACCTTTCACTTGACTATGATGAGCAGTAACTTAGAGTCAGCACGAAGGGAATGGGAAGGATCCAAAGACCAGAAGCAGCAGGCAGAGACGGGATCCTATTGTCTCCAGAGTCTGGGCAGACAGCAAGAACATTCCTTCCCCCATAACCAGACCAAGCTCCCATGCCAATGTACCTTCCATGAACTTGGCTCACTCTGTATCTAATTATTCTAAGTTCTAATGGATTTTTTTCCCCCCTCAGTTTGATCACTCCTAGAGTTAAATTTTTCAGAAAATTGAACACCAAGTGACAGCATTTTTGTCACGGGAAAGAAAACAACCTACATGCCCAACAGTAGGAAAATGGCTGAATTATACCTTAAGGGCTACTATACTGGGTTCAAACCCTGCCTCTGACACATACTAGAGGTGGGGCCACTGGAAAGTACTCAAGCTAAGTCTCAGATTTCTTTATTGTAAAATGATTACAAAAGCAAACAAACCCCGACCTGGGTAGTGCCCATCTCCCAGGGATGTTGGGAGGCTCAAATGAGACAATGCTCCGCAAACCTTGTGACACATGGTCAATGGCAGCTGCTATGAGGACTGAACAGGACGATCTTCCATCGCCACAGATGGCCACTGCTCTTAGCTTAGTAGAGGGTTGGGAGTTTGCAACGCAATAAAAAAATAAATAAAAATCTGTCACTGGCGGCCACTCACTACTTGACCACCTTTGAGGAAGAACATTAATAAATGGAGAGCAACCAGACTAAGCTCAGAGAGTTCTCTTCAATGATCTGAGGGGCTGTGGGGTACAGGAGAGAAGCCTTGTTCTGCTTGGTCACTGAGCGACAACTGAGGAGTTACAGGCAGAAGCTGAAGAAGCATACATAAGAGACAGATGTGAGGACAAACTTGACAGTAAGAGCCATTCTTCCTCTAAGAGCCTTCTGGCCAAGACTGGGTAACCACTTGCTGGAGGTTCCAAACTCTACTTCATGAGGCAACTGGAGGAGGAACCCAGATGGGGCAGTACCACCCAAATGAGGCCCAATTCAATAGGCACATGCCTCGTGCCTAATGTGGGCTGGTACTACACCAGACCAGGCCTGAAGTTGCTAACTTAACAAAAGAAACAGCCCCTGCCTTCAAACAATTTTCATTCTACTGGGGCTGGGGGATCACATGCACAGATGAAGTAAACAAGGGAACTGTACCCATGAAGTATAAACTAAGTGCAGGGGCGCAGGGGCCCTTCAGTGAGTTCTGTTTTGTGAAAGGCCAGAGAGCACTTGAGGCATGGGGAGGGAATGGGGCAGCCAATGGCACGAAGCTAAAGTAATTACGCTGTGCTGGGTTGGAATGTAGAGCATGTGAAATAAATCTGCCAATGCAGACAGAGTTCATATTACAAAAAGTTTTAAATACTAGAGGAATATTTTATCTACAGGGAGCCACTGAAGCTTCTTGTGCAAGGGAAGTGCTTTAGGGTTACTGATGCAGCAACTGGGGGAGGATGTTCTGGTGGTGTTTAGAAGTGGAGAAAAAGGAACGAAAAGGAGGCAAGATAAGGCTGACTTCAGGACAGAAGACTCAATGTATTCCTTTAAAAAAAGAAAAAGACCAGGAGGCAGAAAGCTGGATCTGTGTGCTAGCCTCAGAGAACAAGCCACTGGACAAGGCTGAAAGGACAACGAGCACTTGCTTCCAAAAGTCATCTAGACATCTGGCTCAGAAAGCAGGATATCAAGGGAGAAGGTCCTGAGTCAGGTTTTAGTTCAATATGAATGGGTACAGCTCCCAACAATCAGCATGGCCCCCTCATCTGTACCAGGGTTCACTGACAGGGAGGGAGTGGCACAATAAAGAAGAGACTGCTCCGGGAATACCAACGAAGACTTCTTTATCTGTGTAGACAGATGTAAACCACTAAATGTCTGAGCAGACTATTCTGAATATAACTTTTAAATGATTACAAATATCGACACATATACAATGATCCACAATGCTATGATAATGACCCACCACACATACACTAGTTATAAGCATCTATCCAAGTCAAGAAGCATTTCCTGAGGATCCTGGCTCTCACATTAACAGGAGAACACATGTCACTAGGCAGACACACACACACACACAGAGCAAGAGCAAATGGGAGATAATCTCAGGGTATAGACATGAGCAAGAGGGTCAGAGATCCAGGAAAGGCCTCCTGGAAGGTGGTGTCTGAGCTGAGTCTGGCGTTGTGTGTGAGAAGGGGCTTTGTGCAATTAAATAAGAGGAATGTCAACGCATAAAATGCCTTAACTTTTTAGACTCCCTCCCTCCAAGTGTTCATCAAGATCTGTTCATCAATTCATTTCCTAAGCATCTTCCTGGATTTTTTTCTGTTCTGTGACTTATCTACTACCTAATCCCAAGACATCTATGAACTAGAATTCAGACACACTGCTGCCCGTGTTTGCAGGGCTGTCTGCTATAAAGGTCTCTGAGCAGATACTGACCTGCCAAAAAGGGAAGTATCTCACCTGCCACCTTCCAAAGTCCTGTTTTCATGGCTGTGCATTCATTCAGGAATAATTTGTCAGGTTCTAGGTTCTCCTTCAACTTGGGAAGCAAATGGTTATGTACTGGACAGCACTCACCTGACCTCTTCTCATTCTGGCTTCCCTTAAACCAACCACAGAGTTAATGTGCCAGTTTCTTTGTCCCAAAGACCCCAACCTCGAGGGCTGGGAAAGAGCTCAGACCTTCAGTCCTTGAAGCTGGGCTGGGCTAAGATGAATACAACTGGAAGATCCTGGTGGCACTTGCATCATTTTTCTGCAGAGTCCCGCTCCCTCAAAAGCGCTGATTTATTTAAGATTGCCACACAGGTCAAACTTGGGGCAAACACCATGACTATAAATAAGAATTTCTTTGACAAATACTTAAATAGCTACATTCATTCTAGGTCCTCACATGAAACCACATAGTATCCAAGCATACAGCCCCAGCCACAAAGGAACAAAACATAACATCGGGCTTCAAGAACTCAGGCTGTCCCTAAATAAACTTTCTGTATCACTTCACAAGACCTCACCAACAGACTGCACTGTGCTCCTTGGTACTCACCTTTAAATTTATCTGTTTCTTTATCTCTGACTAGCCGTACGCTCCTTACGCTGAGATCCTTGAAGATCGCGTCTATGTCTCCCTGAACAGTATTGAAAGGCAGATTTCCTACATAGGCCGTGTAAGGGGGCTCTGTTGGCAGCTCCTTCTGACTCCGGGAACCATGGCCACCAGCACTACCACGGGACCTAAGAAAGAGCAAACAGAAGGTAAGCAAGATGCCTGCTCTGGCCTACAGAGCAGGGGACAGGAACTGTGATTTCTATTCAGTCCCGCTAAGCTCCCAAGATATTCAGAGGTGGAGGGGGCCTTAGCTTACCCTGCTCCTCCTCACTAAGGCGACCCAAAGTAAAGTGACTTTCCCAGGGTAATATGGCTACTAAATGTCTGAGCTGAGACTGACTCAGATCTTTTAAAATCTCTTACTCTGGCCACTCTTCCAGCCTGGCATCATCCTGAAACCCCTTCTCCTTTAGGAAGGCATCTCTCCCCTCCTCAATCAAAAAGCCCAGTGACTTAAAAATGAAGATTCTACCATTTAGCCTTTCTCCTGTTACTTGTTACTGTGTAAGGTTGATCAAAAGCTTTTTTGTAAATTTATTTGTTTTTTTGGGAAAATTAAATACACCACAACACCTTTCCCTGACCAACAAAAGCTTAATTCTTCAATGCTCTCTCTTACTATAATAAAATTCCTATCTAAGCATGCATTCTTCCTCAATCACATTAGCTTGTACTAAGAAACCCTGGCACAGACCAATAATTAAAGTTGCAGGGCTGCAGTTTAACGCAGCGGCTGCTGCTCAGCTCTCCCTGATGTCTGACCATAAACTCAGGGATTGAAGGAATTATCTTGTTTCCTGTACATTGATTTTTTTTTTCCTGTTGGGAAAAATACATAGAAATCCTGAAATAGAAAAAGTGTTTGCCCTTGTTTCAAAACTTTGAAAAATATGAGGGTTTTTGGCCTTGCCAGGGGCAGGATCACTAGTCTCAGAGAGTTCTCCCGTTCTGGTGGTCACTTAGCTGTAGGATGCTAATATAGCTCAGTTTGACCCCAATGGGAAGAACCAGGAACAAGGGCAATGCACAAAAAAGGACAAGCAACTCCAATAAAGAGGGCTGAACAAACACCCCCCACCACAACTTAGAGCAATGGCCAACCACTTCTCGAGGTTGTTAAAGAGGGTGCTTTGGTACATACAGGAGAGATATCTAGAAATGATATAAAAAGGGTATTGATCAAAATAGGATAAATAACTTTCACAGGTTGTAGAAATTTGAAGCCCGGTGGCTATTGTTCATACAGCAGAAAAGACATCCAAAGCTTGGCATCTCAAGAAGCTTAAGTTCAGGTGACTTGAGTACATACTAAATGAGGATTATAAAAACATCTTCTACTACTCCCTAGTAGTGCCCAGTAGGTGCCTAGGAAGCCTGAGAAACAAAAACCCAACACACCAAGTTACTGGCACTAAAAACAAAAAAACTGGGCCCTGCTTCCATTTACCAACCATTTCTATACTTGCTTTTGCAGGCTCCCTCACCACCCTCCCTCCCATTACCCCAATGACCAAAAGGACCTCTGAAGTGTTGGCAATTAGGGTTCAGCATCAAACCTATCATTCTGTACTTGGCCAGGGCTGCTCCCCAAATGAAACACACAGCTCTTCACTAAGTGGGTAGAACTCAAAGCTAAACAGTCTAAGATGTAACACAAAGCTTTTATTCCAAAGGCATAATAGCCACTTATGCCTCAATCCAGTGCAATCAATGGGGAGATTTGATATAATCTACAATATAGATATATAGTAAGAGTCCCAAAGATATCTGATGAAATAATACAGAATAAGGTAGTTTAGAAACCTTAAAGTGTGTGTCACACACACACACAATCTGTATCTGTGTGTAATTTTATGGTTCCTAAGTTGCTTTAATGCCCATCATCTTGTCTGATCCTCACAACCCATTAAAGGAGATGCTCTTAATGCTATTAAATTGATAAGGAAACCAAGGCAAAGAAAAGTCAGTGAGTTGTGGGCTCCTAACAAGCCATGGCTTATTCAATGTCTGAGGCAACATTCGAACTCAGAGCTTCCTGGTACCAGTCAGTACTCTAGCTATTCTACCACAGGGCCTTTAGGCCTTTAATTTCAAAAGAAATTCCTGGCTTAAGAAGCTACAACTGAACACAGTTCCCCACACAAGCAGCTCAGTGCTTGTTTTATCTCTTCTGCTCTTTAGAGGTGGGGAGGCCTCAAACTGAGTCTGCCTGGTGAGGTGGCCTCTCATTTACTCCCAGGTTCATCTATGCAGAAGACTTAGTCAATACAATCCTGCCTCCAGAGGATACTACCATTTTCACAAACAAGAGGGGGTGAATTCAGCGCCTTCTCTCTAGATTTCTGATTTCCCTGATCTAAAGGCAGACTAGGTTGTGTTTTCCTGACTAGACCCCAAATGCTTAGGTTTAACAGCTATACACATTAAAGATCATGAATTCTTAACCCCTTTTTGTGCCATGGCCACGATTACAAAGAAAACCAATGATAATGAAAAAGTTATTAAAATTGCTTGTCCAAAGGCAATCTGATTAAACTTAATGGTTTTCATCAACTTATATATTAAAATCTTTGCAAACTTACTAATTGGAATGTCTAAACTATACCCATAAAATGTCAAACATGATAATTGTACACCTGAATATAGCTTGACAATTTATTTGAAAGGATGAATGTATGTAGTTTGGAATCTAAACCCATGACTTAACTTAAAATACCTCTACCATAAAAAACAAAACAAAAAACCAAAAAACCTCTAACTTCTAATGAGCAAAAATCTTCTCCAAATGCCAGGCTAGTACTGCAGGGGCCACAATGCTTCAGGACACGAAATCAGTTAAAATAAAGATTCAACTAAAATCATAATAAATGATAATAAATTAATCATAAATTAATAACTAATGTGATTAATAAATTAATCATAAATTAATAACTGAATTTTTCAAAGAAACTCAATGGAATTTCTCAACCCAATTCTGGACGAAGGAAAAAAACACTTTAGCATACAAAGACAAATTAATTTCAAACAGCAGACAGGTACAGTTTTTCATGATTTCAGAGTCAGTGGCAAATTCATTTCTGCTACAAAAGCCTTGAGAGATTTTCTTTCAAGTAGGAAGGCGTTCTTTACTCTGAATGACAACTGGCTTTTTAACAAGACACTCTAGACAATATTGATGTAAAACTGCAAATACCTGTATAGAAAATATAATTTGCTAATATGCCAAGGCAAGCACGCATAAAAATTTAAAAACAAAACCCAAAACTATTTTAGCTTTGGTTTTTAGGTGAATGCTTCATCCCAAGGAATAAGGTATTTCTTTCACAATTAATGCCACTCATTAAATGCCACAAGTTCTCATTCTACTAACTCTTGTCCATATCTCTCTACCAGTGTGAAGATGTGCACATGCAAGAAAAAAAAGCACTTTAAAATGTTTTCACATGCAAAGGCATAAATTGGCTGTTTTTTTCTTTCAAAAAGAAAACAGGTCACATTTCAAACAAAGTTTGGAAAGGCAATTAGACAGTGCTATGGGAAACACCTCTGAGGCCCACATTCCAGTTTGACCGCCTTCTATTAAGGACAACTTTGTAAAAAACAAACTCCCAGCTATACGAATGACAGGATTTATTAAAGGGAAACCAACATTTGTCTATGTTTTCATCAAAAGCCACTAATTATTATTTGGGGACTACAGGAGTGAAACGCTGGCTGAATGCTGAATAGGTATCTTATAAAGGGTTAACTTCTGGTTCTATGGCCTCAGGTCAGTTCTCTGATATCTCTGGAGTAAAAAGAAGGGCTCCAGACTGAGCGCCTGCTGCACAGATGATCCTGATGAACCCCACCAATGCCCTGGTGGCTACCTTCTTGTTCCAATGATTGTATCCAACTGGCTGCACATTACTAGCTAACCCACTTTCCTTCCTGGTTGTACATGCCCTTGAAGTTGTAGGTGGTTTCTTGTGTGACATGTTGAACCCCACTTCTCTCTTCTATCCTCATCTTCCCACTGCCTTTTGCAGTGTGCTACCTGCAAATGACTTTTCTGAGACCAATGTTCCATAGTTTGCAACTACAGAGAATCAATGGGAGAAAATGTATGTTAAAAGATGGGCCTGTGCAGAAATAAGCAGTTTAAGATCACTAAAAGCACTGTGTGATGTCCCAGCACCACCCAGCTTTCTCTGTGGCTCACTTGCATGTCCATATGAACTGCCAGTCCAGGACACACATATATGGATT
Source organism: Pseudocheirus occidentalis (assembly GCA_028646575.1). Taxonomy (NCBI): domain Eukaryota; kingdom Metazoa; phylum Chordata; class Mammalia; order Diprotodontia; family Pseudocheiridae; genus Pseudocheirus; species Pseudocheirus occidentalis. The sequence goes on from CM053593.1 coordinate 373,690,227, forward strand.
AATCCAACGGGCAACCCGCCAGTTACACGCAGTGTGGCTAACAAAGGCTTGTACTCCAGTTTGTTTTCAATGGGGATGGTTCCACCTTTCTTTTGAACCGTTGCAGATTTCAAGATGACGGCCTCATTCCAGGGCTCAGGTGAATACTTGTTCTCTCTTTGACCCACAAGCAATCTGTGGAGTCTCTCCTTCAGGATGCTGACAAAGGCCTATGCTAAGTAAACCTCTGCTGTTCATTTCCCTGCTTTCTATGTCTCTGCATGGCAAGGACCAATATCACCTCCGGTCACATATTAGACTTTTGTAAAATTTTAACCCACATGGGAGATAAAAAGCTACGATTGGTTTTGTTTCACCCTGTTAAGCAACACATATAGGATGGTACATTCTCTCTTAACTACTAACTATATAAATGCAAATGTGAAATGTGCCATAAGAGAAGAGACTGACTGCTCCCTCTCCTCTTCTCAAGAAGGATTTCTCTGATGAGTGGATGGCCTTGTTACAGATTTTCGATCCATGAAGACAAGTTGCTATTGATGTCCTCTGGGTGCCACTGCTAAGGGGGGAGAATCACCTCCTCTTACTGTTATTTCCTTTAAGACACCTCAAGAACCAAGCCCTAAGCACTTTTTGAATCAAGTGCAGACTCCCCTTGTGTGGCTGGCTGGGCCCAGGAACGCCCCTGACGTTGTCTTTGGAGGTTCACCGTCTATCCTCACACAGCACCCCGACTCTCTGGGAGTGCCATGACTTGGCTTCATTTATTCACTGTTTTCCGTCCTCCTCCTTTTGTTTATTTCACAAATGAATGCCCCCAACGGCCAGAACCTCCTTCCCATGTGGAGACAACTGCTCACTGGGCAAAGCTCATTTAGCTGCGGCGCTGAGGAAGCCCTTCCTTTTAAATCAAGTCAGCTGCTCTATCAAACAGAGAGTTTGGAGGAGTGGTTCTCAACCTTCCTAATGCCACAACCCTTTAATACTCGTATGTGAGCATACCTGCACATGGGCAGACCCGCCTGGAGACAGAGGAGTCTGTGGTGTCTCTCTGTTCCTAAGACCATCGGAAATAGGTGTTTTCTGATGGTCTTAGGTGACCCCTGTGAAAGGGTCGTTCGACCCCCAAGGGGATTGGGACCCATAGGTTGAAGACCACTGGTTTTGAGGGTGTTCTCAGTCCAGTCATGAATACTAGTTTAACCATTATATTTTAAACCTGTCATCTATGTCCAACAATGAAGGAGCGGGAAGACATTACTGAAGGAACAGAACTCTATCCACACTGACAATCAAATAATGAATTAAATCAGAAGATATAAACCAGGGACACTTCAGCTCAAGGGACACACAGACTAAAAATCAGAGGCAAAAAACAGTTGGTTTCATCTTGTGCCCAAGAACAAGAATAATTGCTTCATATTACAGTCACACCTGACAATGTTCAGGAGCCAAAGGAAGCATAAACTGAGCACCATGAATTACCCAACATATATACACAATCATCCCTTTCAGAAAATGGCATAGAGAAGTCATTATGAATTTAGCAAAACCCTGCAAAATGATCTTTGGTGACTTGAATACAAGGGCAAAAAAGAGCGATGGAAAACTCGGTTTGTGTTTAAAGATTATAACACCAAAGGCTCAGGGACAAAAAGATGTCTCCACAAGGACTACGAATGTCCTAATTCTTGAGGCCTCAACCCATTTCCCACTTCATAAACTTTGCATTTATTTATACGGGGCAGCTATAAACAAATTTTCCTGTGAGATATGTCTCATCTAAAAAGCTTAATAATTCCCTATTAATTTGTACAAAACTCAACGACATGAGTTATAGTCAAAATTTAAGGCAAGTATCATTTCTGTCAACTCATACATAATCCATCATTTATGTTAATATCTTCAATATAAATGACTACTGTCACATTTTTAACTCCAGGTTTTCTAGGAAAATTACTGTGTTTGTGTATACAAACTTTAAGAGTAAGGTAAGTTTCATGAAACTCCCTCAAATAAGCTGTAACAGTTAACAGTACCATGGTCATCCCAATACTTCCAGTGCTCTTCCCAAGGATGCATTGGCTTCACTTCTGTCAATTAAAAGAAACACAATTTTTAATATTCTCTTAATTACACCTCACAGGCTTTTAACTGTAAAGTACTTATATAATCTAAGTCAATAAAATCTTGGTGGCCTTTTCAAGTCAAGATGGTACAGGAAACCACCGATGAAAAAGCTTTCAAACTAGTCAATAACTTGGAAAAAACCAACTGCCTACTTCTTTTCCCAGGACTACCAGAGTTTTAATATATTTATACTGGAGTCTAGGTCATTCAAAATTAAAATGGCTGCACAAGACACAAACTCAGTAATTTCTAAGAAAAAACTGGAATTCAACCTCAAGATTTCATGGCCAAATATATTAAAAGAACAGTTTAAAAAAAATTAGTCCTAAAAGTATTCACTTGCTTCACTGCTAATGAGATAAATCCTTTAAAAAAACCTGTCCTACAACACTGTAAAGAGATTTCACCAGCTTGCTGAAACCCTCTCTAACACCACAAAATTTCAGCAGTCCAGTGCGTCTTCAAAGCTCCAAGTAATGGTTAGGGATAGTGCGGCCCTTTCCTTCCTTCCTGTCAGTAGCTTCCAAAAGTTTTGCTGCTATTATATGAAGCAGTTCATCCTATTTACCGCCGGGTGCACGAGTGGTAAGAGTGCTGAGCTGCGCTCAATATAATAAGGCTGACAATAGGAACAGAGTTAATTTATAGATTTAGATGTTGTAACAAACAATAGAAGTAGCACTTAATAGAACTGGGAATAACATTTATTTGAAGGAAGAGGTCTAGAACCTCAGCGGAAATAATTTCTAAAAAGAGTAAAAATAAAGAAGCAACAAAGTAGCACTATTATAAAGTGATCATCAAAATGTTGCTATAACTTCCAAGGAAATGTCTTACTCCCAAGGAATGCAAAAACGCTGAACAAGAGCATTGGAGAGAGCACTGTGCTCCATCAGATCAGATGCTTTTTCACAGGCAACAAACAAGCAGCACAGGGATCTGGTATTAGAGCTCTACATTTTTCATTGAAGCAAGGACAGTAAAGCTGTGTTCCACTACAGAATCCTGCTTCTTAAAGCCTGCCTTTCTCTAATGCCCTCAGCAAGAAGGTCCTCAACTTGGGAAGAAACGCGCGTCTCAAAATTCTGTGTAAATGAGAAAATAGGCATTTGTGTTGGCAGGGACTGAGGTTCTTAGCTGTCTCCCCCTTTCTTGTGGGTTCTCCCCTTTCTGAACTGATCCTTCACTGATACCCTTGTGTTGCATTGCTCCAGGCATCCATCTCCCAGGGCACTTTGTCTGACCCAGCATTCTCCTCATCTCTGTTCAAGTGTGGTGGGTCCACAGTCCCTGATGGCAACTGATTTGTTATACAAATGCTGGTAGATATTTTCCATTTCTCTTCCGTTTGCTGTCCTAGTTTTTGTTTGTCCTTAAATGCCCTAAGGATGATTTTGCTCTCTTACCAAGCTTTCTTTAGACCGATTTTAAGTTCCAATGCATCCCTGTATTTTATGAGGTGACAATACCGATAATCCTACATCACCCTTCTCTGTATAAATTTTACAACCGAGTCTATATTCTAAGCTGGCTTTGCCTTTGACCACCATATATCTCTTTGCTTGGCAGAAATAAGCCTGCTCACCAACTCTCTGGTCAAATATCAGGCAAGGAATAAACAGGGAGATGTGCAGGTGACACAGTGGAGAATCCAAACTGAAGAAAACGATTATTAAGAACCAGAACTTATACTATACCAGTACTGAAAAGACTTAAGAACTCCTAGAGATACTGATGAAGAACACCACCCACTTCCTGACAGGGAGGAAATGGATTAAAATATTAAAAATGAGATTTGGGACACAGGCAATATTGATATTTGTTTTGCTCAGCTAAGCAAATTTTCACAAGAGCTTTGTTTTTCTTTTTTTTGGGGGGGGGTGGACAAAAATGGAGGTGAGAGAAAAATAAATCCTCATTGGATAAAAAAAGTTAATTTAAAAACCAAAAGGACAAAAGCAAAACTTAAAAACAACTGAGGTTTCTCCTCACATTCAGAAAATTGGCAAAGATGGCAAAACATGAAATTATTTTACACCGTAGAATGACAGGCACACTAAAACAATGCTGTGGATCTGGGATTTCCCCCCAACATTGAGAGAGCAATTTGAAATTTCATTTTTAAAAAGTGGGCTACACTATGTCCAATGGATAGTCAAACTGTGCATACCCTTTCATCCAGCAATACTAGGTCTGTATCTCAAAGAGATAATAAAAAAAGGGAAGAGGACCCACACATACAAAAATATTTATAGCGACTTTTTTTGTGGTCGAGGGGATGCCCATCAACTGGGAATGGCTGAACAAGACGTGGTATATGAATGTAATGGAATACTACTGTGCTATAAAAAAATGAGGAGGAGATGGACTTCATATTCACCTGGAAAGCCTTATACAAACTGATGCTAAGTGAGGGGAGCAGAACCAGGAAAAATTTGTACACAATCACAGTATGTGTGATGACGGATTCTGATAGACTGAACTTCCCTCCGCAATGCAAGGTTATATGACAACTCCAAAGGACTTAAGATAAGAAAAGGTTATCCACAAGGCAGCTAGGTGGTACAGTGAATAGAGCACCAGTCCTTGAGTCAGGAGGACCTGAGTTCAAACGTGGCCTCAGACACTTAACATGTATTAGCGGTGTGACCTTGGGCAAGTCACTTAACCCCAATTGCCCTGCCTTTTCCTCTCCAAAAAACTGCCAAAAAAGAAAAGGCTATCCACAACCAGAAAAAGAATTCTGGAGTTTGAATGCAGACTGAAGCAAACTACTTGCTCTCTTTTTTCATTTTGTTTTATTTCTTCTTCCTCATTATTCATTACATTGGTTATAACTCTTTACAATTTGACTAATGTTTAATGTGAAAGTATGTGTAGAACCTGTATCAGATTGGGAATGGGAGGGGAGATAGTGGAGAAAATATGGAACTTAAAAACTTGTACTGACTGCTGTAAACTAACAGGAAATTAAAAAAAAAGAATTGGAAATTGAGGGGATGCCCATGAATTGGGGGACAGCAGACCAAGTTGTCGTATATGAATGTAATGGAATACTATTATGCTTTAAGAAATGAGCAGCAGGCAGATTTCAGAAAAACCTGGACAGACTTATATGAATTGATGCTGAGTGAAGTGAGCAGAACCAGGAGAACATTGTACATAGCAACAAGCACATTGTGTGATGATCAACTCTGACAGACTTAACTCTTCTCAGTGATGAAATGATCTTAAGACAATTCCAAAAGACTCATGATGGAAAATGCCATCCACACCCAGAGAAAGAACTACAGAGTCTGAATGCAGATCAAAGAATATTTTTCTTTCTCCTTTCTTTCTTATGGTTCTTCTCTTTTGTTCTGATTCTTCTTTCACAACGTGACTAATGTGGAAATGTTTATTATGATTGTACATGTATTAGCCTATATCCAACTGCATGCCATCTGGACAAGGGAAGAAAATTTAGAACTCAAAATCTTATAAAAGTGAATGTTGAAAACTAAAAATAATTTTTTTAAAAGTACCTAAAATGTCCATACTCTTGGATGCAGAAATTCCACTGCTAGACATATATCCTAAAGAGATTAAACAAAACTCCCATATACACTAAAATATTAAGAGCAGCTTTTTTGTGGTAACAAAGAAAGAAATAAAGTAAATGTCCCATTAAGTGGTAAATGGAATAGTTGTGGTCCACAAAAATAATATTACTATGCTATAAATGATGACTATTAAGAATTCAAAGCACAGGAAATATGTGATATGATTTGATGTCAGACCTAAAAAAAACAAAAAACCCAATGGCTACAATGTAATTTCTTTTTTTTTTTTTGAGGCAAATGGGATTAAGTGACTTGTCCAAGATCACACAGCTAGTAACTGTTGAACTCAGGTCCTCCTGACTCCAGGGCTGGTGCTCTATTCACTGCACCACCCAGCCGCCCCTACAATGTAATTTTAAAGGAGAAAAAAAATAAAACTGGATGCCAAGTAATTATACTGACCATGCTTAATTCTGCAGACTTAGGAAAAGACACCACCCTCCCTTATTTGCAGCAGTGGGGGAGAAAGGGGAGGGAATACAGTCTGAATACTGTATTTACCATCCAACATGGCTGACCCTTTAGTTTCACTGAAATGATCTGCAGAATTTGTTATTATTATTTGTTATAAGGGAAGGCTTTCTGGATAGGGATACAGTTAAAAATGAAGACATCAAAGAATGAAAATTTTTTTTTTAAATGAAGTACTTGGAGGACATGGATTGTCAATGTTTTTATTCCCTGCACTTAGCACAGTTCCTTGTGCATAGCAGGTAGTCAATAAACTGAGGCAGAGGGGTTAGGCGAACTCAGTTCTTCCTGACTCCAGGTTTAGTGCTCCAGCCCCTCTGCCCCATAAGCTAAAGGGAGAATCAGTCACACTCCTCCCACAGAGTATGCCTTGCTAGATGTTTAAGGAGAATAACTACTGAGAGCTAGCATTGACACGGTCTTTGAGTTTGCATAATACTTTGGATGCATTCGTTCATTTTCTCCTCACAATAACCCTGCGGGGCCAGCACTAGTTCATTATGTATAAATAAAATCAGTTCCAAGCAGTGACCCCTGGAGAGCTCTTCCTGCCTTTCTCATCTTCCCTAAGAATGTGGTGGAGGAGAGTGAGCTGGGAGAGGTGGATTAATTCTTTCTATTTCAGAATATTTCATGCAAGCACATCCCCGATGGAGAATAAGAATCTACCTCCTCCCTAACTATGAAGTACTGCCATTCTGAACTTTATTCAGCCCAAACAAAACATTCAATAGGAAAACATACTTTTTGTAGGATGAATAAAGTATTACTTTTCAGATACCTGTAAGATGTTATTAAGAATCATTTAAAAGCATTATTGAACTCATAACAATTTTCTGTCGTTTACTTCATATATAACCACATAACACCTATTAAGCAGGTCTGTAGACTAAGAGACACGCAAGACTCAAAAGTCATTCCCCAAAAGCTAGGCGCTCCAAGGACAAAAACAAAGAATTCAGGAAAGAATGGTAAACTACAGACAAACACATAAAGAATGCTCTGAATCACTTATGAGATGCAAATCAAAACAGCCCAGATGTTTCACCCCACACCCAGCAAATGGGCAAAAAATGACAAAAGATGAGAAGTTAACAAGGGAGGAGTAGTGAGAAGATTGACACAGTAATACATGGTTAGCTGAGCTATGAATCAGTGCAGCCACTCTGGAAAGCAATTTGGAATTATGCAAATAAAGTGACTGAAGCATCCAATCCCTTCTGACCTGGTAGATTCCAGTAATACAATTTGTTTAGCCATTTCCCTATTGATGAGAGCTATTTCCCTATCTACTCTATTTCCACAAAAACTGCTACTATAAATATTTTGTTTTATGCGGGGCTTTCTTATCGCCTTGGGGTGTTAGCTTTATACCCAATGACGTTATTGCTATAAGAAATGAACATGATGAATTAGAGATGTGTGGAAAGATTGATGAGATCTGATGCAGAATGAAATAAACAGAGCCAAGAAACAAATTATTTTTGCAAGATTACAAAAACAAGCATGGCTCCTAAAAAGAGACAAGCAGATATTCCCACCCCATGCCTTTGCAGAAGTGGAAAATGTACACGGGGATGGAATATTATCAAACTTTTTGGACATACTGATTGGGTATGCTGCTCCTTGCCTTCTGTTTTTCTTTTTTTTAAAAAACTATTAAGTGGGTTATAATTGTTTACAAGGCTAATATAAAATGTCATGGTAATTACTATTAGATGGAAAGGCTCATTGAGAAAGGAAGAGACACTGGGAGAAATTCTGGTGACTTAGGAAATAATTATGATGATTTAAGAAATTTAAAAAACCATATATTTTAAAAGATGGTCTGCAGAATTGGACATAAAAGGGAGTTTTCAGGAGTCAGGTTAAGTTCACTTTATCTACTGTAAACACCTACTGAAAATATTCAATAGTGCAAACAATCATAAATCTATCCAGGGTAACACAAAGTGCATTACGGATGGTTCATTTAGACCTCCTAATTGCCATTCCAGGCACTGGAAATCAACCCCCACTTCAGAGACTGCAGCTCATGTATGCTGGGGAAAATGATTTGACCAAAATGACCAAACCAGTAACAAATGCTCCCTGCTTCCAAATGGAGTGTTTGACTACAGTACATAGTTATATTTTGGCTGGGCATTACCTGTTAGCACATGACTAGAGACTCAGCTAGAATTATTCCATAGTAGCCTATACATTTCAGAATTTACAGAGCTTAAAAGTCTGGTGAAACTGACTCAAAGGAAAGTAGAAAATCAAACATAAATGCACATACTACACAAGACTATTATGATATACAGTAGAAGCAAAACTTATAAACTAAATACTTTCCCCTACCTTGATCAATCAATAAACATTTGAGTACCTACTATGTGCCAGGGACTATGTTAGGTCTTTCGGATAAACAAAATAATCCTTGGTCTCAGGAAATTAACATTCCACCGGGACACACAACTAACACATCAATATTACAAAATAAAAGTTAATTTTGGGAAGAAGGCACTAGAACATGGGATGGGGGTGGGGTGGGGGGGAGGACAAGAGATGTGGAAAGGTATTTCATCTCTATTGTTTCAATAATCTCTGAAAAATGTCCTCTCAGTACCTAGTTTTCCTTGTCTGTAAAATAAGGGCAACACTCCTCTAAGGATGTTTAAGTACGGCTATAAAAGTGGTTTATAAATCTGGACTGTTATATGAATATTTAACAACAACAATAAAGTTTTTATAGGTATAACTAAATAATGCTTACAGTTACATCGCTAATGAAGGGCATGACTGGTGCTTGAAGCAATCAGCCAGCACGTGAGTTCACTGACAAGTCCTGGCTTTGATCAAATGCCCGAGCTCCCTTCCTAGTCCAGCTCTAGGAGTAATGAACAGCAGAAAAGGAGTCAATATCATCTCCCAGTTTCCAGAGATCCAGAGACACACCAAAAACATTACCTTCTAAAAAATAACTCACCCTTCATGATTCAAAAATCTATATACTGAGACCCCTGTGCTAGGAGCAGTCCCCTCCCACAAGGAACTTCAGCCTAGCTGTTAAGGCAAAACATACAAAAAGATGCCAACAGAAAACTATATAATGAGCAGTATAAGTATAAGAGGAGTCCAAGAAGATCTAATGTAGGAAGTCAGATCTTAGACATTTTTGTCATGTTTGTTAGGGGGAAAGGAAGCTTAAAAGAGGTAAAGGATTAAGCCTCGCTAGGGTTCTAGTGGGTAGAACAGGAAATAACATTAGGAGGGCAGTCCAAGAGGGCAGAGTGTGAAGCCTTTGACTTGTGAGTGTAGGTTTAATAATCATGTTTTCATAGGTGGGAGGCCCAAGATGAAGGGAGGGAGGTCTAAGAAAAAAAAAACCACAAACAATTTATTAATACTCAAGTAAAGTTTCTCCTGAAGTTTTCTAATCAATATCATAAAAAAAGCTTCACCTCAGAGTGTCTAATATTGTGAGAACCAAATGTAACAAAATGCTGATTTCAGTGATAAAATATACAATGTAATAAAATAAATGACATTCTTAAATAATTGGATGGAGCTTTTCCAGAAAATAAACTTTTTATTCACTGGCTGGTAACCTAAGAGCAGGAGTTCTTAATTTGAACTTTTTACAAATATGTTGATAACTTTATTATCAAACAAAACTTTCTAATTTTGTTTTACAAAAATTTTGATAAGTTGTATTTCATGTAACTGGCTTCCTTTGTAATCTTGCATATTTTATGCACTTGACATGATTCTGAGAAGGGGCACCAGCTGATGCCATAGGGGGCCATGACACAAAAGAAGTTCAGAGACCCTAAATCTAGAGGCAAAACCCCATTATGGTTGCTCTATCATCTAAAAAGTCTGATTAGCCCTCATTTGTCCACAGCACTATGCAAAAATTTAACTACGGGAGGTTCCTGGCTCCTTGCAAGTATCCAAACTAGGCTTTATACATTTGAGTTTGTATTTAATATGCACCTCTTTGTTTTATATATGCACTACATACAGCATCATCTCCTAGAAAGCAGGCACCATCCATTTACCTTGAAATTGGATCTGGAGCCTTTAACAGTACTGTTACACATGAGGGGCTTAATAAATGTTTCTAGAGTAAACTGATATTAATACAAAGAAAAATATACCACACTGAGAACTTGGTGATCAGATAATAAAGAATATTTACATTTTACACAAAGCCCAGAAATCGTGTAAGAGCCTCTGGCAAATGACCGAATCATTAATTGGGTCTGTGTTTAAGTTAAGGAAGTTTTCCCTTTAAAAAAGTCAAGATTCCTCAGAAATGTTAAGAATTTCTGGTCAAATTACCACAAGTTAACAAAGTAAAATGATCCCAAGTTATCAACTACACTGAAAGCAGAAAAAGCAAAGGGAGCAAAAGCCTATTCATACAGAAATTCCAGGTCTTGAAGGGGATTGTCCTTAAAGTATAATAGGATCATTTTTTGAGACTCAGATTAAGAATTTCCATTCTACAACCTGAGCTGTTTCTAAAATACGTGCCCCTCCCCCGACCCAAACTGGGTGACTGTACAATGAGGAAGGGATTCTCTTAAATGACCAGCTAAACAGAAATAAAGTAAGTGTGGAAATGCCCTCTTAGCCACCACCTGACACTTCCGGGCTCGATTCTGTTCTCTACTAGTTAGGCTTGTGACTCAACTTTAAGCATGGCAGTCTCATTTGCCAGTTCACCCAGGGGTTGAACTAGATTTCCCAAGTCCCTTCCCTAAGTGACTATGAATTTAACTGTAGGACTATCCCTTCAATTTAGGATAAAACTGGCAAGATTCTTTTACAAACAAAACAAGCAGTACCCAACTGCCAGTCCCTATCATTTCCTAGGGTACTCTCCAGTGACCTCATTGCTTCCTCTAGAATCAAATATCAAGTTCTCTGGTATTTAAAGCCCTTCACAACTTGCCCCTTTTACTCTAAGGGTCTCCTTGTTGCTTCTTGGAGTCTCCTGACTCCAGTCCTAGAATGACTTCCACCTCCCCCCACCTTCTCCTCTAAAACCCCCTTCCACTTTACAGGCATTTTTGTTTGTACCTAATTACTGACCTGTCTCCCCCATAAAAAGCCCAGCTTCTTGAGCTTGGGACTGGTTTGCACCCCCAGCGTTTAGCACATAAAGTGCTCAATAAATGCTTGCTGAAAAATTGGAATAATTGATAACTGGCTCTGCTCTCAGTTTGCATCCCCACCTGAAATGATCATCTTGAAGTTTTCGGAACCTCTGGGGATCCTTTTTATTTCCAATTTTATCCTACTTAAACCCGACCTACATCTACTTGAATCAATTCTACCTAATGACAAGTTTCAAAGATCACATTGGGGATTTAGAAAATCTCAGGTAAGTTGGAAATACCAAAACAACTGGTTTACAAATTTTAAGTATAAACCTTAACATTAAGGATTATTTAAAAAAATATTTAGTATTTCTTGTAATGACAATTGTTTATTATTGAGTTAGATATAATATCCTGATTTCTCACTATCAAAAAAAGGTCCCACCCAAGGCTTTAGTGTTACAGCAACAGACACCTGACGACCTCCTTTGGGGTTCTGTGTGTGTGAGGGAAAGGCCAAAGAGAACCACTAACCACCTCAGTATCTGTGCCCACTTCAAGTGCTAGTCACATAAAGAAACCAACCAGCAAGTGTTGGATAGCAGGGCATATACTATACCAATAATTCATCCCACTCAAGATAGTGATTTGCTAACGTGGGGAGGTGGGGAACTTCAACCTCCAACATCTACTTAAGCACATTTGGCAGACAGTGGTTTTAAGTTTTTACTTACAATTACAGATGCCAATGATTTCTACCAGTTGACATACTGAACACCAATTATAAGCTTTGTCATTATTTCTTTGGAGATAAAACTTTAAAAGCTTAAGACTGCACAATGTTCCAAGTCTAACTTCCATTATATCCAGAGATTTCTTCTAAATGCACCAAGACTGAACCTGGCCGAGCTAACCCTACACTGCTGACGTTGCAATCTTATCAGACGATTTCTGGTATTGAACATCCCAGTAACCTCAGTTCCCATGACTTTCAGTCCTCCACTCTATTTCTATTTTCAAGGCTAATACGCTTTACTAACATTAACATTAAGCATCCATGGAGCTGTGGTGCTCTAACAATCCATTTATATAAATGTAGCTATTCCTTATATAAATGTAACCCCACCCCCACTAGAAAAAAAAAGCAGAAACAAAGCTGATTTACGCAAGTCACAAAACAGGCACTCAATTCTGTATGTTATTTATTTAGGAATTGGTTATCAATATCAATATCAAAAAAAAAACAAGACCCTCACTTCTCTTTTTCTGGCAGCTGCTCACTTTTTAGTGCTTTCCAATTTTTTTACTGTTTCTCCTAAAAGGTGTACCTACTGTAATAAATAAATAAAAAAGGTCCTAAACCCAAAAAAGATTAGATTGACAACAGTTCAGGTAAAATGGGGGGGGGAGAGGATGGGTAAGAGGACGTCTATGACAGTTGCTGCACCCATTCTCCCCCCCTTTTCAAGGAAAAAAAATGGGAGAAAAACCTAACGGTTTTGACACAGTGCAAATCTTAGAAAGAATGTAGTAAGCCTGACTCTACCTGGGTGATCAGGTCTCCAATTCTTCTGGATGGAATACACTTAGTTCGGGTTTCTCCCTTGTACTCAAGCACATAATAAGCTCCTCTGGGGCCAGAGAAACGGTTTTTCATCTTTGTATCAGCCCTTAGCAAAGTGCCTTGGCACAGAGTAGGTGCACAATTATTTTCTCAATTAGCCTAGTCCTTCATGATACATACCATGGAAACAGCACAAAATAGGCAAATACATACACTCCCCAATCAACAACAGCTGTTATATACTATCAAACTACAATAATTTTTCAATCACGCTAGAGACTTATACTTTATGAGTTCATTACATACTTTGTGCTTAGCTTTCTCTGAATCTTCCACCCCACCTTCAAGCCCTGGGTTACAGAAGTTTTAGGAAATTAATTCAGTCTCATTTAATTCTTTAGCTATGAAATCAATTTGTAACTCCATAGCTGTACATGTAATAAGAAATGAGGGTATAATAAAAAGATGCACTCTAGACTCCAAATTAAGGGGAGAGAAGAAATATACTACTCTACCCTCAAGGCCCATTTTTTCTGTCTCCACCTAAGCAACTGAGAGCATCCTTTAAACTGACCAACTGATTCTTATCTGAAATAGAAATAATTAACACAATTGATTTAAAATAGCATTTTAAAGTAACTTTCTTGCTTGTAAAGCTGCAAATCAACTAATCTTTTCCAAACTATAAAACCGCCTGAGATGCTTAAGAATATTATTCTTGGGCAGAAAGGGCAAAACTAAGAGTCCTCTCACAGAATCACAGATCTAGAACCAGAGGAAACCTAAGATGTCACCTAGAGCAACCCTCTCCTTTTACAGATGGGAAAATGAGGCACAGGGAGGTTATGACTGCCCACAGTCATAGTGAGGTGGAAATCTGAGTGCAGCTCTTCCATGGAAGCTGCTAACATCTTTCCACTTTAGGACTGGCACAGTAACTCAAACAGGCTTTAAAGATCCACTTTATTCTAAACTCAACTATACTTGCTCTAAGCAAGGAAAAACCTTGCTTACTCCTGCTACCTCGTAAGCTATCACTCTAATTCTTACTTAATGATGTACAAAAGGCTAGTACCTGAAAAACTTGCCAAAGGCAAGAAGATTAATGTTATTCAAAATGTAATTTTTATTAAATAAGGTCCCACACACTCACCAATCAAGACATCGTGCTATAGAATTACACAAGTATTTCTGGCTAATTAGTATCCTTTGTGCTGCTTTGGTTCTAAGCTGTCCCCAGGCCAGTGCATTAACACTGACAACTTCTCATTCAACGAAGATACTTTTTTGAAGGGGAGCGGGCAGGAAAACTGAGTGTCAATGTAACTCAGCAGATTAAGCAGCAAACTGGATACCTTTATTGGCTACTGTTATTATTACCCCAGAAAAGTAACTGTTTTCTTTTAGATAAGCAAAGGAAAAACGTAATTGTCATTAAAAGAAATAACAATGTTCCTACTCTAACTTGTAAAAACAGTTACGAAGTAACCAATAATTACAGCAACAACAAAAAACCCATGTGGTTTCCTCCGGTTAATAGGTGACATTTTTATTGACCAGGGAACGGAGCTATTTTTTTTCCAAGTCCCCCCCCCCCCCATAGACTAAGGTGGGGTCGGGTCACTTCGGTACCTCCTCCCATTCAGGCCCAAAGCCCCTCCTCGCCCTTTTCCCTGGTCTCTGCCCGAGAAGATGCTTTCGGATGTGGGGGCTCTCCCAAGAGGAAAATGTCCTGGGCTCCGGCCCCCGGGGAAAGAGGGAGAAAGAAGGAGGAGAAAAGCGCAGTAAGAGAAAGCAGAAAGAAAGGGGAGGAGGTGGGAAGAGGGAAGAAAAGAAAGGGGGGAGGGGAGGGCCGGGCCCGGCATGGGGGGGTAAGGAGCACAGGCAGCCCCCCCACCCCCCGCCCCTAACCCCAGACGCCAGGATGGAGGGGTCGGGGCCGGGCCGCGCCGCCGGCCGGGATGTAGACGAGCCGGCCTGGGCCCACCACCTGGGCCGCTTCCCCACCCCCACCCCCCGCGCTCCGCTCGCTCGCTCCCGGGCCGCGCTGCAGCTCCCGGAGGGCCGGGCTGCGGCCTAACCGCCGGGGCAGGCCGCGGCCTCCTCCTCTTCCCCTCCCGCGCCCGCCCACCGGGCCCGGCCTCCCTCGCCACACACGCCGCCCGCCGCGGAGCGGGAAGGCTCCTCGCCTCGGCCTCGGCCCGCCCTCGGCCGTGGCCCAGACTGTCTCCCCGGGCCGGGCATGTGCGGAGCCGCCTTCTCCTTTGGCGCCACCGCCGCCTCACCCTCTGCCGCCGCCGAAGCTGCTGTAGGCCCGATCGTCGTAGGTATCGAAGTCCGCCATTTGCCGTCTCCGCTCCGAGAGGAACCAGGGCGAGCGAGGAAGGACCCCGCAATATAACTCGCCCCCCCCGCCCCGCCCCGCGGCCGGGGCTGCCCGCCGCGCTGCCTGATCGCAAACTGTCCTCACGCACACACGCACGCAGGCGCGCACCGCGGCGGCCGCCGCGGCAGCAGCACGGGGCGCACGCACGCACGTACGCAGGCACGCCGCGCCGCCACGCCGCGCCCGCCGCCCTGCGGCTCGCCTGGGCTGGGCTGGGTTGCGCTCACGCCGATTTTCCCCTCCCTCCAGCCTCGGCGCTCCTCCCTCCTCCCCCCTTCCCTTCCTTCTCCGCGCTGTCTCCTCCAGCGGCTTCTGCGCCACCCGCCCTGGCCCATTGTGTGCTGGCCGGCCTCCCGCCGACAGCGCCCCCGTCTGCCCAGGGGGCCTAGTGCGCCGCCCGCCTCGCGGCCGGGGCTGTCACTCACCGAGAGAAGCGGGCGGGAGCCGCGGCCGCAGATTCGAATGCCCCCTCCCCCACCCTCCAGGCGGCCCCGCCCTCCCTGCCCCAGGGTTCGGAGCATCTTAGGGAAATGTTACCCCGAGACCCCCGCCCTCGAGCCCACGACCCCCTCGCCCACTAGAGGGGGCGGGGGCGCGGCCTTGGATCCCCGCGGATCTAGAGTCTTTAGTTAGCGCCTACTGTGTGCCCCTCTCCCCGGCCCTCATTCCCCTCCCCCCCGCCGAGATCCCCGAGGCCGCCCAGCCCACCGCCCCCTTTGCGGATGAGGACACAAAGGCCCGAGGTCGCCCGGGGGGTCATATTTGAACTCAAGTCCGGCTCTAAAGCCCGCTCCCTTTCAGGCCTGGCACGCATGGGTCAGTTTTTAGGGACTGCCGGTCGGGGAGGGGGAGCGCGGGTTTGGACGGAAAGTGGGAGAGAGCCGCGGGGCCGTGGGGGAGGGGCCTTGTGTGCGGTGTCAGCGCGCCGAGGTTACCCCCCAAAAGTGTCAGTGTGCCGAGGTTACCCCAAAAGTGTTATCGCGCCGAAGTTACCCCCAAAAGTGTCAGTGCCCGAGGTTACCCAAAAAATTGTCGATACACAGATGTTATTAAGAAAGTGTCAATACATGATTGTTACCAAAAAAAGACAATACACCGATGTTATTTTTTAAAAAGTGTCAATACACCATTTTTTGAGAAGACGGAATGGCTCTGGACCTTTCTTGTTCTCAGATTTCCTGACCAGCCCGTGGGATCCCAGCTAGAAGGGACCCGAGGGAGACCACCCAGGCCTCTTTGGGGAGAGCAAACGGAATTCAGCCCAAACCCCGAAATATCTGGGCTCGAGTCACAAAGCTCATAAAGCCTCTGAGATCGAGTTCTGAACCACTGCCTTTGGAGTCTTGGATTTTGTTTTTTGATGTTTTTTTCCTGATTGATTTTCCCCCCTCCCCTTTTCATTTTTATTCTTTCCTACGTGATAGCTCAGAAAAAGAAAAAAAAATCCATCCTCAAAGAGAACTGCTGAACTCTTGAGTGCCGATTGAAGCATACCTTTTCACTTTATTTTTCTTGGCTTTTTTTTGTATGTTTTCTTTTGCAACATGACTCATATGGAAATATGTTTTGTGTAACTTCACATATATAATCCTATCATATCACTTGCCTTCTCAAGGGGTGGGAGGGAGAGAATTCAGAACTCAACATTTTTTTAAAAAATGAACATTAAATTTTAAAAATGTAATTGGACAGGTGGCTAGGTGGCACAGTAAATAGAGCACCAGCCCTGGAGTCAGGAGGACCCGAGTTCAAATGTGGCCTCTGACACTTGACACATTTACTTGCCAGTGTGACTTTGGGAAAATCACTTAACCCCAATTGCCCTCCAAAAAGAAAAAAAAAAGTAATTGGAAAATATTTAACAAAATAAAAATACTTTTAAAAATACAAAGGAAAGCTCAGTGAGTAGCAGGAGGGAGGGAGAGATATAAAAATGAAAGATTTCAATAAAAGTATCTTGGGAAAAGTGTTAAAACAAGTTTGGAGATGTCTATGATCCCTTTTTCATCCTTCACTTTCTTCACCAGCTTCACATCCTTCAAAGCTTTAACTTTCCTGACACTTGGATCATAGATTTAGAATTGAAAGGGCACTTGGAAGCCATCTTTAGCTCAACTCCCTTATTTTACAGATGAGGAAACTGAGGCCCAGAGAGGTTACATGAAAGTGCTCAAGGACATTAGGGTAGTAAATGTCAGAGACAGATTTTGAACCCAGGTCCTAGGAACCTTTGTACTCTCCCTTGGAACACCTAGCTCCATTCCCAGAAGTCTTCCTGGACCAATGGTGTCCCTGGACAACAGTGCTCTCTCCCTCACTCTGAACTGTGAAATCCCTGCTTGTGTCCCTCCTGCTGCTGTCTTGCAGCTTCTTGGGCATCTTCCCTCAAGAAAGTCATGAAAGGTGTATTTGACATCTCTCATGGCACCTAATATAAGACTGGGCATATCCTAGGTACTTACATATCTATAGAGTTGACTCCCTCTGGTTATTCTTCCCTTGACCCTCCCTTTATCCTTAGGGATGATCAAGATTCATGAGCATCCCCAAAGGCAGCTTCAGAGACTCCTTGCTTGCTGTGTGACCTCAGACAAGCCGCTTCCATTTTCTGGTCTTCAGCTTCCTCCTCCTCCTCCTCCTCTGCAAAATAAGGAGACTAGATTAGAACATTTTCAAGGTTTAGTTTCCTTGGGCTGGATGCCTCCTACCCACTCAAAAAAAAAAATACTTCCCTTGAACTGTAAAATGAAGAATCAGTGGTCTCTGAAGTCCCATCTGGATCTCAAACTATGAGTCTGTATCATCTCTGTCTCTTTCTCTGTCTCTGCATCTCTCTCTCTCTCTCTCTCTCTCTCTCTCTCTCTCTCTCTCTCTCTCTCTCTCTCTCTCTCCCGCCATCCCCTCCCCTGTTCTGTCTTTCTCTGTGTCTGTCTTCTCTCTTTCTCTGTGTCTGTCTTCCACAATACTTTTTGGAAAGGGGAGTTTTGAACTGCTCCATTTTCCCAAGTTGGGCCAGTTGGCCCCTCCTTTGAAATCCTATGTATTTTATTTCATGCATTTAAAAACATTATTCTAAAAAGAGGTACATAGACTTCAGTAGGCTGCCAAAGGGGTCCATGATACACACACAAAAAAGATTAAGAACCACAGCTCTAAATTCCCAGCTGGTGACAATCCTGTCTGTTTGTGGTAGAAGTCACCAGAATGGCTCTCCCATTTGGGAGAAACTTGCTTTAGGAACACAAGTTAGAAAGGGGATGAAGTATAGTAGCCAGCAGCAGTAGCAGCAGCTGCTAGCCAGCCACCAGATGGCAAACCTGGTACTTTGCTTAAGAGGAAGGAACAGAGGCCTCACCTCTGCACAGCGCCCATCCATGACAATGAACTTTTTAGTAGGTTCCTGTTCAGTAATGAGGGTTATACTTCAGGCTCGTCATAAAGGGCTCTAAGGATGTTGGGGCACACACATTCATTATATGGCACAGAAGCCTCAATCAGAATGGGGCAGGAGAAAGACTGCAAACCCAGCTAGGCTGGCTTCTAGCTAATTGGAAGGGGAAAGCAAAGAAATGAAGTCAGGGCATTTTGTGAACAGAAAACAGAAATCATCATTATATTACTGAACTAGGAGTATATGAGGTGGGCCTTCCTTCACACAGTAATCGTGTGCCTGAAAAGGGATGTGTGGGCTGGAGACAAAAATCAGATCAGCCTTTTAGTTTACCCTTTGAAAGAACCCAATATGAAGAATCCTGACAGCTTGATCTGTTGGCTAAATTTGGGTTAATTATGTATTAGGTTTGCAGACAGGATGTTTCTGTATTATTATTTCATACATAATGGAAGGTCCACTTTGAGCTAGGCAGGATTTTTAAATCCTTCTTCATAAGAATCTTATAATATAGTATAAAGAGATAAAATAATAACTAGACCCCCTCATTGATATAGTGATTTATAGTTGGTAAAGGATCGTATTTTGTAGCCAGAAGGGACCTTGCAGATCACAACAACCCTTTACAATAAACAGATGGGGAAGCAGATCCCTGTCTGATGATGGAGGAAACTGAGGCCTGGAGGGCTGGTTAGTGGAGGTGAGACTGGAGTTCAAGTCTCCTGACTCCCGGACCAGTGCTGATTTTATAGGTACAGAACTTAACAGAGACATATCTTAGCCGATTTTTTTTTTAGATTTCAACAACCACACCATAACAAGAATGAAAATACAGCAGCACCTTGAATGACTTTACTTGTCTCCTACGCAGAATCTCCACAACATGCCCCCAAAGTTGGTCCTCCAGTCTTTGCTTCAGCTGCTACTCCTAAAGTAGCTCCTTCTACTTTTGGATACCCTCTCCCAGATTTGGGTCATCTGCTAATTGGGTAAACACATCACCTATGCTTTCACCTATGCATTTTATAAGAATAGTAATGATCATCATAGGTGGGGCTGGTTGGTGTGAGAGAGCTCTGGCCTGAGTCAGACGACCTGGGTTCAGGTTTGGCCTCTGACACAAACTGGCTCTGTGTGTGTGTGTGTGTGTGTGTGTGTGTGTGTGTGTGTGACCTTAGGCAAGTTATTTAATCACTTAGAACCCCAAAACAGATTGTAAACTTCAGAGAAGATTCTGACCTCATTGGTAGAGGGCATTTCCTTTGTGTGGCTTAGACTCAATCAATAATCAATTAATAATCAAGATTTTATTAAGCATCTAATCGGTGCCAGATACTACTAGGAACAAGTGATACAAAACCCTGAGTGAAATAGTCTCTGCCTTCAAAGAGTCCTTATTCCATCTAGGGAGACAGTGGGTGCATGGACAAGCGTCTGCAGACTATGTGCAAACACAGAACACTTATCATCCCATGCTCTGGACTTGTTCCAGAATGGTCGATGCCATTTCAGAATTTCCACAAATCAGAGCCATTAATCAATCTAGCTTTTGTCCTCACCCACCCCACTAACTGATCCAACTTCAATTCAGTTCTTTTACACGTTTAACTGCAGGCACCTTTACTAAGCCTTTAGCTACAAAGCCAATGATGAAAGTTCCTTCTCTCAAGCTTACCTTGTACTGGGGATGTGTGGCACATACAGATAAATGAAAAGAGAAGAGGGTAATTTGAGGAAAGAGTGAGCACTACTTGGGAAGATCATGGA
This sequence comes from Pseudocheirus occidentalis, assembly GCA_028646575.1. Lineage (NCBI taxonomy): Eukaryota > Metazoa > Chordata > Mammalia > Diprotodontia > Pseudocheiridae > Pseudocheirus > Pseudocheirus occidentalis. The sequence goes on from CM053593.1 coordinate 373,710,631, forward strand.
AGGCTTCTTGTAAGAGGTGGCTCCTGAGAAAAACCAGAAATATGGAATCAAAAATAATTCATAAGGATACAGAGTCTGAAGTCCTGTAGTCTCTTCCAGGAAACCTTCTTCAATGAATCAGAGGAGATCTAAAGGCTTATTCACTTTCCAATCAAACTGGGCCTGAGTTCCTCCCACTCTCTCCTCTACCCCAGCTTCTCTCAGTCTTTGCTTTGGCCCCACATCTAAAATGCAATAAAATACACTTACCCATGGCTTATATATGATGGAAATACCTTGCTGCCCATTTTATACTACTGGTTTTTTTTATACTACTGTTTGTATGTCCTGGCTGTATGTATCTGCCTTGATGTTGTCTAACAGGGAATGTTAGCTCCCTGAAAGCAAAGGGCCTGACTTATGAAAATCTCTCTGTAGCTTAGCACCAGCTCCTGCATCATCAAGTGCTTAATAAAGGCTTTTTGTGATGGCGATGGTTATGATGACAGAGTGGATAGGACTCATGATGCTGATGCTGATTAGAACAGGTGTAGGTGTAGGTGATAACAATGGCCAGCTGTCACCATATTATGATCACCATGTGATGAACAATGGGGTATAGTGGGAAGATCTCTAGGCACAGAAGTTAGGCTCAAGAGAAGGGACCTCAGACACCGTATAGGCCATCCAACAATGGAAGGAATAGCTTCTACAACATCTCATAAAAGGTGATCACGAAACTTTGACCTCAAAACCTCCAGTGAGGGGAAGCCCCTTCCACTTTTGGACAGCTCCCTCACAGGCTTAAAAACATGCTACTTACACCTTAAATCTAATGAAGTAGTAAAAATGTTAAAAAGCACGAGAGGGAGAGGAGGGTAAAGATTGCAAGTCTAAGGGCAGCCTTTGAAAAGGACCAGAGACAGGAAATAAGATATTGTGAAAAGGACAGCGTAGACCAGTTTGGCTAGAATACATACAGGAAGGCATTATAAAAAATCATCTTGGGAAAGATGGCCTTGAGCCAGATTTAGAAAGAGCCATAAGAGAATTTGAGTTTGTGCTTTATCCTTGTCCAGGGTTCTGAACTTTTCTTGTATCACTTGGACAGTGTCTGGTTTTAAAATGCATATAATAAAATACATTGGATCACAGAGGAAACCAATTCTATTGAAATAGTTATCAAAATATTATGAGAAAATATTAAATAGTAAATATCAAATAAAAATATTGATCAAATCAAAATAATATCAAAAAATTAAGAGAAAAAGCTCAGAGACCCCCACTTAAGAACCCCCTGGTTCTTAATAAGAAGCAAGAAGAATGAGATTTCTTAAGCAAGGAATTGTTGGAATTCTGCTTTAAGAATATCACTTTGGCAACTGAATGGACAATGGAATAAAAACTGACTAATGGACTTTTGAGGCAGGAAGACCAATTAGGAGGTTACTGGACTAGTCTAGGCAACAGATGATGAGTGTCTGAATTAAGGCAATGGCCTTGGGGAATGAGCTTTCCCTCAGTCATAGAGGATAAGGTGGTCTGCCATCTTGCCAATGGTGATCTCTCTACTTTTGCCCCAGATCCAGTCCACTCCTGCCTCCTTCAGGATCTTGCTTCTTCAATCATCTCCTCTATCTCCCCAGTTTTCAACATATCTTTATCTACTGGTTCCTTCCTGCTACTTTAAAAAAAGCCTATATCAGCAGTGTCAGATTCAAATAAGAATAGATAAGGGCCTGCTGACTTAGAAAACCACAAATTAACATTATTTACCATATTGCATTTTATTTATATTGTCAATCACTTCCAATTACATTAAAATCTGGTTCTAGAGAACTAAAGAGCAGTGATTTGGGCCTCTTCTGGCCTAGATTATTCCCATTCCAAACAAAAACCCAAAAAACCTTCACTGGACCTTACTCTGTTCTCAGGAATACATCCCATGTCTTTTCGCCTTTCACAGTCAAATTATTACACTCATGGAATCTCCTTTCACATCTCCCACTCGCTTTTCAATCTTTGTAATCAGTCTTCTATCCCCAAACTTCAACTGAAACTGCTTTCTCTCAGATCACCCAAAATCTCTGTAGTACTCTCTCTGACCTAACCCCCAGTTAGCACTCTTACTTTCAGGTTTTCTGGAGGATCAGCCACTGTAAGGTTTTAGGAGTAGGTCTGTAATGAGCTACTTCTACTATTGTAGTGCCTGAGCCCCCACTAGTGTGCTTCCAATTAACAATCAGTTTGTAGACTTCATCAGCTCTTAGCAAAGGCACTTACTCAAATGGCATAGGAAATGCAATAGTTAAAATAATACTTCTCCTCCAATCAAAACTTGGGTTATACTTTCACACAAATATGAAAGTAATATGGTAGTGAGCCACACACATATGGCCAAAGGCAGTCCTCAACTAAAAATAATATGATGAGAATAAATTCTATTACATAGATAAGATAGTTTGTCAAAAGAGCATAACAGAATGGAGTTAAAAGAAGAATCCAACTATGCTGATAACCAGAAACTTATCTGAAACACATACACATGGTTTAAAGTAAGGGGCTAAAGTAGAATATTCTGTTTCAGCTGAAGTAAAAAAAAAACCACCAATGATTGGGGTAACAATCATGATCTCAAAGTAAAAGCAAAGAGAGAACTAATTAAGAGAGAGAGTCAGAGAAACTACATTTTGCTGAAAGGCACTATAAACAATAAATTAACATAAATATTTCATATATGGCATGGCATCTAAATTCTTAAGGGAAAAGTTAAATCAGCTAAGGGGAGAAATAGACAGTAAAATTATACTAGTGTGAGATCTTAATTTAGTCCTCTCAGACCTAAATAAATCTAAACAAAAATAAACAAAAAAGAAATTAAAGACCTGAATAGAATTTTTGAAAAGTCAGCTATGATAGACTTCTGGACAATATTGAATAGGAATAGAAAGGAATATAGCTATTTATCTATATTTATTTATCACTCCTTCACAAAAATTGACCATATATTAGAGCATACAAACCTCACACTAATGCAGAAAACCAGAAATATTAAATGCATTTTATAAACCATAATGCAACCAAAGTTATATTCAATGAAGGGCGTTTGAAGCAAAGGTGAAAAATTGAACAGAGACTAAGGAATTTAATTTTAAAGAATGGGTGGGTCAAAGTAAAAATCATTGAAGCAATCAATAATTTCATTAAAGACAATGACAATAATGAGACAATATACCTAGATTTTTATGATACAGCCAAAAATACTTAGGAGAAAATTTACATCTGAAAGCGTTTTTATCAACAAAAGAAAGAAAGGGCAGGTTCACTGAATTGGGTTTGCAAGTAAACAAACAAACTCTAGAAATACAACAAATTTAAGACTGTCAAATAAATACCAAAATAGAAATCCTGAAGATCAGAGAAATTAACTAAATTGAAAGCAAGAAAACATTGAATTGATAAGTAAAATCATGAGCTGTTTTTTTATTTTGAAAAATCAATAAAATAGACAATCTATTAGGTAATAATCTTTTAAAAAGAAAGAAAACCAAACTTTCCAATATCAAAAAATGAAAAAAGTGAATTCCCAACCAATGAAGAAGAAATTTAAGAAAGTATTAGGAGATGTTTTGCTCAATTATATCCTGAGTAAATCAATCATCTAAATGAAATGGATAAATATTTACAAAAATGCAAAATGTCCAGATTAACAGATTTGGAAATAAAAGACTTCAATTATCCTATCTTAGAAAAAGAAATCAGACAAATCATAAATGAGCTCCCAAAGGAAAAAAAAAAACCCAGAACCAGATGTATTTATAACCAAATTCTACCAAGCATTTAAAGGAGAATTAATTGCAATACTACTTAAACTGTTTAAAAAATAGGAAAAAAAAAATATGGTCTCTATACCTAAGCCAGGCATATCAAACCAAGGAAAGAAAATTATAGACGAATACCTCTAATGAATACTAATGCAAAAATTTTAAATAAAGTTTTAGGAAGGAGACTGCAACAATGTATCACTAAGATTACATGCAGTGACCAGACTGGATTTACCAGGAATAGAAGGTTAGTTTAATTCAGCAAAAGTATTAAAATATTTGACCATATTAATAACAACAGCAAAAACTTACTATATTAATAAGTACAGAGAAAGTTTTTTTTTACAAGATACAATACTCTTTTTCTGTTAAAAAAAAAAACACCAGAAAGTGTAGGAATAAATGGAGCTTTCCTTAATATTATAATAGTATCTATCTAAAGGGACAGTTGGGTAGTACAGTGGATAGATCATCAGGCTTAGAGTCAGGAAGATCTGAGATCAATTCTGGCCTCAGACACTTAACTAGCTGTGTGACTCTGGGCAAGTCACTTAATCTTTATTTGTCTCTATTTGTCATCTATAAAATAGGGACACTCCAGATAAAGAAATGGCAAACCATTCCAGTATCTTTGCCAAGAAAACCCTACAGACAAAAGTCATGGAGTCATGTAGAGTCAGACATGACTGAACAACAACAACAATCT
>CM053593.1:373715239-373738005 GCA_028646575.1 Pseudocheirus occidentalis
AAGAAAGAAAGAAAGAAAGAAAGAAAGAAAGAAAGAGAAAGGAAGAAATCAAAGGTCTAAGCAAAGCCAAAAAAAGGAAACAAAAGTATCACTTTTTGCAGATTATAGGATGGTTTACTTAGAGAACCCTGGGGGAATCAACTAAAAAACTAGTCGAAGCAATTAACATCAGTGAACCTACATACCATCAACATTTCTGTATATTTTATGTGTGCTTGGGTGCTCGAAAGGGTAGAGTCATTTCATTTAAAATATGTACAGATACTATAAAGAACATGTGAGTTTACCTGCCAAGTCACACACATAGGAACTTTATGAATATAATTACAAAATATTCTTTACAAAAATAAAGGCAGATCTAAATAATTAAAGAAACATTATTTGCTCTTGGGTAGGCCATGTCAATAAATTTTTTTAAATGACAATATTTAAATTAATTGACTTATTCAGCACCATACCAATCAAACTAATAAAGGATTACTTTATAGAACTAGAAAAAAAAATAAAAATCATCTGGAGGAGAAAAGGATCAAGAATATCAAGGGAAATAAAGAAAAAGAAGTAATCACAGAGGAGATTTAGCAGTACCAGATCTCAAACTATACCATAAAGCTGTAATCATCAAAACCATGTGGTGCCAGGTAGCAAATAGAAAGGTCATGTATAGAACAGATTACATATACAATATGCTGAAACAAATGGGTACAGTGACTTAGTATTTGAAAAATGTAAAGATCTTAACTATTAAAGCAAGAGCTCACTATTTAATTAAAGACTTGTTGGGAATACTGGAAAGTAGGCTGGTGGAAAATTGGTACAGATCAACATCTCAGACCACACAGCAAGACAAGCATGATTTAGACATAAAGGGTGATATCATTAATAAATTAGAGGGGTAAGAAAGAAATTAGATCATAAAAAAGAAGAAAGTTAGATCTATAGATAGGGGAAGAGCTAAAAAAAAGGAGACAGAGTTTCACAGGTGGTAAAATGAGCAATTTTTATTACATAAAATTGAAAAGTGTGTGCACAAGCAAAACTTAGCTAAAATGAGAAAAGAAACAAAATTGGGGGAAGGGAATTTTTTTGGGGGGGAACATCATTGAAAATTTTTAATAGTTTGTCAAATATAGTTATTAGGACTATCTAAATGTCACTTAAATTATAAAATTGATATAGATGATTCTGTAAAACAATGAACACAAGTTACATATCAATAACCCCTGCAGTCCAGTAATGGCCCCCAAAGACTAACAGCAGGAATTACAATCAAACACATTTTTAAGGAGACATAATTTAGACATTTAAATCAAAGTAACTAAGACCAGACTAAGTACATTCAATCAAGTACAATAAATTTAGCTTTTCAGTTTTATAATCATCAGTTAAGAACAAAACTTTAAGTGCAATTTCACATGTTCTCATACACTTTCCAGCCCATTTCCCAGAGTGATGAAGTGTCTTTGTGCACCCCATTTTCTTTTTATAAGCAAGTGCAATATACATTGTTTACAGACTATTTCATTTCATATTAAAATTGTTAACATATACTATATGTGAACACCATATTAAAACTCCAATAACCACAAAATTTCAAAGAAAATACTTGAAAGCATTCTAATTACCATTTAAACACTTGAGTATGATTTCTTGTAGGGGAGCCTATCAAAATAATTGGGAATAACTGATTCTAACATTGACTCCAAAAAGAGGAGCCTTCAGCTCTTCCAAAACAGTAATAGTTTATGTTACAAGTTAATCATTTTGCCTGCATTTCAAAAAGAATTTTTATCCTCACTCTCATACTCAAAGTATTTGTACTTTGGAAACATAAGATCAAGATCTAAAAGAAATATTAGTACAATAATATTATTAAATTGTTCTATATGAAAAATGTGTAGTATTTTGCTTGTGAATATGTAATAGAATTGTACTTTACAGTAATTTTACTATGTTATTCTGCTTTATATATCATCAAATGAACTCTCTAAGTAAAATGTACCATCTAGACAAGAAATAAGGCTTTTGGATGTCATCTGTCATCATTACACAAAGTCAAGGATTGAGTAGGGTAATGCTGCTATATAATAGGAACTCAAAATATTTCTAGCTAGGTTTTAGGAGCCATCTCAACTCTGAAATATTTTATATTTCATGCAAATATATTTAAAAATTATTTTTAAAAATTCATATCTTCTAAGTGTCAAACTAAATTTGGTCTCTGAAAATAGTCTTATTTTTTTAAATTATGACTTTCTCTCAGATGGTAGCTAAACTTTAATGTGAATTTTCATTTCTGTTATCACATAAAGCATTTGAACTGATTCAAGTTTTTTGAAATCTGATAGTTTTTATGTACTAGCCTCTTGAAAACTCCATCCTGGGATGTCACATATTTTATAAATAAGGTTACAAAGATACCAAATCAAGGGTTGAAGGCACTCAAGGAAGTTATTGCAAAACAATGTAAACAATTTGAGAGCAAACAAAATTTTCATCAGCAAAAGGCAAAAATTTTGACACAAGGCTATCGATCTATCTGTCTGTCTCTGTCTGTCTGTCTGTCTGTATCTATCTATCTATCTATCTATCTATCTATCTATCTATCTATCTATCATCTATCTCTCTATCACCAAAGTGACAGATAGCAACTCTTTAAAAGGCACACTTTAAACTAGATATCTCTGTTATTTAACAAGTCTCTCAATGCTTCTACCCTCTTTGGGAGGGGAAGTTTTGCAGTCAGTTTCTGTGATAAAAGCCTAATTTCTAAGTAGGGATTTGATTCAAATTTACAAGGGATATATGATTTAGACATAAAGGATGATATCATGACCAAATTAAAGGGATAAGAAAGAAATTATCTGTCAGATCTATAGATAGGGAAGTTGCTGTTCAGTCATTTTTGTCACATCCAACTCTTCATGCCCCCATTTGGAGTTTTCTTGGCAAAGATACGGGAGTGGTTTGCCATTTCCTTCTTCTGCTCATTTTACAGATGAGGAAACTGAGGCAAACAAGGTGAAGTGACTTGTCCAGGGTCACACAACTAGGAAGTGTCTGAGTCTAGATTTGAACTCAGGAAATGATTCTTCCTAACTCCAAGTCTGGTACTCTATCCACTGTGTCACCTAACTGCCCTATGGATAGAAGAGGAGTTCATGAAAAAAAAAAAGTGGGGAGGGATAGAGAGTTTCGCAGGAAGTAGAATGAACAATTTTTATGACATAAAATTGAAAAGTTTGAGCAAAATTCTCCAATTGATAAATGATCAAAGGATATCAATACGCAGTTTTCAGAGGAAGAAATCTAAGCTATCAATAGCTATATTAAAATGTCTTGAATCATTAATAATTAGAGAAATGCAAATTAAAATAACTAAAGGACCATCTTACTCCCATCATATTAGCAATGTTGACCATAAAACAAAATGACAGGTGCCAGTGGTGCTGTGGGAAACTAGGTACACTAATGTGCTGTCAGTCAAAACATGAACTGGTCAAGCCATTCTGGAAAACAATTTGGAAGTATGCCCCCAAAGTGATTAAAACGTGTATGCCTTTGGGTTAGGTTACACTGGTATTAGATCTACATTCCATGGAGAACAAAGAAAGAAGAGAAAGATCCATATATGTAAAAGTATTTGTAGCAACTTTTTTTGGGGGGGGGTAGTGTCAAAGAATTGAAAACTGTGAGGTTGCCCATCAGTTGGTGAATAGCTGAATTTGTCATGGTATATGAATGTAGTGGAATACTATTGTGCTGTTAGAAATGTTGAAAGACATGGTTTCAGAGAAACCTGGGAAGATTTGTATGAACTGATGCAAAGTAAGTAGAACCAGGAAAACAACTTCTACAATAACAGCAATTTCATTAAGACAGAGAACATTGAATCACTTAGGAACTATGATCAACAGAATGATCATCCAGAATTCCAGGGGACTCATGACGAAATATGCCACCTATTTTAGATACAGAGCTAACAAACTGAGCTAACAAATTGAGGCATTTTTTTTAATGGACAATGCAGACATTCACTTTGCTTGATTATGCATATTTGTATTGGGTTTTTCTTGCTTTAACAGTGGGGGGTGGGTAGAGAAGGAGGTGGGAGAGAGAGAATGCAGAACTGACAATCAAATAAAATTAATTTATTGAAAATTAATTAAAAAATAAAGAAGCTTCTTCAGTGGTTTTTGTCTACTTCAGCCTCCTGAAGATAGTCTTTTGCCACCCAGAACAGGACCAGTGAGTCTGTTTTCTGTCTCCTGCAAAGGTGGGGAGCATTCATAATTTAGGCCCATCCCCCAGATTTGCATTCATACCCATTTCCCAGGTCTGACCACTTTGTACTGCCCTGACTTTCCAGGATGATTACAGGTAACACCCCATGACATACTCTATACTCTATGCTCCAGAACATATATCTGTGACTTCTCTAAGATTTTAACTCTGCAGTTCAAGGAAGACCATTGTGTTTGGTCTCTCTATAACATAAGGTAATGAAAAGGATTCTTAATCAGTCTACTAATATTTATTAAAAGCCTACCATGTGCCAGGCACTGTGCTAAGCACTGGGGACACAATAAGAATAAAAAGAAAGACAATCCCTGCCCTCAAGGAGCTTACAGTCTAATGGACCTTGGGGGAAGGGGAGAGAAGATACCCCTGCAGGCCATTCTGGAGACTTCTAGAGAAATACCAAAGTGGTGGCTGTGCCTCTTTTCCAACCCTTGCCCTCATTTCCAAGCCTCATTCTTCAGCCTAATTATTCTCCTTGCAGTATTGGAGTCCCACCAATACTAACATTTCCTCCTGACCTACCAAGTCATATAATTTCCTCCTCAATTCAAGTACTTTCTAGGACCTAGAACACGACCAAGGTCATCTAGACCTTCTGGATAATGCCTGATTTGCATACCACTCCCACTTTCTCTCAGAGAGGCCTATGGGATGCTCTCATGGTAGAAAAGAAGGCCCACAGGATCCTAACAGGAAAACTCCCTTTCTCAGAGCTTAGAATGACCTTGAATCCAGGAAACTTCTTTAGGAAGTTCCTTGGGGAGGAGGGTTGAAGAAGAGACTTGGCCAAGAGGGAAATGTTAAATCAACACCAAGGGTTTCCTTATGAATTTGTTTTATTAAGTTTATAGACCTAGTACTGGAATGGTGCTATTTTTTTATAGAGGCCTCTGGTCATTTTATGTTCCCCAGGGCCATCCCTGGGCCACTTTTTAGAGGTGTTCCCATACCCATTTCTCCCCTCCAAGCCATTGTCTGATCTCGTACTGTGCCCCCCATCCCGCTTCCTTCCAATCCTCCCATCTTTTCTCTTTCTCATGGTCTCAATCAGGGACGGGGTACCTAGGAGCCAGAGCCCTGTCTAGAGAGGGTATGTCAATTTCCTCATCCTCTATGCCCCGTTTACGCAGTGTCTGGGATGCAAGTAGCTCCTACCTGGTGGCTCTTAAGGCTCAAAACAAAGAAACTCAAAAGGGGTGGGGCACGCAAACCTTGGTTTACCTTGGAAGCAAAGCAGTGGGAGGGGGGCACCCCAGAGTAGCTTTTCTATCCAGACCACATGGCTTGTGTTTTAAGAGGGGGATTCTTGACTTTCAGGTTTGAGGGATGATGCTCCTGTCAGGGTTTTGTACAGGAAGGATTGTGGTGAGTTGTGAAGGTAGAGAATGATGGGGGAGGGTGGCATGTGGTTTAGAGACCCCCCTATTGCACCACGGCTTAGAGGCATGAGAGTGAAAGGAGTAGAACGCAAGATGACCGCCACTGTTAATCATTCTATACAGATTGGTTTTAGTCTCTACCAGTCATACATTTGTGATTAACATTACTGAGAGTCTGACCTTGAAGAAGCATGTTCATCATAACTTTCACCCTATTTGTGGTAATCATTAAAACTATACAGAGTGGCAGCTGGTGAACAGTGCTGGCCCCTGGAGTAACAGGAACTGAGTTCAAATCCAGCCTCAGAAACGTATTAGCTGTGTGACCCTAGGCAAGTCACTTAACTCACATTGCCTCAAAAAAGTGAAACAACAAACTGTATTGAGCCGGAGAAGTACCTGGGCTATCTTGAAGATGATCATATTTTTCGCACAGTTAAGTTGCCAAAAGACCATTATAGGGGTGCCTGCTGTACTAACTGAAAAGTGTTTGTCCAATACCACCAGTAGGACTCGCCTTCATGGAAGAGAACAAATCTTTTCCTTGTTAGAGGTTCTACTTCTCTGGCAATTGTCACCTTGTCACCAGAGAGTAAACCACCATTCAACAAAAGTCATCAGTTGGTCCTCCAAGTGTTTCCCAGGAGGATGTGCCCAGTGACCTCTAGGTACTGTGCCAGCAACAGTTCAGAGGGGCAGTAAGTTCTGGATTATAGTAAGCGTAGGGCCGCCCAACATGGTGTGCCAACACAGAAGAAGGTGCTGTGCCTAAGCAGAATCGCAGCAGCTTGAAAGAAATGTGAAATGGGCAAAGGTAGAGCCGTCTCCACCCCAAAGGTTCAGATGGACTATTTGTGCCCTACCTGTGGCAGAGCCTTCTGGCTGCTAATGGTCTGATCAGGCACAGGTGGACATACTGCATTTTGACCCCAACAGAGTGATATCATTTTAGCTTCTTTGAGAAGGAAGAACAACAACCAACCATAGCAGGCCAAAGTCCACACTGGACAAGTATGTCACTCTCTTTCACCAGGATATTCATCTCTCCTCCCTGGAGAAAGCTGGTCATCCTATTAGCGGCACCATAAAACCCACAAACTGGCCTCATTCTGCTGTAGTGAATACACATTGCCATTCAGGTGTTTCAGTCATGTCCTGGCTCCTCATGACTCCATTTGGAGTTTTCTTGGCAAAGATATTGTAGTGGTTTGGCCATTTCCTTCTCCAGCTCATTTTACAGTTGAGGGAACTGAGACAAACAGGGTTAAGTGACTTGCCCAGGGTCACACAGCCAGTAAGTGTCTGAGGCTTGATTTGAATTCAGGTCTTCCTGTTCTAGGCCTAGCACCTTATCCACTGTGACACCTAGATGCCCTCGGTGAATACGGAATACCTCACTGAACCACTTTCATCCTACTTGGGTTAAATACTCCAAGTCCTGCCAGACACAGCATGCTTTAGCTGCACACAAATGTTCCACTTAACACATAACTCAGAACTTTGCAGGCCAACTTCCTGGTAGAGGCAGATGGCCTTTCACTTAGTCCCTAAAATTGTTAGCTGAATACGCTCTAAATCAGTGGTTCTCAACCTGTGTGTTATGTTTAATTTGTAACAATGAAAATACATCCTGCACATCAGATATTTACATTATGATTCATAACAGTAGCAAAATTACAGTTATGAAATAGCAATGAAAATAATTTTATGGTTGGGGGTCACCACAACATGAGGAATTGTATTAAAGGGTGGTGGCATTAGGAAGGTTGAGAACCACTGCACTAAATAGACTTGAAAAAGGCATAAAAGTCAGAATTGGTAGCCTATGGTGAAGCTGCTACCTACCAGCAAACAAACTCCTTTACTTTGCTAGTAAATTCCTTTTCAGTCTAGCTACTCATTTTATTTGACCTTCAAGTTTGGGGACCTGTTGGTGAGTGAAATACTCCTAGGAGGCCAACTCACTCCTGACTGACAAATACACACAGGTCTCATGTCCCTGCCCATTCTCCCACGTCCCGTAGGTGAGTAGGTACATTAGGGCTACCTGCTGCCTTTGGTGCAGGTAGCCTTGCAGTAAGAATAGGTTTTATTACCTCAATAAGAGAGTAGGAATAATTTTGTCAGCTTAGTGTAACTATTTTGTTTAAGTATACATTTTGTGCTGGAACTATTTTGAGAGAGTTGTTTTTCCAATGATAAGATAAGCATTTGTGTGATGTGATGCATTAAATGACACATGTGTGTTTTTAAACAGTTGGTAAGATTTTGGTCCCTCTGGTAGAAGAGAACACCAACAGAAAAATATTATAATCCACTTTAGCAGTAGCAGGAAACTACTAATTAAATTATACGGTAAATTAATTAGGAATGCCCACAGCTGAAAAATTACAAGAAAAGCATCTGCAGCCAGGAAAATTGAGAGCTGACCAACCATTGCATTTCTAGCTGGACAGAATTCGAGACAAGATTATGTCTTGTTAAAGTTTTGAAAATTTTAGCTGAAAAACTCTTCTTAATTTTTCTTCCCTTTTCCTTTCAACTGGTCAGACTACAGGAAAAAGGAATTCTATATAGATTACCAGGGCACAGAATACAGACACTGTTGATGGTGGGTTATTACCATTATTAACATTTATTATGTTCAAAGTCTTTCTTATATTGAATCAACCCTACATTCTTGGTATAAACCGAATCTGGTATGAATGAAAAATCTTTCTAATATGTTGTAGCTTACTTGTTAATATTTTATTTAAAATTTACATGTCAATGTTCACTAGAAAAAAAGGTCTGTCATTTTCTTTCTCTGTTTTGTCCCTCCTTGGTTTCAGTATTAAGACTATATTTGTTGATTCATGGGATCATAAATCAGAGACCTACACCTGGATGAGAGATTAAAGATTATCTTTTCATTTCCCCTCATTTCATTGAGACTCAGAGAGGAGGAGGAGTGACTTGCCTCAAGTCAGGTTCCTGAACTACCATCTGTGTGAACTGACATCTTTTCCAGGAGAAATTATTCTGCTTTCCCTTTTTTCCTCTAGAACCACACTCACTTTCTTAACTAATTGAATTCACAAATATTTATTAACCAAGGGGGGGAGGGGCGGGAATAAGGAATGAGGCAGGTTTAGACTACATACTTTTAAATATTTTCTAGTATCTTACTCTATCATCCTGCCCCAGTCCCAGTTTTAATTTTGACCAGTTTTCTCTGTCTGGCCTAGATGAAGAGTTTATCGCATAGAAGAACAGATGGACTTTTAGAACTGAGAAATTGAGAGGCCTGAGACTTTGGGAGCCCTGGAAATTTGTTAGGAGAACAGCTTATGGAGGGGTGAAGGCTAGAAATTCCTTCAGGGCAGGGAATATCTTTTGCTTCTTTTTGTATCCTCAACTTTTAGCACAATGCCTGACACAGAGTAGGTGCCTAATAAATGTTTGATGTTTCATAAGAGACAAACTGGGATGTTGTAGGCCAAGACTTTCAGGGGCCTTGGCCACATTAGCTCCCCAGTTCTACAAAGGTCATTAGGCTGATGTGCAAGGAGAGTATAATCTTGTTGGGTAGATGCTCTCATTGGTTTCATGAATATCTAAAGAAAGTATTGAGTTAATTTGCAAGTCTTGATTGTAACACCCCGTTTGTGCCCCTGGACATGGTCCTAGGATAGAGCTTAAGGAGTCATTGGCTTTGGGCTGGGGTAGAGAAAGATAGAGACCAAGGGTGGTTCCTTGCATTCTGCTAAGGGTATATACACTTTGTAAGTTCCAAGTATCTTTGGCTCTGTATGAAATGGTTCTGCAATAAACAGATTATGGAATACAAAAAAAAAAGACTATATTTGTTTCATAGGAAAATATCCAAAGTGTGTCTTCTATCCTTAATATTGCAAATAGGTTATATATTTATAAGGATGCCCATATATATTATATATGTCCACATGAATCTGTCCATAAGGAGGCAAGAATAGACATTTCTGGGATCTCTTCCCACTGACCCTTCTCCAAGGAAGACTTCAATTCCTGCCAGGAGGGGAAGTAGGAATGTGGGGTCAGAGGCAGGTTACTCTGCTCCTCTTCTAAAAGAGGGTATACAGGATCTGTTCTATGTATCTGCTTCCTTAAGTATTATTAGTCCAAAGGATGTAATCTTTAGGTTCAAGGTAATCCCTTAATTACTGTTTCTTAATGGGAAAGGAAGGCCCCAAGTTTTGTATTCAGTGCTTGATTTCTTCCTACCAAATGCCAGTTTCACAATGAATACACATATCATATAGCATAGAATATTATTTTATTTTATTTATCCAAGTCAATAGCAAAACAAAAATCAGAGAAAGTAAATATGAGAATATATGTGCCAGATAACACAGATTAAATGGCCTTTCCCTTTGGGAGCAAGATAACTTAATTTAACCAAGAGAGAGACTCCAAGACCTCACTCAGAGGGAAATTCCCCAGAGCCTCTAGCACAACAAATTGGGGATAGGGACACGATGGAGCCTGCCAGCCCCCCTCATGTTGATTCCATTAAATTATGATTTTCTTGAGGTGGGAGACTGTCTTTTGCTTCTTCTGTCCCCAGCACTTAGCGAAGAGCCTGGAACATAGTAGGGACTAAATAAATATTTATTGACTAACTGATGTCCCAGAATCTTTTTTTTTCCCTTCAGAACCTTGAAGAGAGGTTGGCATCATGGATCTTCTCTTTCAAAGCTGGAAGTCAGAAAAGCACCAAGATCCCACTTGGATTCTGTTCTAGGGAGGGAAATGAAGCCAGGAGGACGCAGGTGTCTTGTTTGGGAAATAGAAAGATCTAAAGAGAGACAGAGAAGGATGGAAGAGGAGAAAAAGAGAGAGGGACAGAGAAACAAAAAGAGAAACAAATAGAGAGGAGAGAGACAGGGAGAGGAGAGGGAGAGATAGAGATGGAGGAGAGCAAAACAGAGAGAGGCAGAGACAGAGAGACAGAAAGAGGGGACTGAGAGACAGACAAAGACATGGAGAGAGAGAGAGAGAGAGAGAGAGAGAGAGAGAGAGAGAAAGAGAGAGAGAGAGAGAGAGAGAGAGAGAGAGAGAGAGAGAGAGAGGAAGAGGGAGAGAGGGAGAGAAAAATGAGCTGCACAGGAAGCAATAATAATTGGGAGAATCAGGAAAAGAGGGTTACACTGAAGGAAACTACATGTTCTTGATGGTTAGGAAGGTGAGGAAGGAATGCATTTGAGACTTGAGGAACAACTTATGCAAATACCTAGAGGTAGGAGGTACAATCTTGTGTACTCGGAATGGCTGGCAGCCCAGTTTGACTGGAACGGAACATAGAAGGGCAGGAAGGAAGCATGTTCTGGAAGACTTTAAATGCTTAGTTGAAGATTTTGTAATTTTGTCCTAGGGACAATAGGTGAAGAGGGTGCCCCAAAACGGTTAGGGCTGCCTGAGATCCCAAAATACCAACATATGCTGAGTCCTGCTGAAAGAATTCCACTCAAGTCTTCTCAGCCAAGGAAAAAGTAAAGTTTATTGAAAGTTCAAGTACTCCACGTGGGGTGCTAGGCCATTTCACGGTGCTCTTACAGAGTGAGTTTGTGTGCTAGGGCATTCTAAGGCGCTCTCACAGAGCATGGAGGGAAGATGGGGTTCTATATACAGAAAGGTTGTGGGAGGAATCTAGGGGTGGTCCAGAGGAGGAGATTGGGGAGGGTCTTCAGGAGGAGTCAGATGAGGTCAGACTCCAGTAACGAGTGATTAATGGTGGGAAGTTGCTGGAGGATACTTGGAGACCACAGACAATGGTGGGCCAGGCCAGTCAGGGCGGGAACAGGAATATTAAGGGTGAGAAACTATTGGAACAAAGGGGGCTAAAGACTTGGGCAGAGCCACAACTTAAGGCTCATGACCTCAGGCAAATGTCTTCCCTGGGAAGGTTTACTTTCCCAGAGCCTGTACCTCAAAGAATCAAGGAGAGCTCAAAAAGAGGGGAGGGGGGGGGGGAAGTCCCAGAGCCTATACCTCATCATAGGGAACCATTAAATTTTTGAGGGGTGTGTGTGGGGCTAGGACTTGAACTCAAGTCCTCTGACTCCACATTCTTTGCATTGAGATTACAATTAGAATATAAGCTCTCTGTTGGGATTGTCTTTATTTTTGCTTCTGTTTGCATCTTTAGCATTTAGCGCATAACTAGTGTTTAATGCCCGCCAGAGACCAGGGACGGTGAGCATGGGGCACAGGCAGGGTAGGATGAAAGAATGAGAGAATCTTAGGACTGGGGTGGGGGTGGGGATCCCACAGACCATCTAGTCTGAGTAATATCTGAACAAGGATTCCTGACACAGTCATCAACAAGTGTCCGTCCAGCCTTGCGGGAGAACCTTGATTCAAGCGTGGCCCTGGTTAGGATCTTAGTTCTGCTTTTTGCTACCTCTGTGACCTAAGGCCAGCACTTCAGTTTCCTCCTTTGTAACAACAGTAGGTGACCTCTAAGGTTCACAGACACTTTACATGGCTTATCTCACCTGAGCCCATCTAATGCTATTATTATCCCCGGGTTTTCAGATAAGGAAACTGAGGCAGAGAGTGGCTTGCCCAGGGGCACACAAGCAAGCCTTCCACTGTGTTAATCACATTAACTGCTGTATCTCTGCCTCCAAGGCATCCCTTTCTAGCTCTAAACCTGTGACTTATGATTTTTTTTTCTGAGGCAATGGGGTGAAGCGACTCACCTAAGGTCTTACAGCTAGTAAGTGCCTGAGGCTGGATTTGAATTCGGGTCTTCCTGACTTCAGGGCTGGTCTCTACCCACTATGCAGCCACCCAGCTACCCTTGATCTTAGGATTCGAAGGCAGCCTCGAGGATAACTCTAATTGTGGAAAAGGTTTCCCTCGTCTCCCACCTGCCACACTGAGCCTCCCCCACATCAGCCCTGGAAAGGAGGCTAGAACGTGGATGTTGTAAGAGGCTGCTCTAGACGCACAGGATCAGGAAGGGACCCAGGAGCCCGGGAACCCAGCCGTGCCCTAGCAGGGAGCTGGTAAGCTGCCGTTTCTACAGCATCACTCAATGGTCAAGAACCGTATGTCTCCGCCCTCTAGCGGCCACATCGACGGACTGCGGTATCCCAAGGGTTCAATTTAGAATTGGGGGAGTCTGATAGACAGAAGCAGACAGAAAATAGGGATCTCGGTAAAAAGGGCATCAGAATAAAAAAAATAAAAATTGAAGAGAGATAGGGGCCTCCCGGTGTCGAAAAAACTCTGCCAATGCAGGTAGCGTCTTCTTTGCAGACCCGGGAGCCCCTGGCTGGGATGGAGCAGATGGCTTGAAAGCCTTCTCCTGTGCCAAGCCGCCGTGCGCGTGACCCTTGGACACATCACGAGGTCAATGCGCTTTTGTTTCATTAAATTCCATTTTCACAGGTGACACTTTGACCACCCCACTCGCTTTTCTAGGCACGTTCCATTTCCTCAATGACGGCCCCTCATGGAACTTTTGGGGGCCACAGGTCATCAGTGGGAATATCTATCTCTTGTCTCCATGCCCTCCGTGCCCCCCTGACTCTCCCTTACACCCAGAAAGCTCTCCTTCTTGACAGTTTGGGATCAATTCAAAATCAGGCCTGCGTCTGAGGCCTCTTATTAAATGGGAGCTTATGCCCTTTTCCAAAGGTACCCCAGCTCCCCATCATTCCCCCCTTAAACAAACGGTACCCAAAATCATTTGGGGACAAGGGGCGGAGGTCTCAGTTCCAGACTGCTTCACGCTTCGTTAATCTGATATTGTAATGGCAAGTTGGGAAATATTTAACAAAATAAAAATATCATAAAACCATGATAATGTGAATAGGTGACTTTCTAAGCCCACATGCGCCTGCAGGGATCTTTACGTATGGCTTAGTGCCCCCAGATTCTACTAGTCTGACCCCAGTGGTGTGTGGCATGGGGCTTGGAATCCCTGAGCCCCGGTCGACCTAGGGCGTTTCCTCATCTGTAGAATGGGCGACTCAGCCTCGGCCTCTATGGCCCCTCTTGGCTCTAGGCTAGGATCCTATGAACTTTCTATCCCATGAACTCTCCTGGCGAGGCCCCCTATTGTCCACCTCCAGACACCCAGAGAAACAGTAACACGCTTCCAAATGGCAAAGGCTGGTGGGTGGAAAGTATGGATTTTATTGTGTGTTATCACAGGTCTGGAGGGTGCACTTTCCACCTCCTTAAAGAAATACCCCATTTCTAGGCTTTTTTTTTTCCAGGCCAAAGTGCACTGAGAAATGCGTCACAGTTTTAATACTTTCCTGTAAGCTCAACTGAGGCAGAGTGGGAAAAAAAAAGATGGCCCCCAAATGAAAGAAAAAGATACCCCTTCTCCCCTCAAAACAAGACCCCCCCCCAAGTTCCCCCCACCCCTACAGCCCCTGTATGAAAAAATAATACAAACTCTTTTTAAAAAATATATTACACAAAAGAACCTGGGTAAACAGTAGCATGGAGACCCCCTTGCTCCACCTCCCTCGGGTTCATCCTTGGGGGAGGGGAGTCAAGGATGGGGCCAGGAGGGCTGAGATGATGCTGGCAGACACTCACAGTCTCCCTTTGCCAGCCTCCCCTCCGGCCTCTCCCAGCCCTTTTGGGGGGTCATAATGGAGACTGTGCCACCACTGGCTTCCCAGAGCCCCTTGGGCACTCCCATTTAAGCAGCTGCCTGGGCTGTGCTGAGACACAGAGGGATTTAGTAACTTCTGATGTGGTTTCAACGAAAAGAAAATAAGATGGGGGGGATACTCTAGCTAAAGGGGTTTCTTTCCCCAAGGATTAGTACCTACTGACAGAGAGGAAGGAAGGGGACCCTTTCTCTGTGCTACAGACTAGGGCAGCAAACAGGCCCCTGCCCAGGCTTCCCAAATACCCCCTGGGATGACGGAGGAGGGTGGCTAAGTGAGCGTAGGCTCCTAGGCTGGTGTCCTGGGAATGTCCCACCTCCATGACCTCAGGGACAACAGTAACAGGGGAAGGTTGGGGCTTCCCAGGAGACAAGGTTCCCAAGCACCGGACTGGCCTTCCCTTTCTCTCTTGCCACCCTGGTCCTGGTTCCACTGAGCTGCCCAATCTGCCTCCCCCTCCGTCCAAGCAAAGTGACCACATCCACACTGTCCCCCCCAGACAGACACTCACCCACCCACCCACACACCCACCCAGACTGCATTCTAATCTTGGCTCGGCCACTGACTCCAACTACTTTCCTCTCGGTAAAGAGCCCAGTGTGATATCACCAAGAGAACACAGGGAGTCAGCTCTGATCCTGACCCGCTGGATAATCAATCCCTGGGCCAGAGGCTTCTCTTTCCTCATCTGTGAACTGAAGGGCATGAAATGATGAGATGATTTCCAAGGTCCCCTCTAGCATGGACCTTCTATGCAATATGGCTCTAGTCCTTGGCTCGGCCACCAAGCCCTAGGTGTGACCAGAGGAAGCAACTTCACCCACCTTGGCCTTGGATTCCTTATCTGTGCAATGGGAACTGTAATGCCTAATGTGTTTAGATAACAAAGTTAAGTGAATGAATATGAAAGGGCTTTGAAAGGTAGAGAGCGCCATGCAGATGTTAGATGAGGCTGACCATGGAGACAACCCACATGTGCATTTCCATCTAGAAGCGTGTGCAACTGGACAGAGCAGACCTTCACGTCTGCTTACATGTAACACACATGTGCTCAGACATGCATGCACACGCATGTGTGCACAGATGCGCACACACACATGTGCACACCCATACCCACACTCACACACACTCCCCTTATATGTAATCCCTGAAACAAGGACACATTTTCAACAGCATGGGGGATGGGGAGAGAAGACATCCGGAAAAATCCAACCACAGGGAACACACATTTGGAGCTAAGCCCTATAAAACCTTATGAATGTTTCCTGGGAATTCTATATCAGAAAAAAACAAAAGATAAGCTGAAGGTTTTGTGCCTCTCCCCTTCCTCATTCCCTTTCAGTGCAAACCCAAGGCACCACTCAGCTAGGACAGGACATGCTGGTCCCTTGGCTCTCTCTCCAGGGATGGGGCGGCCCATCCCTCATTCCTCCCACTGGGCCTGAGGGGGCAGCTTCTCTTCCCTTCCCAGACCCAGCCTTTACTCTCACCCTACCCTGTCCCCTATCACCACCATAAGTGGGAGAGGGAGAGGATCACCAGTGCAGGGCTGGCAGTATGAGAGGGGAGCACAGCTCACAAAGCAGGGCCAAAGCTAGTGAGAATAAAGGACTGTGACAGAAGCATCACTTGGACCAAAGTGTCAGTGAGGGCCACACTTTGGGCCATGTCCAGAGATAGGGAGCAGGAACACTAAGCTACGGTCAAGGCTGGGGGTGGTGGTGGTGCGGCCATTACCAGAAGCCAAGGGCAGTCCCAGTGAGGGTGAGGAAAGACCACACTGTGGGAGGTAACCTTGGTAAAGGACAGAAGTGAAAGGTTTGGTGGAGAGGGGTTGGTGGGTGAGGAGAAAGGTAGGGGAGGGGGGTGTGAGTGCTGAAACGTGAATCTGAAGTAGTCACCAATGGTGACTGTTTCTAGAAAGGTGCCTAGACACTTTCTCTGCCCCCTCCCTTCCCCCAGACTTCACAGAGTGGGGTCTTGCCCATGCCCTGAAGCCCCAGGAGATCCTGAGCTGCACTGGACAAACCCAGCTTAACGTCCTTGAAGGAAGGAAGGAAGGCTCCTGAGTTGGGGCCAGACCCCAGGGTGTGGCGAGCTGCGAGGAGATGATAACTGTGCATTTTAGGGGGGCTCAGGTGGCTCCCTGAAGGGAGCTGGGAAAGGGAATGGATGGGGCAGGGGAAGGTTTTCCCTTCCCCTCCCTCCTGCTCTGCTGTCAATGTGAGCGGATGCTGATGCTGTCTGAGGCAGGGGCTCCTGTGCAGGATGGGGCCAGGAGGGCCAGGGTTGTCCAGGTGGGCTCAGTCAGGGACCTCTGGGTGCATGGGCAGCCCGCTCTCGCCCCGCCTGTGGGTCTCCCAGAACCCCTTATCCAGCTGTTCCAGCTGTGGCCCCAGGGGGAGATGGATGTCCAGGTGCATGCGGAGGGTCTCAAGCCACTGTTCCAGCTTCACAAAAGATGGCCTGGGGACCCAAAGGAAGGGAAACTTTGGGGGTGGGAGCTTCCTCACTTGCACAGAGGACCTACCTGAGTGGGGACACTGTCCCTTTGACCTGCCCAGCCTCAGCAATTTCCCCCACTGCCTTCAGCCCCACTTAGCCTTTCCTGTAATTCGCTTTTCCTCTTCTCCCCTGGCCCTGGCTCTTGCTGCTCATGAGAATCTGGCCCTCCCTTGGTCTGAGACACTGCCACTCACCTCTTCTCAGGGTCGAGGTCACAGCAGCGGACGGTGATGGGGAAGAAGCTGGGTGGGCAGTTGGGGGGACAGTATCGATCCAGGAACCCTCGTACGTTGAGGCCAAAGTCCATTGTGCGGGGAAGGTAGTCGGGGTCGGCATTCACTCTACCGATGATCTAGTGGACAGAACAGACCAGAGATCTCTAGATTCTGCCGGCCAGTTATCACAAAGGCCAAAGCACCAGTGCCTGATGTCCTCCTGGCCAAGGGGCTCCATGGAGAGAAGCAAGTGCGTCTTCCCTGCGGAGATGGGCCCTGAACATTCCTGAAACCCACAGGCTGTTGGAGCTGGAAGGGACCTGGGAGGCCTCTGAGTCCAACTCCCTCATTTGACAGGTGAGGAAACTGAGGAACAGCATATATAATCTCAGATGACAAGAAGGACCAGAGAAGAGTATGATAGAGGGGGCAATCTGTTAACGGGGGGATGTGGTTAAGAGCACCGGACCTTGAGTAAGAAAGATGCCCGGAGAAAGATCTCCATACCCATGGAAGAGGGTCCATGCTCAGAACACAGAGAGGTCTTCCCCTGCCCCTAGCCAGAACCTCCAGGCAAAGTCCTTCAAAGGCTCAGCCCCTGTGCCAGATCAAGGGACTCCTCGCTGCTCCCCAGCACCCGGTGGAACCTACCTCACAGAGGACAATGCCAAAGGAGAAGACATCCACCTTCTCATCGTAGCTGTGCCCTGGGGGAAGAAGGGAGTGGTCACCTGCCAAGCTGGGGGTGCAGCTGGGGCCTGGGAGGGTGGGGAGATGCCCTGGTGTATGAGCCCCCACGGGTGCTCCCGGCAGGTGGAGAGGAAGGGCTGGCTTGAGACCCTGCCTATAACCATTCCATCAGAATACAAGCTCCCTGAAGGCAGGACTTGTCTCACTTTTATCTTTGCATCCCTGGTACCTCCCACAGTGCCTGGCAAACAGATGGTGCTTAATCAATGCTGGTTGTTTAATTCAATATGGTGGCAATCCATGATCTTGCCTTTTCAGGCCTTTCCATCACTGGAAGGGCTTTCAGCTCTCTTCACACTTCATCAGGGGACAGGCTTCAGGAATTGGCCAGTTCATCACTGACAGTCACCACCTAACAATGTCCTGACTTGGCTGTCACTGCAACCCTCAGGTCCCTCCACCCCTTCCTGATTTTCTAGACACTCATCCTCTTTGCTCTCCTTCTTTCATGAGCCTGGCCTGCCCTTGGGAATCCTTTGTCTCCTTTGCTGCTCATCTCTTTCCAGACCCAACTATGGGTCCCTCAGCCTTTGCTCCTGTCCCTGGGCTTTAGAACTGTTCTGGAAGGAGCCATGCAAATCCACACGCCCATGGTGTCCAGCCTCCCTCAGGTCCTCCCTTCCGCATGCCTCCTCCACTTCCCTGACTGACCATCACACTCCCAACTCTGGATACTCCAAACCTCTCCTCAAGCCACCTACGCCACTCTCTTCCTGCCTCTCCTAATAGTCACATTCAGCTCAAAATCCTAAGGATTTTTTAATCAGTCAGTCAATGAGTATATCCCAGGTGCTGAACTGAGCCCTTGGCGTACAAAACAAGGGCCCCTGCCCTCAAGGAGCTCACAGTCTAGTGGGGGGCCAGGCCAAGGTAGCACAATGCCCTCTCCTGTCCAGTCTCACACCTGGAATCTCTTCAGCATTGGCCCCTCCTCTCCTGCCCTGCCTCCACCTCAAAGCCCGAGCTGATGGACTTTCCTTGTCAGCACCAGCTCCTGAGCCCATCCCAGGCAGCCCTTCAACCATCCCCTTGCCTTGACTGTCTTCCCTTTTGTTTTCACAAGTTTTATGAGTGGCTCTCAGGTTAATGTTGCCTGTGTTTAAGGGAGCTAACTATGGTTCCCTTCCTACATGCTCAGGGCTTCTCAGTGTCCTTTAAGGCAGACGCCTTAGGCCAGGGACTGTTTCATTCTTGGTATTTTTTTCCTTTTGCCCCCAAACTAGGATTTCATTGGCATGGGGAATGACTGACGAGGAAATTCCCTCTAATATAGGAGATGGGTGCCTGCTCTGAAACTCAGAGTCTTAGAAAGAAGCCTGGGCATGGAGCAATGCCCTGCCCTGCCCAGAGTCACACAGATAGGATGTCCATCAGAGGCAGGCACTGGGAGAAAGGCCTCGCCCACTTGGTCATCTCTCAAGCTGCTCAGACTCAGCAAACAGTAGGTGCTTAATAAGTGCTTATTGGTTGACTGATGCACAGAAAGCACACATTTCACAGATGGGGCAACAGCTCTAGAGACAGGCCCAAGGTCGTATCTAGGTGTTAGGTACAGAGAAGAGGTCTGGACTGATGGCCCCACCTCCAAATCTGGGGCTCCTTTCCAGTGGGCCACAGCACCATGGCAGGGAGGTGACCGTAGCTGGGGTCACTCTGCCTGAGCAGGGGCGCCTGGGCTCCCTAGCCTCTCCTGAGCCCAGCTGGGGACTCACCATTTATCATCTCCGGAGCCATCCAATAGGGGTTCCCCACCACGGTGTACCGCTTCTTCCTATCTGGCTTCTTCAGGCTCTGTAGCTGGTCAGGTTGGTTCTTCTCGTCCACCATGAGCCGGGCCAGCCCAAAATCGGCCACGACAACATTTTTATTCTGGGGGTAAAGAGAGAAAAGTCCTAAGATCCCAAAGGCATCCGGTTCCAAGGTGAGCAGCAGGTGCAACAGCAGACTGAAGAATGGAGATTGGGTTCAGAACCGGCCCCAGATGCTTCCTGATATGTCCAATGGCGGGGTGGCCTGGATGAACTCACGGGTCACTTCCGGCCACATCCTACACCCCACCGGGGGAATCACTGGGAAGGCCAGCAGAGGTGGCTCCCTGGGCCTTGCTTCATTCCAGGACTCTGTTCCCGGACTCTTGTCTTTGCCGGTCATCCTCAGCGGTCACCCTCAGTGAGCGTGAATGAGCACACGACCATCAAAGAGATTTTGCCACAGGGGTCAGCTCTCTCTGAGGCGGCCAGCTTCACACACGGGCTCTCTAACGCCTGAGAAATTGTTTTCCACACGCCATAATTATTCTTGCCTCCGCTTCCTCCCAATGTGTCCCTCACTAAGAACACCCACCTCTTCCTTCCTCTCTCTTCTTCTCTCCCACCCAAATCTGACTGAACTTATACTGACCTCCCCTCAATTCCTATCTCTTCCAGGAAACCTTCCTGCACTCCTCTGGCTTACGTCAACCTCCTCTCTTCTCAGCTGAGCCCCCAACCCAACACTAGGTGCTATCTGATGTTTTGTGAGTCATCTCCCACCTGGGCGGTGACTTCCCAGAGGGCTGGGACCCTGCCCCTTCTTTCTCCTGTCTCCCTCACAGCTTAGCCTAGTGCAGGGCTGGGCACCCAATCGCTGCTCAGTGGAGACTACAGTCCCTAGAGGAAGGAAGGCAGAAGACAGAATGGGGAGGGGAAGCCCAACAGCTTTGGAGGTCCCACTTGGACACTTCTGAAGTCAGGGGGCCACAGATGTCTTGTGTGGGAAAGAGAAAGATACAAAGAGAGAGGCACAGAGAAGGAATGAAAGGGAGGGGGAAAGGGTTGAGAGGAGAGAGAGAAAGAGGAAGATCCAGAAAGGAAGAAATACAGGAAAGACAGAGAGAGGAAAGATGAGTGAAGGCTGGATGGGGCCCACAGAGCCTGTGGCTCCTGTGGCTCCTGGCCCTCCCACCCCAGGACCCAGCTGTCAGTGCCCTTACCTCTCGCACCAGGCAGTTGTGGGAGTTTAGGTCTCTGTGAATGATGTTCATGGAATGCAGATAGGCCTGTGAGTATAAGGAAGGTGGGAGGTAGGCTTGCGCTGTGATCCCTCTTCCCTTGACCCTGGTCCAAGGCGACAGGAATCCCAGGTCCAGGCCTCTGCCCCCTAAATACTATCCATCCTATCCCCCTCTGAGGGCAGATGGAGCCCCAGATCTGGCTGCTCATGGTGCCCCACTCCAGCCCTGCCTCCTACTCTTATTTCTTCCCCCAGCACAAACCTGGGGCAAGCTACTGATAACCTGTGAAGCAATTTATTATGTGTTGCCCATCCCAGGGAAATTTGCATTTTAAATGGAGATCTTGGAGAGATGCTGAGAAGTATTGGGCATGTAGGAAGGGAACCATAACAGAAAAAAAGCTATCCAAATCCAAGGGAAGAGAGGATACAGAAGGGGGTGCTTCTAAGAGGTCAAAAAGGATGGGGTATTGGAAAAAAAAACCCAACAAAACTACTGCCTTTAGTAGTAAAGAAATAATTCTACCTAATGGTGGAATTTCCAATGTTTTAAAAGACCAGTGAAAGGAGGGCAGTGGCAGGGAGAGTCTTCCTTGCCATCATCCAGGGGCATCGGACCCCCTCCCACAGCCCTGTATGTCTTGTTCCCCCTTTCCTTTTGCCCCCTGTCCCTTTACCATTCCAGAGGCGATGTCCTTGGCAAAGCTAACCCGCTGGCTCCATGGGTACTGGCTATCCTGTGGGGACAGAAAGGGGAGTACCACTGAGCCATGACAAGAGATGGATGGCAAGGGGACAAGGCTGGGCTAGCAGGGATGCAGTCCAGCAGGACAGCTTCAGGCTATGCTGCAGAGGCTGGGCATCCCTGGGCTCTCTCTGAATTGGCTAGGGCTCAAGGCAACACTCTTGGAAGCTATTTGTCCCAGCTCCAAAACGAGGAGCATTTTTGCCTCATTTCTTTACAACCCTATCCCCTGGCTCCTGGTCAACCCTTTCATCTGACTCTGTGCCCTGCCCCAGACTGACCCCTAGACTCCTGCCCCAGAGAGACCCCACTGCCCTCGGCCCAACCCATCACTCATTGGAGGGTTCCTCCTGGAGTCTACATTTTGTAAAGGGGCCCAGGCCTGCCTGCCTCCATGCTCCTCCTGGCCTTGTTCCTGACTTTCTAGACTTTAAAGTTATACCCTTATTCTGAATACCATCATTGCTGTTTCCCCTTTTAGGTCATTTTTATGTCTCCCCCCATTAAAGTGTAAGCTTCTTGAGGGCAGGGACTTTCTTTCTTTTTTCTAGTATTTGTATCAGTACAGTATCTGACACACAGCAAAGAATTATTTAAATAAATACTTATTTCCTTCCTTCCTCATTCCTTCTCCAGACTAATCCCTTGACTCTGGGCTCAGACTGGGCCCTTGACCTCAGCATCCAGACTAGACCTTCAACACTAGACAAATCGATCCTGTCACCAGACAGAGGCCTGGGCCCTGTCCCTGGTGCTGAACTAGCCCCTTGGTTTCTGCTGACCCCAGTGAGCTGTCTCATAAATGCTACTGGTCACCTAAGGGCTATTCAGTTCTTGGCTCGGGGTAGTCCATAGCTATAGCTCTGAGCCCCCAATCCCCAGTGTAGCACTGGCCACTCTGGCACACCCACCATCTATAGCTCTGAGCCCCCATCTCCATCACAGCACTGGCCACTCTGGCACACCCACCATCTATAGCTCTGAGCCCCCATCTCCATCACAGCACTGACCACTCTGACACACTCACAAGCTATAGCTCTGAGCCCCCATTTCCACCATAGCACTGACCACTCTGACACACCCACCATCTATAGCTCTGAGCCCCCATCTCCATCACAGCACTGACCACTCTGACACACTCACAAGCTATAGCTCTGAGCCCCCATCTCCATCACAGCACTGACCACTCTGACACACTCACCATCTATAGCTCTGAGCCCCC
>CM053593.1:373738505-373755556 GCA_028646575.1 Pseudocheirus occidentalis
CTATAGCTCTGAGACCCCATCTCCATTGTAGCACTGACCACTCTGACACACTCACCATCTATAGCTCTGAGCCCCCATCTCCATTGTAGCACTGACCACTCTGACACACTCACCATCTAGAGCTCTGAGCCCCCAATCCCCAGTGTAGCACTGGCCACTCTGGCACACTCACCATCTATAGCTCTGAGACCCCATCTCTATCACAGCACTGACCACTCTGACACACTCACCATATAGAGCTCTGAGCCCCCAATCCCCACTGTAGCACTGGCCACTCTGACACTCACCATCTATAGCTCTGAGCCCCCATCTCCATCACAGCACTGACCACTCTGACACACTCACAAGCTATAGCTCTGAGCCCCCATTTCCATCATAGCACTGACCACTCTGACACACTCACCATCTATAGCTCTGAGCCCCCAATCCCCACTGTAGCACTGGCCACTCTGACACACTCGCCATCTATAGCTCTGAGCCCCCATCTCCATTGTAGCACTGACCACTCTGACACACTCACCATCTAGAGCTCTGAGCCCCCATCTCCATCACAGCACTGACCACTCTGACACACTCACCATGCTCTTGATGATTCCTCGGAGGGTGCCACCTTTGATATACTCAGTGATGAAGTTAAGTCTCTTGTCCTTGTAGAGCACCCCGATGAACTTGAGCACATTGGGATGCTCCAGGCACCTCATCACCTTCACCTGAGAATTGGACAAAGTAAAGTGGAACAGCTGTGGCTCCAGGTGGGAAGGGGTAGAGAAGGACTCCTCTGCCTCTTTAGGCCTATAGCCCCCTGTGGCACATGTGCCCATTTCCCCACCCCAACCTTCTTCTCTTCAATAGGCACTGTGAAACCTGTAACCAGGAGAATGAGAGAGAGACTTCGAGTCAGGTTCAAATCCTGGCTCTGCCATTTACTACTTCTATGATCTTGGGTCACCTTTGTGGGCCTCAGTGATCTCTAATGTTCTTTCTGGCTCTAAATCTAGGATCCTTTAGATCTGTGTTGGTAGCAGGGCTGCACCCAGGACTCTGGTCTCCTGGTTCTCAGCCCCATGCTGGAGCTGTTCTGTTCTAGTTGTCTGCTCCCTAGGTGACAGACTCCAGAGATCACAGGCCTACAGTAAATGCTTAACAAATGTTTGGGTGAACTCCTGTACCAGGCCGCTTCATGGTTATAGGAAGACTGTACAAAATGAGAAGGTGTAGCTAAATTACAGTCTACAACAGTTGAGGGAGTGTCCACGGATAATATCACAAAGACAACTGTCCAATTATCACAAGTACTACAGATAACCTCTACAATCCTAGGAATGAGTTACAGCCCACCCGACAGCCCTAGCTACCCTGGGGTGTCTGGGGTACAGCCCCAGAGCAGAGTCTAATCAGCTCCTGCCAATTCAGGACCAGAGTTAAAGGCAGAGGCGGCGTGAGCCCAGGGTCAGTTGGGACAGCTAAAAAACATCCTCAAGATGATCCAGCTGGGACAGAAGTAGGGAACTTTGGATAATATTAGCGACCCAAATGGCCCCTTTGGGAAAGGTTACTACAGGCTGGAAATTCTTCGTGAGTCTGTGAAGAGTTCCATCCTCCAGCACCGAGGATTTCTTCCTAGATTGGCTGTCTTGATGAGTCTAAGTATCTCCCTCAGGGTCGGAGAATTAAGTACAGGCAAGAGGAAAGAAACATTCTGTTCTTGGGTTCCCAGGAGAATAGGGGCCCCTTGTTCAGGGAGTGGAGGCTTGTCTGCGTCTGGCAGAAAGGGATGGCGTCAAGCAGCTGGGGGCCCCTCGCTGATGAGAACTAAGGGTAGACAAGGTTGACAGAGGAGCAGAACTCTGAAGAGTCCCCCAGTCTCTACTTTCGAAAGAGGGCACCCTCAGAAGCCCAAACTTTTCTGAAAGGTGACTTTTCCTAATAGATCTTTACAGATGCTTAATGCTGGTCGACTTTGGCTAAGTCACTTATGTCTCTGGGCCTCAGATTCCTCATCTAAAATGAAAGGTTGGGCCACATAATCTTCTAGCTCTCTGGAAATCTATTCTTTTGCTGGAACCTCCCTAAGGTGATAAGGCCCAGTCCTGTTGATCTCTCTCCACTCTCACTTCACCTCTGGCCCACCCCGCCTTGACCCCTGGCTTCCAGTCCCCTGGGAACAATAACAAACTTCCTGAACTCATTCCTCAGTGAGAAGCATATTCCAACCCCCTGGTACTCTCCCCATTTCAGTGATTTTTAAAGCCCCAGCTATCGTTGTATTAGCTCTGTTGACCATCCCTCTCGGATAGCTCCCTCTGATCAAACGTCACCCCTCTTCCACTCCTCCCCACCACTGTCCCACTCAAGATCATGGCCTCCCTGACCCATTTCTGCCCAACTCACTGGTCCTGGGGGGAAAGTCAGAATAATCCTTGTTCCCCATCACCACTTCCAGACTCTCCCTCTACCACCATCACACAACAGCTCCTCCCCCTTGGATATTCATTCAATCCCAATTTTTCACCCAATCGAGAATCTGGTAGCTATCACCTACAGACACTCCTCTTTTCCCTCTCTCCATAAGGTCAATGCTTGGCTCAGTCTCTCTTCTGCCTAATTCCTCCCCTTATACTTAGTCCCCTTTGGTGGCTCTTCATTCAAGTCATGCCTGCTGACCATTAGACTCTCCCTCCTGGGCCCTCTTTTCTTCCCTCTCGATAGCATTTCACTCATGGATTCATTCATCATCTCTGCGGATGATTCTTTGTTATCATTTCTGTGCAGGTTTGGGTGAATGGGATATCCAGCCCTAGCCTCTCTCCTGACCTCCAGTCTCTGATCTCCAAATGCCTACTGGACATCTCAAACTCTTAAACTCAATGTGTCCAAAGCCGAACTCGTTACTTTCCTCTCCAGACTCTGCCCTCTTCCTAACTTTCCTGTTACTGTTTAGAGCATCACCATCATCGTTGTCACCCAGGTTCACAACCTAGGTATCATTCTCAACTCCTCATTATCCCTAATGCCCCCCCCCTCCCCCGTCCAATGTGCTATCAAGTTCTGTCTGTTCTTCCTTCCCAACATCTCTTGAACATGCCCCTTACCTCCTCTGACCACCCAAGTGCACCCTCATTACCTCCCTCCTGGACTACTGCAATAGCTGCTGGATACTGCCTTAAGTCTTTCCCCACTTTAGGCCATCTGCCACTCACAGATAACAAAGCGACCTTCCTAAAGTGCCCATTAGACCATGTTGGCCTTCACCTTCTACTCCTTTTAATAAACTCCAGCGGTCCCCTAGTCCTCCAGGATCAAATATAATGTCCTCAGTTTGGTTCTGAAAGCTCTTTACAACCTGGTCCCCTCCTCCCTCACGGCCTTCCACCCATTCTAGGATCTGGTGACACTGGTCTCCTTGCTCTTCCTCCAGTAAGACAGCCCATCTCCTGACTCCTTTAAGTCTCAGCTACAATCCCACCTTTTACAAGGGGCCTCACCCACATCCCCTCGAGGCTAGTGCCTTCCCTCTGAGGTTGATCTCCTGACTTTATCCTGCTTCTACATCTTTGTTTGCCTGTTGCCTTCCCCCTTAGAGAGTAAGCACCTTGAGGGCAGGGACTATTTTTGTTGTATCCCCAGCACAATTTTAGCACAATGCCTGGCACAGCAATAACTATAATTATTAATTTACAAATGAATAGTTAATAAATAGTTATTATAGTTCCTAGCAATAGATTTTTCTAAGTTTGAATAGTATGAGTGGGTTTTATTCTCTGCACTTTAGTGGAAAGATCCCAGTGGCTCTGAGGTCAGAGGCCTCCTCTCTGCGACGCCCACTGCCTGTGTGACATCAGGCAGGTGACTTTACCTCTCCACATGAGCTGCCCCATTTGTAAAATGAGGGGCTAGACTGGAGTCACTTTTGACTCTAAGTCTCAGATCTCAGGGGACGCCCCTAATTTAATCTCTAGCTTACAAGACTCTATATCAGTGGTTCTCAACCTGTGGGTCCTGACCCCTTTGGGGTCGAACAACTCTTTCATGGGGGTCACAGAGGTCGCCTAAGACCATGGGAAAACACATATTTCCGATGGTCTTAGGAACCTCCTCTGTCTCCAGGCAGGTCCACCCACATACGGCTATTAAAGGGTCGTGGCATTAAGAAGGTTGAGAACCACTGCCCTATATGATCTACAAACTGGATAACTGAGGCTGGGAGTTTGGGGGGTTTGGGGGCAGTGTGGGGGTGGGAGGGAGGAGGGAAGAAGAGAATGCAAACCTGAGAATAAAATAAAATTGAATTAACAAAAAACAAAACTGAGGTTTGGCTCAAACTGAAATGGACGCTTGTACGCCGTTGGCGCTGGACTGACCTCTTTGAGAAACGTCCTCTGCGTCTCCTCATCGAATCGGATGAGCTCCTTCATCACCATTACCTCGCCTGTCTCCCGGTGAGTCACCTGGGGGAAATCACCACATCGGCTTGGCCCAGAGGGAACTGTCAGAAGGTCCTGCTGCTTTAGCTTCTCCAGAGAGGAAGGCAGCTCAGCAGAAACACCTTCTGGGTCACAACCAATAACACAGAATTGCTATGGTAGAAGCAGGAGAACTGAAGCCAACCACGGGCTTTAGTCAGGCAGCAGCCACGGTGGCACGGGGGGAAAAAGACCAGTGTATGAGCAGAGGCATATTTGACTTCATTCTGGTTCTGCCACTCGCTGTGAGACCCTGGCTAATCACTGTGCCTCTCTGGGTCTCAGTCTGCTTATCTGTAGAGAGAAAGCTGTGGACTGGAGTAACTCAAATGGTCCTTCTAGATTTCACACGCTATGCTTTTATGCTCTAAATACAGAGAAGGCTGAGGGGATGGAGGCGTTGAGCAACATTCATCAGTTCTTCACTTATCCATGCCATCCCACCCACGTTGGGGCAAAGGGAGAGGCCATACCTTGATGGCCTGTCCAAAGCAACCCTTCCCCAGCACTTCCCCATGAATGAGGTCAGAGGGCCGGAAGATGCGGTGGGTGCGAGAGACAATGCGAAGGGATTCAGAACGGCCCAGGTCCTTCCGCTGGGAGGCAGGGGAGCCCAGGGAACTGCCACAGGGGGATTTGTCAATGCTGCAGCTTCTCCTGTAGGTACAGACAAGAGAGACATGTAGGAACTGGGGCAGAGCTCTTTGGCTCCCTACTCCCCACCTAGGTGGGGTGAGGGTGGGGCTGGAGTCTTCTCCTGCCTCCAGAACTACCTCCTCCCTCCCACTACCCTCTTTCCTTCTTACCACAATAACCTTCTCCCACTGCCCCTCTACTCATCCATGGTAGAAGCATATTTAAGGCCACTGCTCAGCAAAATGATCAAATCATACAAACCTGATTCTAACTGTAAATCCCCTTCCCCCCCCCCCCTCCCCTGCTGGCTGGGGTGGCTCCTTCACTCACCTAAGGTGCTCAGGAGTCTCTACTTTATCAGACCCTGCCCAGCTGCTCACACCTTAGTGTGAATGAGTACTTATTCTCCAGGGGAGAATAAGCAAGCTTGAGTCCTAACTGGGCGATGTAAGCAGGGGATATTTCACTTCCACCTTCTATCTCCAGGACCTAGCAAAGCGCTATGCCCACAACAGGTGTCTAATAAATTTATCTTGATTGTCTAATGTCAGAGGAAGGTGGGGGACAAGGGGTCTTCTGGGTCCTGCCGAGTTCACACCACCTGTGGAGACTTCCTATCTCGCCTGCTTACAGGTGAAGTCAGTCCAGGGAGACCATGTCTTAAGTGGTCTGCTTTGCACCACACACACAGACGAAATGACCACACTCAATTCCTAGGCAGAGAAGCTGCTAATTGTCAGCAGAGGGAGCTATCTACAAAAACACCTTTCTCTTCATTAGGACCCTATGGCTTGTTGTCAAACTGGGAAACAGTGTGAAAAGGCAATAGTGGGAGAAAGTTGGCCTTGTTTTCTGCCCTGGCCCTTGTGTGAGATGACTTACAGGACAGGCCTCTGCCGGACAGGGCCCCCTGCTTCTGTGTTGGGGGTCCGGGCTGGGGAGCCCAGTGGGCTTCGAAGATCTGCCAGAGGGCTGGCCTCTGGAGCTGTGCCATGGGCCAGGACATCATGGGGGTCATGCTCAATGGTCAGCTGGAGGAGGCGGCTGGTCTCTTGGATGAGCAGGTCGATCTGCAGAGAAAGCACGGTTGTGCTTGAATGAGAAAGCATGAATTCTTCCAGCCCTCCCCTACCCACTAGACCTCCCTCCGCTCTATCTGCCCACCTCCAGCACAGGCAGAAAGACCCCACTGTGGGGAATACCTCATCTAAGGGGACGTTCCGGATAGGAGTACCATTGATTTCTAGGATTCTGTCTCCAATGTGAATGGAGTTCTTCACATCTGGACTGATGCAATCTGGGTCCACTCTACAGGGCACAGAAGAGGAAGAGTTGGACCAGCAACTTCCATGCAGTCATGGAAAGTGAGAATGGATGGAGATGGAGACCACAAGAATCATCTGGACCAGCTCCCACATTTAGCAGAGGAGAGAACCATCATTAGGGTGCAATAAAGGTCAGATCACAGGACCCCCACCAGGAGTCCTGACAATCAGACCACTGACAAGTCCACCATGGGATCATGATCTGGTAACACAGAGAAGAGGAATTCGGCTTATTCTTCTTAGCCCCCAAAGGAGGGAGCAGGAGCAGCAGGGAGACTTAGCAAAGTATTTCTACTTCCAATTGTTAGGGCCTGGGCCTAGAGAGAGGAGGAGCAAAGTCCCATAACTGCTAATCAGTCTTATCCCTTGCCCAACTGCGGCTCCACTTAACTGAGTCTCACCTACCCCAGACCTTCTAGTCTCAGGGGCTGTAGATTCCCAGTTGGAAGAGTCTTAGAGGCCCCTCTAGTCCAACCCTCTCATTTTACAGATGAGGACACTGAGGCCCAGAGGGGAAATAATTTGTCCAAGGTCACACAGGCAGCAAGCGGCTGAGCTGGGACTTGAACCTAGGGCTCTGATTCCAAATCCCATATTCTTCCTGCTTAATCATGTTTCCAATTAACTTATAAGAAAAAAATGCATTCATAGGAGAAGAGTGAGGAGCTATGGCTGAAACACATTTCCTTCTAGGAAGCAAAGAGGTTAACGAGGCGGGTCCCATTCCCTAAGGCTCCTTCCCCAGACTTGAAGCCAGGCTCTGCCTCCTTCCCATTGGGCCCTAGATTATCCACTTGAAGATGCACATGGTGTCTCCCCTACTAGAATGTGTCAGCCTCTTGAGGGCAGGCAAGTTTCACCGTCTGTCCCTGTCTCCCCAGGGCCCTGCTCAGAGCAGGCAGTTAATACAAGTGCTTGTCTATTGGCTGGGAATTGGAAGGGGAGGGGAGAGGGGGCGGCGGGGGAGGGACATGCTCACTGATGGGCCTGGGAGTCTCAAGACTGGCTCTTGGATCTCTGTCTAGGGCGACAAGCCTGGATTTCTAGGCTCCATGCTCCTGCCCAGCCTCCAGTCTGGGGACAGAAAGGATCAGGAATTGGGGGAATCCTCAAGGACCCTCAGGGGTCAGTTAGTCCAACTATGGGAAACTCATGACTTTCAAGAAGAGCCTAAATCCACTGCTGGAGAGCTCTCACAGTCCATCCATGAAGGACATACACGGCTCATTCCCTAGGGTCAGGAAGACCTGAGTTCAAATCCAGCTTCACACACTTACTAGCTGTGTAACCTTGAGAAAGTCACTTAACCTCCACCTGCCTCAGTCTCCTCACCTGTAAGATATGAATACTAGTGCATGCACCTACCTCCCAGGGCTGCTGCGATGATCGAGGAGATGATATCTGTAAAGTGCTTGGCACTGTGCCTGGCACACAGCAGATGCTTGCTAAGTGTTCATCATTCTATCACAGTCATGACTTATTATTGTATACTGAACCGCTATCTTTCTCCCCGCTTAACTTCTACCTACTGCTGCTAGCTCCATTCTCAGGGGCCAAGCAGGACAAGTCTTACCCTTTTTTCCAGATTACAGCCCTACTGTTACCTCTCCCAGCCCCCATGTCTTCTGCCCCACCCCATGTCTTCTCTTCTCCAGACCTGGCAACCATCCTTTCTGTCTTCCTCTGGACCTCCTCCAATTTGGAAGCGTCTGTGCCCAGAAATGGAGATGCCACCCCAGGTCAGAAGGCAGCTCCTTGCTCTGGAGCATGATGGGGCTGGGCTTCTAGGAATCACAGCTGATGGTTCCATCGTCCTGTCCTGTTCAGACTGCCTGTGGCATACTGCGATCGGCCCTGGGCACTACAGTTTAAGGCAAACATTGATAAACTGGAGAGTGACCAGAGGAAGACCACCAGGATGGCCTAGGGCCTTAAGTCCGTGTTATATGAGGATGGGGTGGGAGAAATGGAAAGGTTTAGTCTGGGGAAGAGAAGGCTCAGGAGGGATATGACTGCTCTCTTCAAGGATCTGGATGGCTGTAATAAAGACAAGGGGTTAGATTTGTTCTGTCTGGTCTCGGAAGGAAGAACCAATGTAATGAGCAGGAGGTAGCATTTGGCCTTGATGTCAGGAAACCTTTCCTATCAGCGAGAGCTGTCCCAAAGCGGATGTGGCTGCCTGGGGAGGTGGTGAGCTCCCAATCAGGTCCTGGGTGTGTGTGTGTGTGTGTGTGTGTGTGTGTGTGTGTGTGCGCGCGCGCGCGCGCGCCCTTGCTTAGGTAAGGGCAGGACCGCCAGGTCAATGGCACTCCTTCCAACCCTCAAACTCTGCAGCTCCATGAGCCTGGGATCTTGCGCCACATTCCCTGCATGAAGAGAACCAAGGCCCTGAGGCCAAATGCTGAGATTTCTGAGTTTTTGCTCCTTTCCCAACACTTAGCCTGAATCTCCTAGCTGTGGTTCATAAGAAGTCCTTACCCATATATATATACATATATATATATATATATATTTTTTTTTTGCTTTTTGGAGGACAGTTGGGGGTTAAGTGACTCGCCCAAGGTCACACAGCTAGTTTTTGTGTTAAGTGTCTGACGCTGGATTTGAACTCATATCCTCCTGACTCCACGGCTGGTTCTCTATTCACTGCACCACCTAGCCACCCCCTTATCCATATTTTCAAAATCCCTGGTTCCAGCGCTAGTTCCTTTCCTCCTACTCCTTAGGCTGAAGTAAAGGCCACCTGAGCCGTACCCTCAGCGTGACCCACCTTTGCCCTCCCACCTCCCTAGGGATCCCGAGAAAGATGCTCACCCACGAACTCTGACCGTGTGGGAGTGCTCAGAGCCACAGCCCTGCTGGCCATAGGGTGGGTCGATGGACACAGAGAGCCCTCGCTTGCCATCAGCGGAGGCTGGGATGGACACCAAGGTGACTGTATGTGGGAGGCGGGAGCCCGGTGAGTCAGGCAGGATTTGCTCGATGACCGGAGTCACCACCATTTGGTAATAGCAATGCCCACTGGGGAGGGCAGAGGTGGTCAGGAGAGAAGAAGAAAGACAGAGATCAGGCAAAGGGAGAAAAAAGAAACCATGGTAAGACATGTCCTAATTAATTAGTCTGGGCCCCCAGGCTACATTAGCAGGTGAGA
Organism: Pseudocheirus occidentalis; assembly: GCA_028646575.1. Classification (NCBI taxonomy): domain Eukaryota; kingdom Metazoa; phylum Chordata; class Mammalia; order Diprotodontia; family Pseudocheiridae; genus Pseudocheirus; species Pseudocheirus occidentalis. Next base: position 373,748,081 of record CM053593.1, read on the forward strand.
GCTGGAAGGGCCGGTAAAGACAGGCTGATCCACTGTTTTTGGGAACAAATTGTTATGGTTCTGCAAAAAACTTCACGAGGATGAATCCACAGTTTTTAAACCCTACAAACAACTGATTCCTTCTTCTCCCAAGGCTTTCCTCATTTCTAGGTCTTCATTTCTAGGTCCAATCTCTCCTCCTCAAGTGCTCTTGCCCTCCCTTCCACCCTACTTTCTGCATCTGTGTATGAATTTATTAACACTGGAGTTGATACCATATATATTTCTATAGGGATTGTCTCCTCCATTAGAATATGAGCTCTTTGTGAGTAGAGATTGCTTTATTCTTTATGCTTGTAGCCCCAGTGCCTGGCTTAATAAATGCTTGTCCACTGACTCAGAGCTCTGGAAGACTCAATGGTAAGGACAGGAGACCATGGAAGGTCAGCTATTAAACTAGTCTGCAAGATACCTTGGCTTGGGCAACAATAATCTAGTTCAGTCCTTCCAGTTCAGAGGGGGAATACTGAGACCCAAAGAATGACATGCTCAACAATATATAAGGAACTTGTTGGCAAAGCCAGAGCTAGAACCTAGGACCTTCTGTCTTGGCCACTTGCTGGGCCTGAACTCACCAGTAGAGCTTGGATCGTTCCACCAGGGCATAAGTGTCCCCGTCTCCAATGAAGGCCCCACATGTGAGGCAGATGAAGCATTCGGGATGGTACTTCTGGTCCCCTGCCACCTGAAGACACAGGGAGAAAGAGTTTGGAGTGTCCTTTTTCCCCATGATGGACATAGTCTTGTACTCTATTCCCTTCTCCTAGCCAGGGGCCTCCACATTTTCCTCAGTCTCTGTCAATCACTGATTCAATGACTCAACTTAATTCACCCATCTAGTCATCCATCCAACCATCCATCCAACCAACTATTCACCCACCCATCTATCCATCTAACCATCCATCATTCATCTACTCATGTATTCATCCAACCAGCCATCACCCAACCATCCATCATCCATCCACCTATTCACCCATCCACACTTCTATCCAACATCCATCTGTCATTCATCCTTTCATCTATTCATCATCCAAATATCCATCATCCATCCATCTAATCATCTATGCATTCATCTATTCAAACATTCATCATTCATCAATCCATCCATTATTCAATCATCCATCTGTCCGTCCATCCATCCATCCATCCATCCATCCATCCATCCATCCATCCACTGAACCATCCATCCTATGGACCTTCCTTAATCACCTACTGTGTGCAGAATGCTCTTAAGTGCTAGAAGAAATACAAAGTTCCAGTGGGACACAAAACCTTCCTTACAGAAACCAAGAGCTCTGAAAAGGCTGAGTCAGATCTATCTTGGCTCCTCACAGATCAGAAATTCTGAAAGGCAAATTATAGACTTAAAGACAAAGGACTTAATCACAGGCCAGGGCACAGCCAGGTCCGGACAAGAAAGAGACTGTGTCCTAGAAATGGGGAGGGAAGTCCAGGGATAGAAGAGCCCCCAAGATAACGGGGGACATTTCAATGTGTGTGTACATGTAGCAAGTACTCACCATGACCAGCCCTTTGGTGATCTGCTCAGAGCAGCCATGGCATGACTCGCCATAGTGGGCCCAATAGTCCTTCTTACAGTACAGCTGGCCATCCTTTTCATAGTACTGGTGGGAGAGGGAGGCACCGCACTCGCAGCACCTGGGCCAGAGACAAGAAGAAGGCTCAGATGGGTGCCCTGCCTCTGGCTCATGTCCACCTTTGCACCTGCTCATATGCTGAACCTCCAGGAAGAGCCACTGCCCAGCAGCCAGGTCTGCTGATCCATCAGCATTTGGAAGGGGCCACTTCCAGTCTATACTGGCGTAGCACACCACAAGGAAACAACAAAGGCTTTGGAACTGGACTGCATTGGGAGGGAGAAATGCCAGATCTAGATAACCAAACCACAGAATTTTAGTGCTGGAAGGGACCTAAGAAAATATTTAAAACCTTTGACCCTTTGGTCCTTAGACTGTGAGCTCTCAGGGTTTGGAGTGAACATCTGGTCTCATCCCCTCACTCTACAAAGGTGAAACCAGTGGTACCCTGGAAGTGAGACTACAGAGCAGAACCAGGGTGCAAGTCCCAACTATGCTGCTTACTTGTCAGCTGTGTGAGCTTGGGCAAGCACCCCTCGGGCTCAGTTTCATCATCTGTAAAATGAAAGGGTCGGACCAGATGCCTCTGAAGCTGCTCTAGATCCATGAATCAAAAACTGAAATTCTGAGACATTAAAAAGTCTGCCCGAGTTTGCCCAAGAGCTAGAATTAAAACTCAGGGCCTTTGACTCAAGTCCTGGACTGTCTGCGTTGCTGGGCCTCCTGGAGGCCTCAGAGATGGAACAGACTTTGGAGGCCCTCTCTACCAGAGGCGCTCAGCCTGGGCTCAGCAATCTGTAAAAATCTCTGATCACTGTATTTCAAGAGTTTCTTTTGTGATGCAGTGGCTCTTATTCTGAGCATCTAAACATGATTCTGGGAAGGCTTGAACAGCCGTTAAAAGTCCGGGTCCTCACAGTCTCCTTATTTCACAAACAGATTCAGTTGAAAGACAAGGACCCCCAAAGGAGAGCAGCGGTCTTCCCCTCTTGGCAGGCCTTCAGGAGATGATCACTGGCTGGGGGTGTCACTGAGGGCAGAGGCTGGCTCTGACGCAGGATCAGCAAATCCCTTTTAGACTTTTCAAGGTCATCCCAACAGAATATCATCATTTGAAAGCATTGCAGAGGGCATCTCGCATTTTACAGATGGAGAAACTGAGGCCTGGGAAGGCTGCTCAAAGACTCACCCAAGGTCACACAGCTAGCTAACTGCAGAGCCCTGGACTCTGGGTTTGGAGCCTTTTTACCTACAGGAAAGAACCCAGCTCAGGAGGATGGGGATCGGTGGGCCCCTGAGGCTGGAACATGATCTGCCTTCCCTGAGCAGGAAGCTAGGCTGATGACATCATCGGTCAGTCTACTGCAACTTGAGATCCCCCTCCTGAGTTAGGACCCCGGGCTCAGGCCTGAGTAAGGAGCCGAGCTGGAATTCTGCAGGCTGGGGGGGGGGGGGAAGGGGGACACAAAGGGGCTAGCTGTCTGGCCAAACAGGAAGGAGAGGAGGAGGAGGGAGAAAAGGCGGGGGGAGCATGGGAGGCCAGGCAGGAGAGACTGCGGCATCCCAGAGCCAGGCAGAGAAGCTTTCTCTTTAAGGGGCGGCCAGCTAGTTTCTCATTGTCTGGGAGCTGCAGCGCCTCCCTGCTCCCTCCCCCATCTCCTCAAAGAGCCCAGGAGACAGAGCCGAGGAGCTGCCGCAGTCCTGGGCTGCAGATGGGGCTCCGAGGGGAGGGGGCGGGGCTGTCCACGCCTCTGCCCAACCAGCCCGGCAGAGGAGGGGGAGGGGAGGCACCAGCCCTGCATTGTAGAGGTGGGGGGAACCCAAGACAGCAGAGCAGGGAGGAGAAGTGGATTTTGAGGGCACTGGGGTCGCCTTCCTACCAGAGATGCCAATAGTGGGGAAGGTGGGTGGAGAGAGTGATCTAGGTGTGCCCAGGGCCCCAAAGCTAGGCACTGGAGGAGGGGGAGAGAAAAAACGACGAAGCCTCCTGGAGTCCCCTACCCCAGAGCTCAGGGGTGAACTTGAACCCAGGCAGGGCAGGCCTGGCCAATGGGGCTCAGCCACTCCATTAACTCTGGCAAGGCTGTACCCCACCAGGACCCAAGGGGAGCTGGCTCAGGGCCCACCCACACAAATGAGCCTCATTCCTCTCTGCTCCCTCTCTCCAAGCCTCTGCCAAGATAGGGCTGCTCCAAGGATGCCCAGCTCTCCCCAAAAGTCCCTCTGAGAATGGGGCCTGGGTCTGGGAGGCAGGAAAAGGACCAGGGAAGACACCTCAGCATCCCACCCCGGGGGCCAGGCTTTCTTGGGCCCTCCTAAGAAGAATACCAGTGCCCTCACAGCCCCGGAATGCCTCAGTTTACAAATAATGTGAAGGCCACCTGGGACCCAACTCTCCTCCGGCCTGGCTCCTCTAACAACCAAGTGCTTTCTGGGAGATACAGGGAGCTCAGGAGCCTCCACATCTGACTAATCTGAAGTCTTTCTTCACTTTGACTCTGCTGTATCTGCCGCCCGGAGGAAGAGGCTGACGTCAGAGCCTCCCGCCCCTTCATCCCCCACCCCAGACAGGGAGGATGCATTGAGAAATCGGAAGTGAGACTCAGGAGCCTGGGCCCCTATCCACAGCAGGCAGTCAGGGAAAACCCAAGGCATCTCCTGCTGCTGCTGCTGAAAACAATCCTAAAGACAGCCTCATCCTCCCACCAGGACAGGGAACCTGAGGCCTGCAAAGGAAGTGGCTAGGTCGTGGCTGCACGACGAGGAAGGCGGCCTGGCTTTTGTACCCCAGCTTTGCGGGCCCTTCCACCAGGCGATCTTTGCTGGGAGCCTAGAGAGTCAGATGAGTCTTTCTTTGAGCCAGGCTAACCCTGGGAGCTGGAGGTCCATATATTCTTTCATTCACTCACCACCTGCCCCCTTCTCCCTACTCACTGGTCCACACGAAGTTCAGGACTCAACTGTCTCACCTGGGCCACTGTAACAGCCTCCTAAGTGGCCTCCTGGAGTCCAGCCTCTTCCCTTCCCAAGTCACCTTTTCCCTGCCACACAGATATTCCTAAAGCATGGGTCTGACCACGCCAGGCCTCTGTTCAAAAACTCCTGACGCTCCCTACATCCTTGAAGCTCTAAGACAAACTGCTCTGATTGGCCTTGGGAACCCTTCTCTGCCTGCCTCAGTCTGAGAGAGTCCAGGTGCTGGCCTCTAGGAAGCTCAAAGAATCATTATCTGTGAAGCTTTTAAATGCTACTCAATTATCTATGTGCATGTGGCTTCCTCTAGGACTAGGTGGAGGGCAAACTCCTTGAAGAGAGAAGCCGTTTCATTTTTTAAAATGGTATCCAGCTAGTACAGCAACAGGCAAACAGGGGACCTTAACAGAAGCTTGCTGAGCTGGACTCTGGTAACACAGAGGGGTATCCCGGACAGGCACAAGGGGATGGGGAAGAGGGTATGGTATGATGACAAAATAAGTTCCTTCCCCTGCCTTGGTGGGCATCAGACTCTAATTGTATCCCCTCCCTCCCCAGGGAGGAGCTTTTCACTAGAAAGGGAGCAGGGAGGGAGGGGAGAATTAGGAGAAGCAGCAGCAGCCCTTGAGGTCCAGTCTCATGGCACAAGGCAACCTCTGCCTCCACGGGGTAAGCCATCCAGAGGATGTCAGATGCCAGTGGCCACAGGGATTTTGGTCAAGACCACCTGGTAGCTTTGGCCAAGAATAACCAGAAAGCTGATGGGAAGGAGAGGAGGGAAGAGAGCTGAATCACTCAGGGCACTGGGCTGGTCACCAATCTCCTGGGTTGGCCTAGAGATAGAAAGACAAGAACCTGGTTCTGCTAATTACTATCTTGGTGACCTTGGGCCAGTCCCTACCCTTCTCTGGGACTCCACTGCCTTTCCCATAAAACGAAGGGGTCACACTGAGAACTAAGGTAAATAATATCAGAGCACTGGGGTGAGGGAGTAAGGTAATTTGAGATCATAATCTAACATAAGATGAATCCATTATCCTCTGGTCCAGAAGGTGGGAGGCTGCCCAGTCAGCCAGCCAACCCTTAGAGCACTGTCCCAGGTCCATTCCTGGCCCGATGGAGAAGTTCTGATTTCACAGGTGTGGGTGACTCTCCAGCAGGAAAGGCCGTCTCTGAGAGCAGGGCAACAGCTCCTCAGCAAACTATGGTCTTAGGAGGGTCAAGTGAGGGTACTGAGGTTAGAGACCCTGACCCAAGATGGGTGCGACCAGGGGGTCCTCCTGGCTCTGAGGCTGCCCCCAGGCAGGATCACGGCACCTGGTCCTGCATCTAATCTGTAGACATGCTGGGATGCCCAGTGCAGAAGGCCTCAGAGGCCTGGGAGTCCAGGGGTGACCCTGGCTCAGAATCATATTTACAAATGAATAAAATACATAGAGTTATAATTATGTGACATACAGTTCTCAAAAAAGTTTTTACAAAAAATTCACAGAGCACAGGTAAAGAGCCTCTGATGTAGACCAGCCCCTTTGTCTTACAGACAAGGTCACTGAGGGACTTGTACTGGAGACAGGATCTGAACCAGGGCTTCTGACAGCAGACGGCCACAGAGGGGATGGATCCGACCGTCCCTAGTGTCCCCAGAAATGGATGAGGGGAGCGGCCCCTCGGACCAGGGCTGTCTGCGCCGTGGAGCTACAGGGAAGAGGCCCGGGCCAGCCCACATAACCACCGTCTCCCTCGTCCAGCTGCCATGTTTCAGTTCTCCCAGGCTTCCTGGACCTGGTTCCCCCTCCTCCCTCTGCCACAGACAGCTCTGGGGAGCCAGGGGCTAAGGAAGGGCACAGGGACCTAGGATGAAGAGGCCCCAAGGCAGCTGCTCCACCTGGAGTTGGGGGAGAGAAGGATCTATTTGGACTTACTTGGCTCGAGCGAGGAAGTACCTTCTCCTGAGGGTTGAGGCCAGCATCCTGGGTAGCTGTGGCCTCCAGGGAAGTAGGGGACCAAAGAGGAAGCTGGGGCGTGGTCAGGGCTCACAACTCCACCCCCACCTCCAGCCAGAGTCCAGGCCCCTGGAAACCAAAGCACTCAGGGGTGGGGCCAGTGTGGCAGAAGGCCTGGGTGGGTGGTTGGGGAAGGCTGAGGAGGGGAGAAAGGAAAAAATGGGGTAAGGGCTCTTCCCCCATCCCCACCTTTTCAAGGAGGGCAGTTTGAAAATGCTCACAAGTTCTTGGGGTTGGAGGAGGGGATAGGGCAGGGGAAAGCAGGGTCTCAGCCACTGCTGACCATCCCCTCCCCTTCTCTGACCACCTGACTCCAGGACCACAGGTTTAGGGCTCCAAGGGGCCTCAGAGCCTAGAGTCCAGGCCCCTTGTTTTACAGACAGGGAAACTGAGGCCTGGATAAGGAAAGTCCTTGGAAGGAAATCCTTGGTCCAAGGTGATCCCTCACAGGGTCACAGCTTTAGAGCTCCCGCCCCTTTCATTTTACATGTGGGGAAACAAGACCAGAGAATGTGTGACCTGCCCAAGGTCACACAGGCGGGGTTACAGAATGGGAACTGGAAGGGTGTTTAGAAGTCATTCAGTCCCCCTGATTTTACACATGGGGAAACTGAGGTCCAGAGAGGGCCAAGTTATCATTATGTAATTTATTCTTAATTAATTTATTAAATTAAATTAATTATTAAATTTAAATTCATTAAAATGGAAAAAAGAGTATCCTATAATCATTTAATGCTGATAAATGTGAGTTTAGTTTAGTGGTCAATGACATGCTTGTTTTACTGTGTAGCAGTTCAGTGTTTTGTGTGTGTGTGTGTGTGTGTGTGTGTGTGTGTGTGAGAGAGAGAGGGAGAGAGGGGGAG
>CM053593.1:373756056-373771887 GCA_028646575.1 Pseudocheirus occidentalis
ATCTCTATCTCTCTCTATCATCTATCTATCTATCCATCCATCTTTCTCTCTCTCATCTCTCTCTCATCTATCTATCTATCCATCCATCCATCTCTCTCTATCATCTCTCTCTATCATCTATCTATCCATCCATCCATCCATCTATCTCTCTATCTATCTCTCTATCATCTATCTATCTATCTATCTATCTATGTATCTCTCTCTATCATCTATCTATCTATCTCCCTATCATCTATCTATCCATCCATCCATCCATCCATCCATCCATCCATCCATCCATCTCTCTCTCTCTCTATCATCTATCTATCTATCCATCCATCCATCCATCTCTCTCTCTATCATCTCTCTCTCTCTCTATCATCTCTCTCTCTCATCTATCTATCTGTCCATCCATCCATCCATCCATCCATCCATCCATCCATCTCTCTCTCATCTCTCTCTCATCCATCCATCTGTCTATCTATCTATCTATCTATCTATCTATCTATCTATCTATCTACCTATCTGCTTATCTATCTTTCTCCTGTCTATCTCTATCATCTCTATCCACCCATCCTCTATCATCTATATTTTTCTTGTCTGCCTATCTGATTAGTCATCCATCTATCTATACATCTTTCTATTTCTTTCTTATCTATCCATCTGATTACCTATTCATCCATCCATCTATAAATTTTCCATGTGGAGCTTGTGACCCCCTAAGGGTCTGTGAGGTTAAAACTATTTTCATAATAATACGAAGACATTTTACATTTCTCGTGTAGTTAACATTTTATAGGTTACTTTATTTAGGTATTTTTCCATTTTAGTGGATTTTTTTTTTGCTTTTTTGGGGGCAATTGGGGTTAAGTGACTTGCCCAAGGTCACATGGCTAGTTTTTTTGTGTATGTGTCAAGTGTCTGAGGCCGGATTTGAACTCAGGTCCTCCTGACTTCAGGGCCGATGTTCTATTCACTGTGCCACCTAGATGCCCCCTCACATAGTTAATATTGTGGTATATAAACCCACATAAGAAAGCTCTTTAGGGTTCCTCAGTAATTTTTTGAGTGTAAAGGGGTCCTGAGACCAAAAAGTTTGAGGCCTGTTGTCATGGAGAATAATGGGTCCAGAGTGAAAGGGAACCATGCAAAGGGCTCAGGAGAGCAGGGAGGGATCTTTAGTTCTAGCCTTGGCTATTCTTAGGATTGTTTGTGGACTTTGGCCACAAAGGAGAAATCCCTTCCCCTTAGTTTTCTTCTCTGTAAAGTGATGGGGCTGGACTAGAGGGCCCCCTTCCAGCTGTGACATTCTATGGTTCTAGGAAATCACCTGCATCTTCTTCAGTACCCTGTGGACCCCTGACAAATAGCAGCCTGAAACGGGCAGAGTCTAAATTGAGTACACAACAGCTTACCTGGACCTCCTGTCACACCTCCAATGCCACCTGGAACAACTCCCACACCAGGGATTCCAGCACCAGGAACTATCCCTCCAAGACCTCCAGCACCTGCAGAGATTGAAGGAAGTCAGGCCAGCTCTCTCCTGTGCCTAAGGGGGATGAGAGCCAACTCCCCTAGAACTGGGTTAGAGGAGGGAGCAGGAGAAAGGAGACGGGGTGAGGCAGAGTGATGGTGAGGGGAGACAGAAGAGGTAAGCAGGGGTGCAGGAAACTCCTAATTAGGGGTAAATGACAAATCATTTCTGCTTGGAATGAGAGAGGGAGAGAGAGAGAGAGAAACACAGAGACAAGGAGAGGAGAGACAGGGAGAGGACAGAGACAAAGAAAGCAGAAGAGATTTCCTAGACTTTCACTTTCTCTCTCTCTCTCTCTCTCTCTCTCTCTCCTCTCTGTCTCTCTTCTCTCTTCTTCCCTCTTCCTCCCCCTTCCTCCTCTCTATCCCCTTTTCTAGCTCTCTCCCTCACTATATTTTGAGAAAAATGATTCTTTCATCACACCTTCAACTTGTGAGTTAGTCCAACCACCGATTGTCACGGAATACTTTATTTTAGTTCATGAAAAGTGACAAAATATATCTGTTTATGGACTATTCTCCCATAATGTGGGGCCACTGAGAAATGGAGATAGACTTTCTGAGGGCAAAGAGTGTGCATGTCTTCCCTACAAAGCAGACCAGCACAGAGCTAGGCACAAAGGCACTCAATAAATGTTTCTTGAACTGAAGGCCTTCTGTGTAGACAGTCCTGTCTAGACATTATAGAGGAGAGAGGACAAGGAGGTATGGTCCCTGACCTCAGGGAGCTTGTGGTCTACCTGAAGAGACAGGACGTACCTTCCCAACATTATTGAAGGATGATTCAAAGCATCACATAAGTTTGAACATACACAGACTGAAAACATGTTACAGGAACTCAGAGGAAGGAAAGAGATCACTTGACTGGGATGGTTAGGGAAGAGTTCACTTGGGGATTTGATTTCAGTTTGAAGGATGGGGAGGATCTGGAGAGAAGAAGAGAAGTGCAATAATGGTAGAGAGGATTGGACTCTGGACTGGATGCCAGGAAACTCCTGGCTCTGATGCTTCTTACTTAAGGGACTTTTGTTCATCTTCTCCTCCCCAGAGCTCAGTTTCCTCACTTATAAATTGGAACTGGGGTGATCACTAAGGGCCTTTCCAGTTCTAAAAACTCTTGGAAATGCTGGATTCTCTCTCACTCACCATAGCAAAGCAGTTCCTGAGAACTTTCGTAATTTTGCCTTCCCAGCATCTCTATATCTGTCCCTTTCTGTCCTCTTATTCTAGTGAAGTGGGATATAAGGGAGCTGGTCTACTTAAAACATATAATACTTGAAAATAATGAGCAAACACCCTGTTGCTTGAGCTATAATCAGCATCCTCACCGGATATGTCCTGCCCTCCCTCTAACTAACCTCAGCTTCTTTCCCATGAGGGTATTTCCAGGGACTCATGACATCAGCTCTGTGCTTGAGCTATGTCCTAGTGGTGAGTCTGGTGACTTTTAAGGTCTTCCCAGAAGTCTGCCTGCCTATCAAACATTTCCTGATTGCCAGTGCAGACTTGATCTCAGTCTTGGCTTCCTGGAGATAGCTGGGGCACAGGGTGGGAGGAGGGGGAGCCACATCCTCAGGAAGGAGGAAAGAAATGAATAGGGGTGGAGAAGGGAAGAGCAGCCCTTCTGGACTGAGGATCCTGCATGGGCAGTGTAGGAATGCTTCTCTTAAGACCTTCTGACAGCAGTCAAAGGATAGGCAGGCAGTGAACTGGATGGTGGCACAGATCCACAGACCTGGAGGTAGAAGGAACTGTGACCAGTGCCTGTCATATGGGAAACACTTATTAAAATACTTCCTTAATACTTAATAAAAAATACTTGCTGACCGATTGACTGACTTCAGAGGATCTCTGGTCCAGCCATCTCATTTTACTGAAGAGGAAGTTTTGATCCAAAGAAAGGGAAGTGACTTGCTCAGGATCATATGTGTGGTCAGTGGCAGAGCTGGGATTTGAACCCAGGTCATCTAGCTCCAGAGCTGGTATTATTTCTGCTGCACTCCGTGGCCCCCATGGCCAGACTTGTAGAACAGACATAACTGTCTCTTTGGGGTCCACCTGCAGGCTCCTAGGATCCTAAAGTACCTGATTCTTATGTTGGAAGGAGGGATGAGGGGAGGTCATTGGCCTGGTCTGGGGCAAGGGTCTCAAGCCCACTCAAGGGCACTCACCATACTTAGCTGCTTTGGCAGCGGCAGCAGCAGCAGCAGCTGTAGGGGAGATGAAAGAGAGGGAGGTTTAGGGACTTTTGAATTGCCGTGTGATGGTCTAGTTACAACGGGAGACTTTCAGTACCTGGGACAGCCCAGAGGGCCAGGAAGTCAGTCTACATCCTCCCAGAGTCCCAGGGATAGAAGAGCCAGGCTTCCATCCCCCCCACCCTCCCACTTCTGGTGATTGAACCCAAACTCACGGGAGAGAGCTGTCCCAGGGATACCTCCAGGACCGACTCCTGCACCAGGGACAACTCCAGTGCCAGCCCCAAAGCCCGGAACACCTCCAGCACCCACACCAAGACCGGGAACTCCTCCAGCACCCACACCAAGACCAGGAACTCCAACTCCAGTGCCAGCCCTGGCCCCTACAAAAAAAAGGTAGTGTGAGTGCAAGTGACCAATAGGGAGAGAGACTTCAAGCCTTCCCCCTCCCCCCCTCCCATGCACTTTAGAACCAGGATGGGCCTGGGGCAAGGGCAGGGATAACCCGGAAGGTACTTACCATACTTGGCTGCCTTAGCTGCTGCTTTGGCTGCTGCTGCTGGGCCTGCTCCTGGGGAAGGAGATGGGGAGGGAGAAGGGCTCAGGAAGAGGAAGTGATTTGACAATGGTGGGTTTAGATTAGGTAGCTGTTAACCTCCAAATCACAGGAGCATAGACCTAGAACTGTAAGGGGTCTTAGAAGTCATCTAGTCTAATCTCCCCATTTCACAAGTGAGGAAACTGAAGCATAGGGTTAAGCGACTTGGCCAAAGTCACACAGGCAATAAGCGTTAGAAATGGGATTTGAAACTAGGTTTTCTGACCCTGGATCCAGGGATCAGTCAGCTGTGCAGGGCTGCCTCCCATCTGTGAACCTGTGAATAACCACTACTTTATGCAGGTTTTATGGTTTGTGAAGACTTTGTTTATACATGATCTGATTTCAGCTACTCAGCAATCATGCAAGGTAGGCACCTGGGACTTATTCAGAGAGGTGCCGGAGGAGGGATTCAAGCCCTAGTCTTCCTGGTTCCAGGTTCACTATACCTTTACCACTTCAGATTCAGGAGACCATCTCCCCCACTTTCTTCCTCTACTACAATCTCAGTTATACAATCACAGAGTCACAGTCTGGATACAGGAACCATAGATCTCACCTGGGATGCCACCAACACCTGGAACACCACCAACACCTGGAACACCTCCAACACCTGGAACACCACCAACACCTGGAACACCTCCAACACCTGGAACACCTGCAACACTTCCAATACCTGGGATACCACCAACTCCTGGTACTAAGCCTCCAGCAGCTCCTACCAAGAGAGTGGAGAGCTGTCTTTTCCATCCATAAGATGCTGAGGAGGATCTTTCAGCACCCAAGTGCCCAGGGGTAAGGCAGGAATCAAAGAGTGGTCACCCTTTCCTGGAACAGTCTCAGTTCAAACCACATAAGTAATTGGGGGTATTTAGCTTAAAGAAGATTCAGGGATGGGGAGGGGGAGTTGTGCCTTAAGAGCTTTCTCATTGAGGAGAGATTTGGCTTGTTTTGCTTGGCCCCAGGGAGGATAACCAAGACCACTGGGTGGAACTGCAAAGAGGCAGATTGATTTGCTATCAGGACAAGCTCCCTGACAATCTAGGGGCCAGCAGAGTTCATTCCTTATGGCTGGGACTCAATGACCATAAAACTCTGCATGACACTCAGTCCATCCCTGTGGATGTCAGTACAGACTTCCAGATGAGGACAAAGTGAATGGTGAATCATAATCAGGATGGGCCAGGATGGGTACAACAGGGAACTCTAAGGATTTGGGATCCCTGAAAAGAGTTTAATAGCACAGGTTTCATGTTGCCGAAACACAATCTTCCCTGGAAGAGGAGCCTCCTCCTCCCTGAGAGCTAAGAGGCTGAAGGACATGCCCAGAGTCACATAGCAGCAAGTTTTGAACCAGGTCATCTTGCCGCCAAGGCCAGCTCTCCCTTTGCCCCTGCCTCTCATGTGAATTTAACAGGAAACAAAAAGACAACTCGGGGTATGGAGATGGGGGAAAGTGCTGAACTATGTAAGATCACAGAAATGCTTGTGGGGGAGACTTAATCTCCCAGTCTGGGGTCTGACTTCAGGGACCCAGGCAGAGGCTGAGACAGGGAGGATGGAGGGACCTGCACTGAGAACACTCACCATACTTGGCTGCTTTGGCAGCTGCTGCAGCGGCAGCAGCTGCTGCGGCTGGGGTCCCAGCTCCTGGAGAGACACAAGGAAAGAAGGGTCTCGAAGGGTCCTGCCTGCCTTCTCAGTAAAACTGACCCTCCCCTTCCACTCCCAAGGCCAGAGTTAGGTGTAGGGAATGTAGGAAGCCACATGGGGGGTGGTGCCTATGAGAACATAACAAGGACCAAGCCTCCTGAGGTCAGGGACTCGTGCTTAGCCAAACTCTGCATCTCTCTCAGCACCTGGCATAGGGTGCCATAGACAGAGGCCATCAGTGGATTCCAAGGGCTTATTTACTTATTCACTCACTCACTCATTTGTTCCTTCTTGTGGCACAGTTATTCTTTCTTTGCTCCCAGAAATCGAGGCATACCAAACATTTAGGCTGGCATGTGATTTCAGGTGTAAGTTCCATACAGTTTTTGGAACAACTTGTGGACAATTGGGCTGTGGCAAAATTATTGAAAGCCGTTGTGATAGGTGCCTCATCCATATTTGTTGAATTGACTGAAAGTCGCAGTTTTAATACTGCTTCTACAAAAAGATACATGTATCTTAAATACTCTCTATAAAGGGAGATTTTGGGGTGGTGACTGGTGGGCGTTAGACAGTGAAGCCTTCCCTGCTCCTCTCCAGCCATTCTATGGTCCAGCCAAATTGACCTTCTTCATACCCCTCACACACTCCAGCCCCCTTCTCTTTACCTTTGTACCTGCTGCCCCCCCCTCCATCCCTGGAATACCTTCTTTTATTGCCTTTTGGGATCCGAAAAACTGGCTCAAGAGTCACCTTCTATGTAACACCTTCCCTGACCCGTGCCTACCCCTCCCCAGCATCTCTCTCTCACATTAGTTTATATTTGAATATATTTGCATATATTTCCATACACATACATGATCATCCCCATAGAACATAAGCTTCCTGCAGGCAGGAAATGGTTCATTTTTGTCTCTATCCCCAGCACCTAACACAGTGCCTGGTCCACAGGAGCCCCTTAATTAATAATGATTCATTAATGATTTTCTTGGTCACTTCAGTTTCTGAGTGCCCTCCTTCCCAAAATTAACTTGTATGCATATTGTATGTTGTGTACATGCTCCATCTCACAGAATGCAGACTTGCCATCTAGTTCAATCTTCTCTTGCTACAGAGCAGGAAAATGAGGCTGAGGGAGTGAGCAGCCACTCACATGTACCCTCAATCTCAAAACCTTGACTGGAGTTCAGCCCTGTGCCCTTTCCTTCCTAAGCTCTGTTCCCTTGCTGCCCACCCCTCTTCCCACTTTACCAGCAATGCCTCCGATGCCAGGAAGTCCTCCAGGTCCAACCCCGAAGCCGGGAAGTGCCCCAGGACCTCCTGCGCCAGCACCTGTGGAGACAGACAGCCCTCTGCTCCATCAGCATCTGAGCAAGAGCAGGGGATTCGAAGGGGTGGGACGGGGCAAGGGGCTGGGGAAAGTCCCCAAAGAGCCGGCTGCTTTATCCATTTCAGCTCTATGAAAGGCACTTAAGGGACAGTCCCCAATATCGAGATGTAACCCCACTGCCTGCTCCTTACAGAAAAAATTTAAGAAAACTCCCAATGCACCCATTTTCAACACACTCATTAAGGGCCTTGTGTGTTTTAAAACAAATCACACTTTAATCACAGCCGCATACTGAGAAACCGCAGGCAGCCTAGTCCCCTGGCCAGAGGGGCCTCAGCAGGAATGTTTGAGTCTTCTCTTCCCAGTGTTCCTAAGACTCTTCCAGCTTTGTAATATAACCAGTCCTTTGGATTTGGCTGCCCTCCCTGCTGTCTGCCTTACCCCCACCCCCTTTTCCCGGAGAATTCCATTCATCCCCAGCCCCCTCTCCCCATCAGGGCTGACGGCTAAGAAGACAACCCATGGAAGGAGGTTGGGGGCCCTTGAGGCTGTGGTCTGGGGTCTGTGACAGCTGAACAGAGCCAGTCTCCTGCTCAGATATTAACATTCCCCTCCCCTCCAAATGTAAGGACCATGCGTATCCTTTTCTCCTGGGGTTTGGGAGACTGGGAGAACTCCAGTGAGTATGGAAGTTGTCAGGTCCTCAAACAGGAGGAGCAAAGAGGGGTCAGACTCAATAGAAGGTAAGTTTTTTGTGCTCAGGGATGGACATTTTATTTTTGCACCCCTCTCCCCCATACCCCTCAGCACTCAGCACATTGCCTGTACACAGAAGGTGCTTAATAAATACTCCATACTTTGAATTAATCTTTGACACTTCCTCCTTTTGTCTGGGAAGGAAGAAAACAATCTTTGGCCTGTATTATAAGGGACTTTATGATAGATTAAGATCTCCTATAGAAGACCTATCCCATTTGTCAGGTATGTTAGAGGAGGAATTCTTCAACTTAATTCAACGAGCATGCTGTATAAAGCTCCTACCATGCATCAGGCTGGACCATGGGAATACAAAGACAAAAAGACCTGAAATCTTCCCTGCCCTCATAAAGCTTACATTCTACTGGGGCAGGGGGAGAACCACAAGCACACAGAGAAACAGGAGGAGGTCGAGCAGTGCCAGCAAGAAGCTGAACCGCCAAGGGAACTCCAGGTTCCATGAGGCAGAGGCAGAGGGTTCTGGGGTCTGTGCTCGATGGCCCTGAGGCCCCTCCCGACTGACATCTGCTGTTTACTCATTTCTCAGCTGTGTCCGACTCTCTGTGACCACACTGGTGGTTTTCTTGGCAAAGATACTGGAGTGGTTTGCCATTTCCTTCTCCAGATCCTTTTACAGATGGGGAAACTGAGGCACACAGGGTAACTTGCCTTGCGTAGTGCTCTAGCACTATGGTGCCATCTAGCTGCCACTATGACATGACATGACAAGAGTACCAAATCCAGTCCCAACTCCTGCCCAAAAGATTATTTAGAGAAGGGAGGTGCTGGGTTATAGGGGGAAGAAAACCAGACAGGAGTTAGGGGGCCCAGATTATAATTCTAGATCTCCAGTAACTAGTTGGGGGACCTTGGGAAGTCAGTGAAACTCTCTTGGACTCTGTCTCCACCTCTGTGAAATCAGGAGGTTGGAGAAGAGGGGCCCTGAGGTCCTCACAACCTCCAACCCTCTAACTCAGCACTTAGTGAGGCTGCCCGAGGCAGGTGTGTCCAGTCTGGCAAGACTAGGGGGTCCTCTCATTAAGGGAACAAAGAGGGAAGGGGGTCTGCACAGAGCAGGGCATGGAAAGGTTTACTCACCATACTTAGCTGCTTTTGCAGCTGCAGCTGCTGCAGAACCAACTCCTAGATTTGGAAAAGAGATTCAGCCATTGTGAGGTGGGGGCCAGCCCCTCCCCCTCCCCATGAGACCCTTCCCACAGAGCAGAGAAAATGGGGCAGGGCCCTGAACCTTCACATTCACACTGGTCCCAGACTGGTCCCAGACTCATGGGATAGGGGCTCAGATACACTTCTGTGTCACTGAATAAGGGCTGCATGGACCAATCCTCAGTCTCTCCCCTACTCTATGTGACCAAAGGCATTTTCAGGTCAACATGGAGAGGTAAGAGGTGGGACCCTGGCTGGGAAAGGTCGCTGGAGATCCTGCCTGTAACCTCAGCCCCACTGGCTAAGCCACCTGTAGAGGAGTCTCAGTGGCCAAGTCCAGAAGGGCTGTTGCTGGATCTGTTTAGGATTTGTGTGAAGGACTGAAATGATGCCTCCCACACCCTCTCCTATGTGCTGTAGTGAGGCCATACCTGTTCCAGTGGGGTATCCTGCTTTCCCTGCGCCGGCCCCAGCTCCACCAATGCCGCCTGGGCCGTAACCTTGGAGGGCAGGAAGGAAGAGAGCGTCAGCCTTGGATTTACCTGTGAGTGGACCTGCTACTCCTCACCCCCAATAAATAAATACGAATTCCTTGGTTTTTGTCTTTGAGCTTCCAGCATTGTCCCTGGCATAAAATAGGCTCATTTGGTTTTTTACAATTATTTTTTCCTTATTATCAACTTGACAAATACCCTAATAGGTAGTTAAATCAATTCTTGGTTGATCCAGTGAATGAATGAAAGGTCTCTGTGAATAACGACTTTGCTATCAACCCTGTCCCCCCAGCAGCTACATGTTCTAGTGGATATAGAGCTGACCTTGAGGGTCCAGAAGACCTGGGTTGGAGTCTGGCCCCTGTTACATGCTGTGTAACCCTAGGTAGGTCATCTGACTCCTCTTGCTCTAGGCAGCTCCCCAAGACCCTCATTTCTAAGCTGTAGATCAGGTGCTGATCTCACTAAGCATGACTTCCAAAGCCACACCCGAGGGGCCCTGAACGCTGGTGATCCTTTAGGTGATTCACTCACCATAGGGGAGTTTCCCAGTGCTATAGGGCAGTCCATAACCACCTGAAAGGAAAACAAGATCTGGTCAGGAGATTCCTCCACACTTCACTCTGGGCATGAGCCTGGAGCACAGTAGATGGGCCACCCACAGAGCAGACTCCAAGGGATGATGGGAAGGAGCCTCTACCCCCAGCTTCCCTCCCATTTTCTGAGGGATATGTATCTCCTGCGCCACCATGGAAAGAACACTGTCTTTAGAACCATAAGAGCTGCCTGGCTTCTTCTAAACCGTGTGACCTTGGGCCAGTCATTTCTTCACCTCTCATGTTTAAAATAAGGCTCATAGGATCCCAGATGTAGAACAGCAAGGGACTCCAAGGGTGATCTGTTCCAACCCTCTCATTTTATAGCTCAGGAAACTCAGCCCCAAAGGAGTGAAGTTACTGATCCAAGGTCATAGCTAGTAACCTTGTTAGTTAGTATACTCGTTAGCTGGTCTAGACCCAGGGATAGGCTGAATCTCTTAGCTTTTTTCTATCTGTGAATCCGATGGTGCTATGAGATCCCTGGACAGGGGTTAGAGCCCTTCATTGCCCCCTGAGGGCTCAGGCTCTGGGTAAGGACAGTCCTGGTACAGGGAGCCCAGGGACTGAGCCCCAACCTCCTGGAGGTGGGAGCCTTTCTCTGGCTCAGGTTTCAATACTGAGAGGGGAGAGAGCACAACAGCCCTGAACGTTAGAGATTATCTCTCCAAAGATGGAGCCAGGGCTGCGAAGGCTGGGAGCACTGGAGATGATACTTAGAGACTTCACAGTTTTGCCAGGGGAAGGGTCACCGATTTTAGAGTCACAGGACCTGGGTTCAAATCCTGCCTCTTACTCCAACTGACTGGGTGACCCTAAGCGAGTCACATAACTTTCCAGTGCCCGAGATCATTCTCTAAGACCAGGTACCATGATTCTTACTATCACATAACTGAGACACTTCAGAATCACTCAGTTTCCCCATCTGTAAAAGAGGGGGTCGGACTAGATGGCCTCTGAGGTTCCTAATCTCTCTGAACCTCAGGTTCCTCATCTGTAAAACTAGAGGATAGACTATAGAGTTGCTCGGTCACCTCCCAGCTCTACAACCTGAGTCTTATTTTCCCTCTCTGGGCCTCAGTTTCTCCCTCTGTAAAACAAAGGGGTTGGAATAGACTGCCTCTGTGGTCCTGTCCCGCTGCATGTTGGATGCACCTGCAACTGGTGAACTCAGAATCCCCTCCTTCCCCACCTCTGCACAATGCCTGCTTTTGCTTCTCCGAGGCTCTGTTCCTGTACCTTTGCCTCTGGGAAGCCTTCCCTGATCCACTCGGCTTATGGCTCTCTTTTAGTCCTCAGATTTTCTGGGTCTGCCCTTTGTCCTCCATCACTTATCCATGTTTATTTCCACCTAGTAAATTATAAGCTCCCTGAGGGCAGGGACTGTGTTTTTGTTTATTTATTTAGTTTTTTGTCTTTTAGCCCCAACTATCCAAAACCAGAGCAGATCTATTATATTGTAGATGCTTAATCGACATCTATTGAATTGAACTGAATGTTAGCAGCACTTTCTCCAGGTCTGGATTCTGCCTGGGGACACGGTCACTCAGGGCAGTGTGGGAAGGACATACGCCACTCACACAGGTTAGGCATACCCCATCCCTTCGCCAATGATCCTCTTATGTCGGGATCAACCCTTCGTTTCCTTTCTGAGGAACAAATTCCATAGAGATTCAGCCCTGTCTATGAGATCCCAGCTCCCACATTGTCTTCTGATGGAGAGGGCTGCTCCAAATATCTCAGAGAACAGTGAAAGGCTCATGAAAATGATGCCGTCAGATTGGGAGACAGTCAGGGCACGGTTTTCAAATCTTGTCTCTGGCAGATTTGAATTCAGGAACAACTGGGTGCAAGCCTTCCACTGACCGGTTGTGTATTGAGGGCAATTCCTTTAAATTCTCTGGGGCTCATCTGTAAAATGGGTATGCGGATACCCTAGAATCTACCTCAGTGTTGTTTTAAGGTTTCATGGAGACATTGTGAGTAAAGTGCATTGTAAACCTTGAAATGGTTTAAATGTTTAAATGTCGACATCCTCATCATTGTTGCCCTAGCTCGGAACCTCCTAGTTAGTTACTGGCTTACCTGGGAGCTTGGGTGCTTTGATAGGGTAGCCTAGGGGCACTCCGGGCTGCTGGCCTCCAAAAGGTCCAACTCCTACAAACAAGAAGAAAGAAGACTGAAATACCCACTTTTTTACCACCTCCCCCCCCTTCACATTAGGCCCCAACCTAGCTTATCCTTTGTTATTTCCATAACTACACTCAAGCTGGATACCTTAAGGTCTCCTCCAGACACACAGACTTATTCCTGCCTCCGAATCTTTGTCTTTGCTGTGTCCTGCCTCCTGGTATGTCCTTCCCCTCCTTAGCCCCTCTCCAAATCAGATCTCTTCTTGGAGGCCCAGCTCAAGTCCACTCCCTCCAGGAAGCCCTCTTTTACTAACTCAGCCCCCCACTGACCCCTCTCTCTCTCTCTCTCTCTCTCTCTCTGTCCAACCAGCATTACTTTTTGTATTGGCTCTTTGGTCCTTGGCACTGACTGCCTATGACTGCTATTTAAAATTTTCAAGGGTGAGAATCCTAGTTCCTTAATGAGACCAGGAATTCTTCTGGGGCAGGGTTGCCTGTCTTGCTCCCCGCAAAGTACCCAGCATGGGGCAAGCCCTAGTCAATGATTGTTGACTAATGGGTTTGGGGGTTCTCATGTCCTTTTCCTGTCCAAGAGTTCTGCAGAAAGTTTTGCACTGCTCTCTAGGGCAGAGGCTCTGAAGAGGCTTTGAGGAAGTGGGAGCCCTACATCCTGCCTTGCCTATAGCAGGAGCCTGAACCCCTGGTGTGGGGAAATCCCAGGCAAGGGCAGGGACAGGAACAGCTCTCTCACCTGGAATTCCTGCAAAAGCTCCGCCTCCTCCTACAAGAAAAGAGAAATGGGTGACTACCTGCCCGTGAGGACATCCCAGTGTCCTGGGATGTCAGAGCAGGAAGAGGCCATCTGGTCCAACACTCTCATATTATGGAGGAGGAAACAGGTCCAGGGAGGACATGGGACTTGTCTCAGGAACCAGGTAAGAAAGAACATTTCTTGTTTGAATGACATTTCTCCTTTGAACAACATTTGGTGCAGTACATACACAGCTTCAATCCTGAGCAGGGGAAAGTGGCTGACTCTGGCATCCAAGCACCTGGGTTCACACCCTGCCTTGATCATTTTCCACCTATGAGAGCTTGGGCAGGTGACCCCACCTCAGATTATTTAAAATATGCACTTATCTTCTTCAGTTTTCATTTGGGACATTGGGGTCACACAAACGATTTCTGTCAGTGTTGACCAACACTCCACATGGGACACAATGAAATTTCCTTTCTAAGGGTTTGGCTCTAAAATGGCTGAGGAGTGTGGCCAGAAGTACAATCATAGACAAAACACATAGTCTCACTCCTGAAAAGAGGCATCGAGATGGAGTGAAGAATTCTAGACTTTGAGGATACCTGCCTCTGCCACCCTGATTGTGTGCAATTATGTGTGTAAGTCATAATTGTGTGCAATTCTGTGTGTAACTGCTTCCTCATGAGTACAATCAGTACAATCCTGCTCTCCAGGAGCTATCGGGTGGATCAAGAAAACAATGTCTGTGAAGCCCTTTGAGAAGCTATGGAGAGAGGTCATTCTTCTAAGGACTGAAATGGGGGTGAGCATTTCTCCTGAGTCCTTAGTGGGAAAGGATTTAAAATGCCTCTGGGGTAGAGGAGGACTCAGTTGGTAGGCAATTCAACCATGCCATCCCCTCCGTTTTATGTCTGATGCCTAAAATTCCACCATTAGAGAGATTTATTACTTTGATTGGGATTTCACAATCTTTTAATTATGATTTAATCACTTTTAGAAACCCTACTATAGGCACATAGGGGGAATTTCTCTTTTCTATCCTTGCTTAATGAAGATATACCAAAAATTCTCCAGCATTTTTTAGAGCCATGGGATGGAGGCATTGGGGCAATAGTTTGGCCAGGTATTTTTTTGTAGTCAGTACCATACCTGGGGCTTTGGGCTTGACTCCGGTTCCAGTCGGCACACCCGGCAAGACCCCTACTCCCGGGAATCGTGCTCCTGAAACCCAAAGAAGGCATATTTACTGAAGGCAAAAATGCAGATGCCGTGTGTGTGAGTGAGCCATTATTCACTCCCTAAGCCAGAAGAGAAGTAGCTTCCAGCCTCCCCTTGGCCTGGCTCAGTACTTCCCATTCTGCACGGCACACCCCATGCCTCACCCTTGAGAAAGGAAGCCTTCAGGGCAGCTAGGTGGCACAGTGACTAGAGCACCGGCCCTGGAGTCAGGAGGACCTGAGTTCAAATCCAGTCTCAGACACTTGACACACTCAGTAGCCATGTGACTTTGGGCAAGTGCAGGAGCCAACAAAAATTTTTCCCTTCTCTGGGGTCTAAAGGTCACTATGGTCAGTGTCAAGTCTGCAGATTAGGCTTAGTGGACAGAGCACGAGGCCTGGAGGCAGGAAGACCTGAGATCAAATTTAACCTTAGACACTTCCTAGCTATGTGACCCTAAGGGAGTCACTTTAACTTCTATTTGCCTCAGGTTCCTCATCTGTAAAATGGGGATCATAATAATCCCTCCCTCCCAAGGGTTGTTAGGAGGATCAAGTACAATAATATTTGTATTATTGCAAGAAAGTGCCCTGTGTGAGCTGTCATCATTGCCAAGCTCCTTGGGGGCATCAATTGTGGTTGGCATCTACCTGCGTGCCCTGTGTAGAAGAAAGTGCCAGGACAGTGAGAGGCAGAGGGGCCCTCTCTCCGAGAACGAGTTTTAAAACCAGTCTGGAAACATGGTTTTTAGGGGATTTTAGATGTGGGTGAGTGAAAAGAAGATGTGGCCTCTTTACATTCCCAGCACACCCAGAATCAGAAAATGTGTTATCCTTCAAAACCAAGATCCACACTTCTGACACAGTGGGAGAGGGACTCAAGCTCTCCACCTAGTCTCTTAAAGTGGGGACAATTGGCAGGGAGCCGTCCGCATTCCTTCTCCCTAGTCTCCTTGTAAATAACTGCATTTATGAGACAGCCGGCCCAATTCAGAGATCAGTCTGTGACCAGACTGATGGAGACGGTCATCTCTACACCACACTGACTCCTGGCCAGACGTCATCCTCATCCACTCCCCACTCTAGGCCCCTGAAACCCTGGGCTCTGATCCCGGGATGTCAGGCCATGAGGGGCAGTGAGCTTTAGACCCGTCTTACCTGATACTATAATGTAGAGCTCCACTCCCTGCCCCTCTCCCCTCAACATTTCCAGTATCTCTGTACGCTGGAATGTAAGTGCCTTGAGGACAGGCAATGACCTTGCTTGCATTTGTATTTCTAATACTTAGCACAGTGCTCTGTATGGAGTAAATTCTTAATAAACACTCTATCTTTGCATCCCTCAATCCACTCACCCATCCATCCATCCATCCATCCATCCATCCATCCATCCATCCATCTCTCTCTCTCTCTCTCTCTCT
>CM053593.1:373772387-373800476 GCA_028646575.1 Pseudocheirus occidentalis
ACAGATAGATGATAGATAGAAAGACTGGATGGATGGATAGATAGATAGATAGATAGATAGATAGATAGATAGATAGATAGATAGATAGATGATAGAAAGACTGGATGGATGGATGGATGGACAGAGATACAGACTGACAGGATAGACAGACAGATAGATAGATGATTGATAGATAGATAGAAAGACTGGATGGATGGATAGATAGATAGATAGATAGATAGATAGATAGATAGATAGATAGATAGACAGACAGACAGATACAGAGAGAGGAAGATAGAGCATTTATTAAGCTCTTACTCTGTCCCAACACTACAGGGTGCAATACAAGCAATAGAGACATTTCTTGCCCTGAAGGAGCTTATATTCTACTGGGAGAGACATAATATAAGTGGAGCTAGAAAAGAGTCAGGGTAAACAGCAGACATTCCTGGTTCCCCAATAAGCTAAAGAAAAGCTCATGTGTCTGAGTCAAGGGGCCTTGGGGTGGAGTCCTTGTTGGGAGGGGGGCAGGGGCCAGAGATGAGGATGACAACCAAATCAAAGGCCAATGGTGGGATGACTGGGAAACTTCAGTCACAGACTTAGTTAATGGCATCAAAGATGAATGTACTTTTCCTCTAAATTATTTCTTAAATCCAAAGTCAAGCATGGTAGCATTTTAGAGAGAATGAGCCTTTAAGGAAATGAGGTGCACCTCAGTACCTTTTCCCCAGTTTTGAACTGTTTCAGTCACAGGGTCATCTAACCCCAGTTTAACCACCAGATCATCCCTTCTTCTACTGGGAGTTAGGCGGCTCCCAGGAGAGTTCTAGGTCTGGAGACCAACTTGACTTCAAAAACCCTTCATGGTGTTTCATGGCCAGATGCCCATGGTTTCCTCCGTCTATTCTGTCTACTCATTAGAGAAAACCTTAGTCTGCTGTTATAAGTTCCTTATCAGGTAGGAGGATCTCTCTTCTCCATGGCCTAGAGCCTGACAGAGAACAATTGGTCTTTATATCAGCAGGCTGAATGTCCAGTCCTACCTTTTTCAATCAGAAGATGATTGTTCCATAATTAACTTTTTATTTCTTTATGAAATAGCGTCATTCTTCCTCCCTCCCTTCGAGTATCTGCTGCATCTACCTGCGATGTTTACCCTTAGATTCTTAAATTAGGAGTGCATAACTTTTTTTAAAGATGTTTTGATAGCTGCATTTCAATATAATTGTCTTTCTTTATGATCCTTCATATTTTATTTTATACATTTAAAAACATTATTCCATAGACTTCACCAAACACTGCCCAAGGGGTCCATGATGCCCACAAAAGACTAAGAAGCTATGATTGCCCCTAGATACTAGACCTTTTTTTTTTCAAACTGCTTCAGATACAAATTATTTTAGGGAAAAAATCATCCATCAAGACTAATTTTTCTGTTTTTAAAATAAGTTTTATTGACACTTTTTTTTAAAAAACCTTCCAGGGAATATATCCTCCCTTCCATCCCTCCCCTCTTTTCTAGTTGAATCCTCCCTTTTAACAAAGAAAATTGCTGCTCTTCAGTCATTTCAAACTCTTCCTGACCCCATTTGGCAACCACTGGACTGTTTTTGCCACTTCCTTCTCCAGCTATTGGACAGATGAGGAAACTGAGGCAAACAGGATGAAGTGACTTGCCCAGGGTCATACAGCTATTAAGTGTTTGAGGCTAGATTTGAGTCTTCCTGACTCCAAGTCCAGTGCTCTACCCAGTGCTCCACCTAAGCTGCTCTTAACAAAGAAAAGCGTTTACCCCAAAACACTCAGTGCAGGGAGCTGGCCTGGTTATGTTTGCAGCGCTCCACTCCAGTGGTCCCTGCCTCTCTGCCAGGAGGAAGGACCATGGCTGATTTTCTGTTCTCTAATGGCTTTTCAATTACTCAGAGTTCAGCTTCCTTTTAGTGACCTTCCCACTTGCATTATTGTTCCTCATTCTGTTTGTTGTTCTCCTGAATCAGTTCCAGACTGATTTCTCAAAGAGCTCATACCCCACCAAAATAAACATTTCAAAATGATTTGGCGAAGCCAGCTTCAAATACCAGGACTGTCGTGGGAGGGGTGCTGACTCCAAGACAAGGATACGGGGGATTAGGAGAACAGACAACCCAGTTTTTAAGTATAGATTTATAGCTGCCTCATCTGCACTGCTCACTTGTGTTCTCCATTCATCATATTTGGAAGATGGGGTGTGGATAGGATCCAAGAGCTGGCAGGGCCCTCATAGGTCAAATGCAACTCCTTCATTTTACAGATTAAGACATGGGGCCATCAAGGACAATGGCCTGCCTGAGGTCACTCTAGTAAATTAGAAACAAAACTGGGATTAGACCACATCACCTCCCATCAGGGGCGAGAGCCTGCAGGAGAAGAATTTCTGAAGACAGCTGGAAATTCATGAACATGTAGCCTGTTTCAGCTGGGAGGAAGGAAGGGGTGGAGGGAATGGATTCTCCTCTCTCGGCCCCTCTCCACCTTCATTGCCCTCACTCAAGCCTGCTCCCTTTCTCTCTGTTTACAGGAGCACTGGCTCAATCAGCAGCTGCCGCCAAAGCCGCCGCCAAAGCCGCACAGTATGGTGTGTACCCTCACCCACGTGTCAGTCTCCAGACCTAATCTGTTCTTCCATTTGGTTCCCAGGGGCTCCGGTCCTCTGCTAATGGCCTGACTAGTCATGATCTGACGGGAGCTAAGTGCACCATAGTGCACAGAGCGCTGAGCTTGGAGTCAAGAAAACTCATCTTTATGAATTCAAATCTGGCCTCAGACACTTACCAGCTGTGTGACCCTGAACAAGTCACTTAACCCTGGTTGCCTCAGTTTCCTCATCTGTCAAATGAACTGAAGAAGGAGATGGCAAACCCCTTGAGTTTCTTTGCCAACAAAAAAAAAAAGACAAATGGGGACACAGAGTCAGACATGACAGAAATGATTGAACAGCAGTCATGACCTGGGTCCTTCTTTAGCTCTCTATCTATTACAATCCTTCTCTTCCATGCCTGCCTCCACTCCCCCTCCCACAAGATGTCCACTTTATCACCAGCCATTTTCTCAAAGGGCTGGAACAAGCAGCCTTCCTAGATGACAAAGGGCAATTGGGGAATTTGCAAAGCACAGAGCACTCATAAGAAAAAGCATAGGGGCGGCCAGGTGGCGCAGTGAATAGAGCACCGGCCCTGGAGTCAGGAGGACCTGAGTTCAACTCTGGCCTCAGACACTTAACACAAAAACTAGCCTTGTGACCTTGGGCAAGTCACTTAACCCCAATTGCCCTCTAAAAAACAAACAAAAAAACCCACATAATGTAGATTTAGGACTGGAAAGACCCTCACAGATGACGAAACTGATGGGTTGCTGCTCAGTCCTCTGAGTCACAGCCGACGTTTTGTGACCCCGAAGCTGTCAGTACGTACAGCAAATTTATAGGATTGTAGGTCAAGGACTGTAGGCATCTCTGAGGACTTCGTTTCATAAATGAGGAAACTGAGCTAGGCTGTCATTTTCATGGGGTCACATTATTAAGAATATGAGGCTAGATTCAAACTCAGGTCTCCTAATGCCCAACCCAGCATGGAAACTGTTGGATTTGGAGTCAAGGGAGGCTTGGGTCTGACTCCTGATTCTACACTTACAAGCAAGTCCTATAACTTCTCTGACCCTCAGTTTCTTCCTCTGTAAAATGGGAGGATTGGAGTACATGGCCTCTGAGGTCGCTTCCTGCTTTAACTCTGACTGATTTCCATGACCCCATGCTCTCCATCTTGTGTCCTAAAGGAGAGATCACCTCCTGTAGAGTTCTGGGGTGTCTGCTCACCTCCCACCCAGCCACTTTCAGGACCTTTTGAGTTCCCATCCCCCTGTGACTCAGACATGGGCTCTAGGTCCCCTGTTTTTGTTCACCACAGGTTTAGTCCCAGGTGTGGGAGGACTAGGAGGGGTCCCAGGTGGTGCTGGTGTTGGAGGTCTCCCAGGTGGTGCTGGTGTTGGAGGTCTCCCAGGTAAGAGGGAATCCCTGTGGCCTGGAGGTGTGGGAGAGGGGCCTTCATGGACATTACCAAATCCTCCCCACAGGAGGATAGATGGGACAGTCCCTGACCCTGTCTCCCACTTTGTGTCTCCAGGAGCAGCATCTCCAGCGGCCCAGGCTGCGGCCAAAGCGGCTGCTAAAGCACAATACAGTAAGTTACATTTTGGAAAACTCTACTGCTCAGGCCTAGAGACTTTCCCCTGGGACTAGACTTTCACAACCAACCCTAAGCTAACCATCCACAAAAGGGATTCTGTTCTTTCTGCCCCCATGAAATCCTTAAAAGACAGAAGGTCCAGGGATAACTTGTTCCTGGTTTTGTCTCAGCCTCTTCTGTGTTGGCTTGCACTGTTTTTCACTGGGAGACATACTTGGGGTCTTAGCCCTGGGCCACCTCTGAATGAGCTCCCTTTTCCATTGGATCAGCTTTCCCTTGGGGTCCTAACCCATGTGCCCAGCCAGGGTCTTCCTTTCTCCAGGAGCTGCTGCTGGCATCGGAGGAGTTCCCGGCTACCCAGCCGGAGTTGCAGATGGTGGTGGCTTCCCTGCTGGTGTCGGAGCCATTCCAGGCTATGGGGCTGGTGTAGGTAAGCACCCCAGGCTGGAACTGGTTTTAGCTGAAATTGTGCTCAGTAAAGGAGATGGAGGAGTTGGTTTCTCTTCCCTAGGGCCATTCTAGGAAGTGTAAAGAGTTTGCACTTGGCCAAAAGTTCGGTGGTTTGGGATGGAATCTGGAGCTGGTGGATCCCAAGTTTAGAGAGGCTGGTGGGAATTTTAGTCATTCAACCAACATGCACTGAGTGCCTGATAGGAGCTCTGGGGGAGAGAAGAGAAGACCCAAGCCCTGCCCTAGGAGCATTTGCAGTCTGATAGTGGAAATAAAGATTTCAAGAATTCCATTCCATAGAGTAATACCAGACATATCATAAATTGGCCTGGGATAAACCCCTAATGGGGGCACCAACAATCTGAGCTATAGTTTAGCAGAGAGAGAGACACAGTGAATGTGACATAGCCAAAATATCAGCTTCCAGGTGTGGAGGCTTGCCTTGAGCCTGGAAGTAGGAAGCTGGGTAGGGCTTTCTGGGTAGTTTGGTCTAGTCTAGGTTTCAAGGATCCCTTGTCCCAGAATCTTGCACCTCCACACATTTTGGACTGTGGGGTAGGGAAAGTCCCTGAATCTCTGTCTTTTCTTCCCCAGCTCCAGGATCCCTGGCAGCAGCAAAAGCAGCTAAGTATGGTGAGTGTCCTTCTCTGGTCTTTTCCTGGCCAAGTCCCAGGTGCCCCTTCCCTCTCTTCAAGGCACCTTCTGTCCCAATCACTCAGCCCTGGGTCCTGTCTCTGGAACTGCAGAGTAGAAGGTCCCCTTCTTATAGGAAGGATTAGCAGGCTCAAGGAAAAGAAGGATTTCTCAACAGATACAAGCCTGGTATCATAGTACAAGCACTGAGCCAGGAGAAATCAGGAGACCTGGGAAGGGAGAAAATGCTGACCCAGCTAGGACAAGAATAGTGGACATTTATAGAGTGCTTTAGGTTTACAAAGCACTTTACACATATGATCTCATTTGAGCCCCAGACCAACTCTGTGAGCAAACCTTGAGTGTATGATATTAGAGTGGAGACTTCCTGAAAGCAGGCCTTATTGTAGCCCCAGGATCCCATACACATAGTAGGCATCTCATAAATGCTGGTTAATAACAGATGGATTGATTGATTGATTACCCTCCTGGCTTCCTAAATCTCAGAGTTTCACATGCCTTTGTGACTCCAAACATCCCAAAAATCTCCAGCTGATTCAAGTAGCTCCCTGGGACTCAGCTTCCTCATCTATAAAAAGGAGGAAGCAGACACTTAACACTTGCTAGCCCCGTAACCTTGGGCAAGTCACTTAACCCCAATTGCTCTGCCTTCTCCCCTCCAAAAAGCAAATAATAATAATAAAATAAAATAAAAATTTTTTTAAATTAAAAAGGAGGAAAGGTGGCCTCTGAGCTCCTTCCCAGCTCTAAGTGATTTGTCCCAGGAGGTTCTAAGTCCTACATTCTTAAAAAAAACAAAAACAAAAACAAAAACAGCAACAATCTCACAATCCAGCCCTGAGAGGAGGGAGTTTGGCCCTATGATCCCTCCAGGCCTCAGCTGCCTCATGGGCAGGATGAAATCAAGACCTCCCAGGGCCTCAGCTTCTGCCTCCTTAAAATGGTGCCTATAAACTGGATGGCATCTGAGGTTCCTTCTAGCTCTAGATCGGAAATCTTAGAGACTAGCCTGGATCATACCTGAGCCTTTCTGGGAATGCTTATGAAGTTGGATTTTAGAAGTTCTCCTCTTCTTCCTCCTCCTTCTTCTCTTCCTCCCCCTTCTCTTCTTTCTCCCCCTTCTCCTCTTTCTCCCCCTCCTCTTCCTTTTTTTCTCCTCCTCCTCCTCCACCTCTTCCTCCTCCTTCCTTCTCCTCCTCCTTTTCGTCTTCCTCATCCTTCTCCTCTTCCTCCTCCTTCTCTTCCTCCCCCTTCTCTTCCTCCCCCTTCTCTTCTTTCTACTCCTCCTCTTCCTTTTCTTCCTTCTCCTCCTCCTCCTCCTCCTCTCCCTCCTCACCTAGTAAAGGGCAGAGGAATTGTAGGTCACAGCATAGTCCTTATGAGACACTGATTGAGTACAGTGTCAGTCTGTGGCCATGGGACTATTTGGGACTGGCCACATCAGGAGAGGGCTCTAGATCCCAGCTCAGGTGTTCCCTGCTCACTGTACCAGCCAGTCTGCTCCATCACATGGTGCCTGTGGGACCAGACAACGTTCAGCTCTAGGAAGATGGGAAAGACGTTTCTCTTAAACCCTGAGACCATGAATCCCAGATATGGCCAAAAGATTTCCTATCTTAATTCAATTTAACAAGCATTTATTATTCTTTGTTTGTTTTGGGGTTGTTGTTTTTTTGTTTGTTTGTTTGTTTTGCTTTTTGGAGGGCAGTTGGGGTTAAGTGACTTGCACAAAGTCACACAGCTAGTTTTTTTGTGTTAAGTGTCTGAGGTTGGATTTTGAATTCAGGTCTTCCTGACTTCAGGGCCAGTGCTCTATTCACTGCGCCACCTAGCTGCCCCTTAACAAGCATTAAACATTGACTAGGAGACAGGTGGTTAGGCAGCTAGGTGATGCCACAGTGCACAGAGCACTGGGCTGGTGTTGGGAAGACTCATCTTCCTGAGTTGAAATCTGGCCTCAGACACTTATTAACTATGTGACCCTAGGCAAGTCACCTCACCCCATCTGCCTTAATTTCCTCATCTGTCAAGCAGCTGGAGAAAGCAATGACAAACCACTCCAGTATCTCTGCCAATAAAAGTTGACCTAGGTCCTAGAGTCTAGTGTCTAGAACCTCGATACTAGAAGGATGTCATTGGAGGCAGCTAGGTGGCACAGGGAATAGAGCACTGGCCCTGGAGTCAGAACGACCCGAGTTCAAATCCAATCTCAGACACTTGACGTTTAACTAGTTGTGTGACCTTGGGCAGGTCACTTAACCCCAATTGCCCTGCCCTCCCCCTCCAAAAGTAAAAAAAAAAGGAATGTCACTGGATCACTGTGCACAAAATGGACTGTGGGTTCAAGTCTAGGCTTTGCCATGGATCGGATCATCAAATCATTGTAGGCTCCTTTCATTTCTTTCTTTTTTGTCATTATATCTCCAGTGCCTAACAATCAGTCCTCTTTTTGTCTCCCCAATGCTCAGGCACCCGATGCCCAACACACAGTAGGTGCTTAATAAACATTATAAATTAAAGTACCTGGAGCACTAGGAAAGCACCACTCCCATGCTGAAGAACCTGCTTCTCTCTGTCTCGAGGCTGGGATTTAATCTGCTCCAGCTTGCCTGACAGGGTCACTCCCCCTGCCGAGGCTGCGGGTCTCCGCAGTGCCCCCCTGGTCATCTGGCCATGGCCAGGATCTGTCTGGTAGGGGACAGAGGAGGGGCCTTCTGGGCCTCTGAGGACGTGGCAGGGATGACAGCATCCCCAGGCTGGCACGTCCCCAAAGCCAAGCTTGCGCCAGCCGCCAACGAGAGCGCTGTCGTTCCTGGCCCATCCTGCCCAACAGATGATTTTCAGCTTGGTTTATTAGGGTTCTGCTTGAAGCAGGATTCTTGGCCGTCTCGGCCCAGCTGAAGTCCACTGACTGGCCCTCGCTTGGAGACGGGGGGCCCAATTTCCAGCTTGGAAAATCCCTTTCTTTTCCATCCCCTTCATTCCAACACTATGCTGCAGGGGTGTCTGCTCAAGTGCTTCCACGTCCACCCTGCTGGCCTGAAACCCACAAGCTTTTGAGGAAAGTCAGTCTCATCTCCAGTCACTGAATCAGGCCTTTCCAGCTAGAAGGGCCTCAGAGGTCATCCAGCCGAATCCCCTCCCCTGACAGAGGAGGAAGCAGGGCAAGAGAGGGAAAGGGACTTGCCCAAGGTCTCCTGGCCAATGTGTAGCAGAGAGCCCTCTCCCAGGAGAGAGTCCCTGCCCCCAAGGAGCTTCTCCCTGATGAGACTGTATTTCATCCCTGGAGCTCCCAGAACTCATTAAGCCCAGAGAGCCTTTCTCTGTTTTGTGTGGCTTCCATTATCGTTCCCTGTTTTATATTTAGCATTTTTGTTTGATTCTGTAAGGAAGGCAGAGACAGACATTGTTCTCCCCCATCACCCTCTCCCCCTTATTACAGATAAGGAAACTAGGAGCAGCTAGATGGCACAGTGGGAAAAGTGCCAGCCCTGGAGTCTGTAGAAACTGAATTCAAATTCAGCCTCAGACACTTCCTGGCTATGTGACTCTGGGCAAGTCACTTAACCCTGTCTGCCTCAGTTTCCATATCTGTCAAACGAGCGGGAGGAGGAAATGACAAACTCCTCGGTATCTCTCCCAAGAAAGCCCTAAATAGGGTCACAGAGAGTCGGACGTGACTAATTGACAAAATAATTTAAAACAGTCAAGAACAGGTTGCAGTCTTGGTTCTAACAACTCACTACCTGCGTGATCTTAGGCAAACCTCAGTTTCCTCATCTGGAAAGCAGGTGACCTCAAAAGTTCCTTCTAGTCCCTGATCTGTGGATGAGCCCAGGAGGGGTTGGACGTGATGGTCCCTGAGGCCTCTTCCAGCCCTGGACAGAGGCTGCTGGGAGGAGGGAGGAGGTCACCACTCTCCTATCTGCCTTTGGCTCTGGGGATGGGAGCAGGGAAGGCTGAGGACCCTGTACCCCTGAAGCTCAATGCTAAAGGGGCCTTGACTTTCTTTCTCTCAGCAGCGGCAGGAGGTGCTAGAGGCCTTGGTGGCCTGGGAGGGGTTGGAGGTGGCCTGGTACCTGGTGTGGCAGGAGTCCCAGGAGCAGGGGCTGCAGGTCTAGGAGTTCCAGGTGAGTAGAGCAGTGGGGTCCTTGTCCGGCAGCCAACAAATGTTGATTGAGTATCTGTATGTGCTAGGCACTGTGCTAAAAAGGCAAAAAAAAAAAAAAAGTGCCTGCCCTCAAAAAGCCTACAAGTTAATGACAAAGACAATACACAAACCACCATGTGTAGACAAGATAATTTGGCAATGCTTGCCAGAAGAAGGGTCCTAGCATTAAGCGGGGTGGGAGATGGCCTGCTGCTGAAGGTGAGAGCTTAGTTGGGACTTAAAAGGAAGTCAGGAAAGCCAAGAGAAGATGAAGATGTAAACCATTCCAGGGATGGGGAAAATGCCCTGAGTCAGGAAACAGAGTGTCTTGTTTAAGGGGACAGCAAAGGGGCTGGTGTGGCTGGATTATAGAGCACATGGAAGTGGGGTGAGGCCTAAGGAGCCTGGCTCTGAAGGGCTCTACAAGCCAGCGGGGGGGGGGGGGGGGTATATTTGACCCTGGAGATGGGAGACTATTGGAATTTACTGAATGAGGGGAGAGGTGGACACAGTCCAACTGGTAATTTGGGGAGATTGTGGTGGCTGGGTGGAAGCCAGGGGGTGCCTGCAATAGCAGGGGGTGAGATGATGGTGGGAGGAGCATCCTTGGGGAAGGGGGCCATCCCTCAGGTCTTCTATCTGTATCCACAGGAGCAGGTACCCCGGCTGCAGCTGCAGCCGCCAAGGCCGCTGCCAAGGCTGCCCAATATGGTGAGTGTCCTGCTCCCCAGACCATCCCCAACCATGAAGACCTCTGTCTCTCTGTGTTCCCAACTTCCCCCGCTCTCAGGCTGCATCTTGGGCTCCACCAGAGAAGTCTGCCAATTTAGCAACCTAAACTTACATCCCCAGTCCCCTAAAGGTCATTGCTAAGCCTGGCCGTCTGCAACACCCCCCTCCCTGTCCTTGTGGGCCTCCACCAGCCAGGTTGCCTCAAACTCTTACACTCCACGGGAGACGTCCTCAGCTTTCAGTATTGCCACTGACCCCCACCCCGACACGCCCCCTTCTTCCTTCCCCGCATCTCCCATAGCAATGTCCCCAAGACCTTGGGGTAGTGGAAAGAACGTAGGACCGAGAGTTAGGAGGTCTGGCTTTCCATCCTGATGCTGCTCACTCACTGTGTGACCCTAGGCAAGAAAAACTGCCTACTATGTGCCCAACATTTTCTGGTGTCCCATTTTACCTTCACAGCAACCGTGGGAGGTGGGTGCTAGTATTATCTTCATTTTACAGATGTGGAAACTGAGGCAGACAAAGGTCAAATGACTTTCCCAGGGTCTATGAGTTTATGAATCTGATTCATGCGCTAATGATGACAACTTTGTTCTCTTCATGCTCCTCAGGTCTGGGAGGCAGAGGCGTCCCAGGTGTCGGAGGCGTCCCGGGTGTTGGAGGCGTCCCAGGTGTTGGAGGCATCCCAGGCATTGGAGGTATCCCAGGTGTTGGAGGCGTCCCAGGAGTAGGCGGTGAGCTGTCATTCCTGAATTTGTGTGTGGATAGGACCTCCTTGTGCTCCCCTAAATACGTCCTGCTAGCTCCTTCCTCCAACCCTTGACTCAGACCCTTCCCCCAAACCTGGAAATCCTTCCCCTACACTTCATGACCATCCTCCAAGCGACGGGCACCTCCTTCTCCAGAAAGGTGTTCCTGACACTCCAGCCTCCTCTAAGTCTCCTCCACCCTGCCTTTCTGGCTCACTGCTTTGGATCCTCTGCCCACTTGGAGTGACAGTTATTTTCATGGGACTCTTAAGCAAACTGTAAACTTGTCAAAGTCAGGGCCTATGTCTTCCCTTCTCTTGTCTCTACTGGTCACCTAGCACAAGGCTCTAAAGACAAAAGGTGCTGAACCAAAGTCTAGAGATAATGTATTAATGAATGAACGAATTTGAACAAAGAGGTTGCCTCTGAGTGATAGTAGAAGTCTCTGAGCCTTCTCTTCTCTGCCCCACAGGAGTAGGAACTCCAGCTGCAGCTGCTAAAGCCGCTGCCAAAGCAGCTAAGTATGGTGAGTGCCCATCTCTTCTAGGTTTCAGGAAGCACCAACAAATCTAAGGCTCATGAAAAAAACGACACTCAGGATGCATGGAGTGTTTGTTCATAATAAGACAGGGCTCTGAGGGGCATAAGGGCAGAGAAGGACCAAGGAGAACAAGGCTGAAGTTCTGGCTGAGGGACAGCCCGAGGATTCTGAGCATCCCAGGGGTGATGCATGGCCTGCCCTAGGGGAAGGCCATGGCAGCCCTAGAGCCTTGAGAGAGGAGGCAGCAGCTCTGCCGGGAACCCCCAGACCCCTAATCATGGCATGCCCTTATTGATCTGGGGCCTGACTTCTAGTCTCCCTCTGCCACAGGTGCTGCCGGTGGGGCTGGCCTCGTTCCAGGAGCTGGAGGTTTGCCAGGAACCCGAGTGCTGCCAGGGGCAGGTGAGTCCTTTCTCTGAGACTGTGGTTATGCCTCAACCCAAATCAAGAAATCAACACACTTTTGTTAGTACTTCCTCTGTGCCTGGCATTTTACTAAGTGCCAGGAGTAAAGAAAAAAAAGCCAGAATAATCCCTGCCCTCAAGAAGCCTATATTCTAATGGGATAGGACTTGACCAGCCCTGAAGGTTTCTCATGAACCAGCCTGCCAGGAGCCATTGGCTCCTGAGCCGTGGGTAAGTGCCTGTGTGCACATATGGAGAAAGGCAGGGAGCAGGGACAGAGGGTAGGGACCCTTCTGAGACAAGCCAGGGTTCCTTTCCTGGGGACTTATGTGCCCTGAGTCACACTGGCCTGGACACAGAGTGGAGAGACAGAGGGAAGAAGAGGCATCGCCCCACCTTGGAGGTTCTGGCAGTGAGTTTGTTTCTGTTCTGTTGGAGAGCCCATGGGCTGAATCAGAGGGCGACCCTACCCCTGACCTTGGAGAGCTCCTTGTCTGATGGAGGGGGGGGGAGAGTCATAGTTCCTATCTTTGGAAAGCCCCACCTGATGGTGAGCCTGACTTTGGAAAGTCCCCTGGCTGATGGGGGAAACATGGACCCCCTAATATCAGGATAGACAAAAGAGAAAAAAAAATCTATAATCTCTCTGCAGTTAGCAAGTCAATAGGACAGCAGAGAGAGAAGGAGAAGGGGGGACAATGTCTAGGAGCCCCAGTTGACCCTGAACAGGAAGCAGCAGCAACAGCTATTGATTTTTCCTCTCCTCCCTCCCTGTCTTCTGGCCAGCCCCCCTCCCCTCCCATTGCCCAGACAAAACAGACAAGTGCCTGTTCATTGTCCTGAAGCCCAGGGCAGCCGGGGGGAGGCCCACACTTGCAGCCACCCCATCGTGGGGGAGCAGAACCACCCTTGGGGCCCCACCCAACAGTTCCACCAGTGAGGATGATGGGAGGCAGCTGTCTGGGAAGTCCCTTGGCACCAAGGCAATCACTGCCCGGAAGGCTGGGGTCAGAGACCTTGGCCAAGTCTCCAGCCCCAGGGAACCAAATTAGGCACTTGCAAAAGGGTGTGGTGAGCAGGGCAGGGAACAGGTCTGGGGCCAGAAGCTTGGAAAGGGAGGGCCAGGATTTCTTCAGAGACATGATAGTGTAGAAATACAGATTCTGTCTCCTCCTTGGCCTGACCCAGGAGACCAGGAGACCCTCTCACCAACCCTGGGGAGCAGGCAGAGCAGGGGCTTAGAGGCCAGGTTAGAGCTGGGGGTTCAAACATCCCTATATCTGGCAAGGACAGCACCCCCTCCAGTCACCCAGGTTGGCAGCCTCACCTCCTCCCTTTCTCACCTGCTCCCCCAAATCCAATCAGCTGCCAGATCTGTCTGCTTCTACAGAATGTCTTCCCTTTATCCCCTCTGTCCATTCACAGTCCCTGGCCTAGGTCGCTTTTCTATTGGGCTACTGTAATCACCTCCTGCTTTCTGCTCCCCAGGATCCTCTCCTTGCTCCAGTGTAGCCAAAGTGATTTTCCTAAAGTCACTCATCTACTCAATAAACTCCACTAGGTCCCTATTACCATCACAATAAAATATAAACTTTCCTATTTGTCTTTAAAGCCCTGACCCCAACCTCCTTTCCAACTTTAGAGGCAGCTAGGTGGTAAGATGGATAGAGTGCTGAGCTTGGGGTTAGAAATACCCAAGTTCAAATCCAGCCTGATTTATCTGACCCTGGGCAATTCGCTTCTATTCACTGAGGCACCGTCTGCCTCAGTTTCTCCCTCTGTCAAATGGGGATAATAAGGGCATCCAAGTGCCAGAGCTGTTGTACGGATTAAATTCAATAATCTTTGTTAAGTGCTTAGCACTCTAAGGCCTGGAACATAGTAAGCGCTACATAAGTATAAGCTATAATAATGATTATTATTCTCCCCTTCCCACAATGCAACCTGGACTTCTTGCTTTTTCTCACACCTGGCCCTATCTCCTTTCCCCCATGCCTGCGACGCTCTTCGTCCTCAACTTTACCTCTTAAAATTCCATCCTCTATCCATCAATCAACACACAGATTAAGCACCTACTGCATGCCGGGCACCCAGGAAAAAAGTGAAGCTTCACAGGACTCCGACTGTGCTCCTGCCAATGCTTTGTATGGTGGGGCTGGATTTAAGGAACCCAGCTTCAACGACCTGCTGTCAGTCATTCTCTGAATGACCCTGAGCAAGGCCACATGGCCTCTTCTGGACTTTCCAGCTCTAGCATCCTCTGACCCCACCCCAGCCCAGCCATCACTAACCTCTACTTCCCCCTCTCTGCAGGTGCCCCATCATTTGGCTACGGACTTTCACCTATTTACCCAGGTAGGTGATGTTGGTGAGGCCCACCCTCTATTACTGTTCATGAGGAAAGCCAGGAGTTCTCCCCCTCCCCATTAACTAGCAAACTACTCCCCATCAATGAGCCTCAGCCTCCTCATCTGTGAAAGGGGGATAATAGTTCTTATTCTATTACTTCCCTCCCAGGACTCGGACGAGGGGAACCTTGTGTAACCCTCAAAGTGCTGCAAATGCAAAATGCAGCTTTTGCTCCCCAACACAGCCCCTCCTTTTCCCCGCTCTGAGGCACCTGTGGCAGGCAACACTCCCTCAGTCCTAGCTGGAGCTACTCTGCTCTCGTCCCAAGGTCTTGGCACGAGGGATGAAGATTCAGGCTGGACGTCTCTTTCTCCCTTTCTCCCACTGCCTCTCTGCTTCTCTTATCTTCATTCTCCTTCTTTCTTTGTTTTTCTTTCCTTCTTTCCTTCCTTCCTCTCTCCTTCCTTCTCTTTCTCCCTCCTTTCTTTTCTTCCTTCTTTTTTCTTTCTTTTATTTCTTCCTTGTTTCCTTCCTTCTTTCATCTTCCTGCTTCCTTTCCCCTTCCCTATCTCCATCACTGTTTTCCTCTTTCCTTCTTTTCTTCTTTTTAATTTCTGCTTTCCTTCATTTCTTCCTTCTTTCCTTCCTCTCTTTCCTTCCTATATCTTCCCCATCTCCTTCATTCTTTCTTTCACTCTGAGAAATCTCCCTCCTTTCTTTCCCTTCCCTCTTTATAATTTTACTCTTCCCTCCCGTACTCCCTCTCTCTCTTCTCCCTTTTCCCTCTCTCCTTCTAGCTCTCCTCTTCCTTTGCCCTTACATATCTCAATCACTTTTTAACTTTTCCAAAGTGCCTTTCACATATTAATCTTTAATACACAGACACACTCATACACGCATGCTTGCATGTATGCACAAACATACCCGTTCATACATCCTTACAAAGGTCCCTGTGAGTTAGGAAGGGCAGAAAATTTTACAGGGAGATAAGCTGAGTCCCAATAAGGGAAGGTCACAAAGTAGCAAATTCATGGCAGAGCCAGACTACTGTCCACCAGACATCCTTCTTCAGCTGCCCTTCCCAGGCCTTGGGCTCAGTCCTCCCTGCCCTGAGGAGTCTATGGGGCCATCCTGTTTTCAGGCAGGGTGGGAGATGGGGTTGAATTCTTGTTGACTGAATGAGAAGTAGACTCATTTTCCCAATCTCTTGCATTGCAGGTGGTGGAGTTGGTGGGCTGGGATTTGGTGGTAAGTAAACCTACACCAAGATGGCGGCATCCATGTCACTGGATTGAGAGGGATCTAGAAAATCTAATTTCATTTGCTAGGGTTTTGATTTTGGTTTTTGTGTTTTGGCATTTTGCTTGGTTTTTTGTTTTGTTTTGTTTTGTTTTTGCTTTGTAGAGGGGGGAAGGCAGGGCAATTGGAGTTAAGTGATTTGCCCAAGGTCATATGGCTAATAAGTGCTAAGTGTCTGAGGTCAGATTTGAACTCAGGTCCTCTTGACTCCAGGGCTGGTGCTCTATTCACTGTGACACCTAGCTGCCCCTTTGTGTTTGTGTTTTGCTGAGCATCCATTACTACAAAGTGCTGGGCTTGATACCATGAGGGATCCATATATGTCCAAAACATGGTTCTCACCCTCAAGACATAGTCTAAGACATAGAATCCAGAGGTGAGCTCTAATCCAAGGCAGAGTGTGAGGGGGACAAAATCCTATGAGAGTGCAGAGGAGGGAGCAATGGACTAGAGGGGGCTGGGAAAATTTCCTGGGAAAAGTGGGCCCTGAAGGGACTTGGAGGGAGAGAGAATATTCTATGCTGGACAAAGGCAGCAGTAAGACAGAGTGACAGACACATGCAGGTTGAGGAATGGGAGATAGAGCTGGCAAGGTCAGATTATGGAGCCCCTCGAATTTGGGTCTTATCCTCTTGGCTACTTTACACTTAAAAAATTGTTGAGGAATCCCCCCCCCAAGGGCTTTTTAGAATGTGGGCTCAGGGCAACTAGGTGGTGCAGTGAATAGAGCACCAACCCTGGAGTCAGGAGGACCCAAGTCTAAATTCGACCTCAGACACTAGCCACGTGACCTTGGGCAAGTCACTTAACCCCTATTGCCCTGCCTTCCCCCCTCCAAAAAAAAAAAAAAGACAAAAAAATAAAATGTGGGCTCTAATCAATATTTCAATACTAGAGATTAAAACTGATAAAGTTTTGAAATATTTATTGTTTTTAAAATAACAATAGCAAATACATTATCTTTATTAAAAATAACTATATTTTATGAAATATATCTTTATGAAAATAACTGTAGTTTCCAAACAAAAGGAAAATGTAATGAGAAGAGTAGCTTTGTTTTATATATCTTTGCAAATTTCCTTACCATCTGTCTTAATAGAAGACAGCTGGATTCTCAAATCTGCTTTCAATCTGTTAGGATAGGTTGTTTTGGTTATAGTATATAAAGAAAACCTACCCTGGTACAGATATGTAGCTGGCAAAGGGAAGAATATTTTAATAGGTAAATAATGTCTTAGAATTAATATGAAAACAGCTTTGATTTCCCAGGCTCCCTGAAAGGGTTTCAGGCATCCCCAAGCAGAGGTGTGTTAGAGCTGTTACAAATCGCTGAGAGCAGATTGTTAAATGTTCAGTATTCACATTTAGACCTCAGAAATGAGCAAATATTACAAAACAGGGCTTCACTGATCATTTTGCAGATTGTCTTCTTCAAGTGATGGGGAAAATATGAATAATTAGATTAAATTTAAAAGTGTGTCATCAATACATTTTCTTCTCCCTGGAGAGCCGGTTGTTAAACATTTTTACCAGCACATCCCTGCCCCCAAGGATCCTTAGACTATATTCTGAGAAATAGTACTCTAGATCATGGGAAGTCACTGAAGGTTCATGAGTGAGATCACGCAAGCACTATGTTAGGAAGATTTCTCTGGCAGTTGGGCATAAAGTAGATTCTGAGGAGAGAAGCTGGTAATAGAGAAACCAGCTCATGGTATAATTAGGCAGACAGGGGTGTACAGAGAAAAGGATATGAACTCTCGGGTCTGGGTTTGGATCCTGCCTCTGGTGTTTGCCACCTTACATGACCTCAGGTTTAATTTTTTTTTGCTTTTTTTTTGGAGGGGGGAGGGCAGGGCAATTGGGGTTAAGTGACTTGCCCAAGGTCACACGGCTAGTAAGTGTTAAGTGTCTGAGGCTAGATTTGAACTCAGGTCCTCCCCAATTCCAGGGCTGGTGCTCTATTCACTGCACCACCCAGCCGCCTCTCAGGTTTAATCTTAATCTCCCTAGCCTCAGTTTCCTCAACTAGCCGGCCTTCAGGTCCCCAGCACTCTAAATCCATGGTTCTGTGATAAGACTTGGGTTCTCCTTAATCAATAACCACCCTGAGCCCCAAGAAACTGGGGCTGCCTAAACAGCCCTCCGAGCTGAGGACCTGCCACGGCCTCCCCTAGGGTCCCTTACCCCCGCTGGCTGAACGGTCCAGAGAAAGGTGGTTCTGGGCACTGGGACTTCTTGGCAGGAGGAGAAGGCAGAAGCCCAGAGCTGCCATGACTCACAAATGACTCCCCTCTCCACTTTGTCTTCCACAGGAAAACCTTCCAAACAGTACGGCGGTGCCCTTGGAGCCCTGGGATATCGAGGTACGTGGGAACATTGAGGGTAAGGGCAGGTGCTCCAGCTGAGCAGTGTCTATTTCATCAAAGGCTGGGATCCCCTAGACCTCGAGATGGAGAGGTCACAGCACAGCTCACGTGGTGCCAGTAACTCCCAACAGTGCTATGTGGGTCAGGAGAAGAATATCCCTGATGCCCAAGTAGACAGGAATAAGTGGCAAGATTCCACCAGCCTTCTGAAGGCTGGTCTTCATTCCCTGCATGTACATTGGCTGCCATCGGGTGGTGGTAAAGAGTCCTTCATGGGACCAAGCAGGGACCTTGCTGGCAGAGATCCCAGCCACTCATTTCTAGGTCTCCTTTAATAGGGGGGGAAGTACTCTTTTATTAAAATGGATGGAAACAAATGACTAAGTGAAATAAATATGAATCCAAGAGCCCCATTCTTCCATGCCAGTCAGGTAAGAGAGAAGACTGGGCTCTCATGGTTTCCCCTGCGTCATTCGAGGATGGTCCTGCTTGGCTGAGCTCATCCCAGAGACCCTCCCAGGGCTGAGGATATAGTGTGGCCTGGTGGATGAAGCCCTAGCCTTAGACCAGGGGTTCTTAACTTTGATGGGTCTCCTTGGGCAGGCTAGTGAAGCCCCTACTCAGAATCAAGTTTTGAAGGGCATAAAATACACAGGATTACAATGAAAAGTATTTGTCCTGAAATACAGCTCTCAGAATTAAGAATTTTAAAAAAAAATTTCTTTAATTAAAAAAATTTAAAGAATTAAAAAAAAAAAAAACAAGTTTACAGACCCCCCTGGTTTAAGTACCTATGTGCTAGAAGCAGGAAGACCTAGGTATGAGTCCTGTCTCATAATGGCACTAGCTGGGACCCAGGGGCAAGCAAACACAAGAATCAGGGGTCAGCTTGGAATTCTGGCCCCTACCCTACAGGAGCTTGGGTAAGGGGAGGGATCAGATCCCCTCCCCACCACCACCACCACCACCCCATTCCCACCTAGGAGCTCTCCCCTCTTTGCTCATGATCTTGAGGGAAACATGGTGCTAATGGTGGGTCATTTCATCTTGCTCTGATACAGCTTTCTCTCCTGTAAAAATGGGCACAATAATGCACATGCTTCAGAGTTGTGAGGCTGTAGAGCCAAAGCAGTATTTACAGCGTGTGTGCATGTGTTTGTGCATGTGCATGCATGCGTGTGTGTGCATGTCAGTGTGTGTGTGTGTGTGTGTGTGTGTGTGTGTGTGTGTGTAGTGCTCTGCAAATTTTAAACAATCAGTCCAACTTTTACTAAGTGCCTCCTGTGTGCCCAGCACTGTGCTAAGCTAAGGACGAGTTAGCTGCAATTCTCCTCATCCTCATTGTCACATCATTGACATTATTAATGCCGCGTGAGCTATGGCTGCCTCCCAGGCACTTTCACTCCCCAGGGATTTAGGTCCAGTCTTTTCACGTCTTTGTGACCAAGCACAAACGGCATCCCCTCCCTGGTCCTTGGCTCCTTCCTCTGTACAAAGGACGCTGGCCTCACTAAATCTCACTCTCTTTCCTTCCCAGGTGGGGCTTGTTTGGGGAAAATGTGTGGCCGGAAGAGAAAGTAAATCTTCCCAGGACACCCGACCCGCGACCTCATGAATTTTGGTGCTACTGCCTAGTCTAGAATGTATACCTTGAGTGACTCCCTCTCCCCCTCCCTCCTTTGCCCTCCCCTCGCCTTCTCCCAGGGTCAGATCCTTCTCACTGGAGTGTTCCTACAGTCACCCACCCATCTGGCGGGGGTAGGGGATGGGGTGGAGGCACAGGCCCATGGGGCAAGCAA
The DNA here is from genome assembly GCA_028646575.1 of Pseudocheirus occidentalis. Taxonomy (NCBI): domain Eukaryota; kingdom Metazoa; phylum Chordata; class Mammalia; order Diprotodontia; family Pseudocheiridae; genus Pseudocheirus; species Pseudocheirus occidentalis. The sequence goes on from CM053593.1 coordinate 373,792,090, forward strand.
ACACAAGAACCAGGGGTCAGCTTGGAATTCTGTCCCCTTCCCTACAGGAGCTTGGGTAAGGGGAGGGATCAGATCCCCTCCCCACCACCACCACCACCACCCCATTCCCACCTAGGAGCTCTCCCCTCTGTGCTCATGATCTTGAGGGAAATATGGTGCTAATGTTGGTGCTTATCACTTTCTTGGGGGCGAGGGAGGAGGGAAGAGGGTCCCCTGGAGGAGCCCCTCGCCCAGAGGCTCCTCTAAGCACAGCCCTGGAGATTTTCAAGACGTCCAACCCTACCCCCACCAGGAAAGGTCAACCCAGGACCCACAGCCATGCTCTCCCACCGGGATGACCAGTCTTTGGGGTTGGATCTGTTGGCCCTACCTTGTACCCAAGCACTTTAAGTCAGCTTCAGTCCTGGTTTTGACCCATCTCAATCTGGCCACCTCTCACCCCCAGAGGTTTGTCCCTTTGGTCATTCCCTCCCTCGCCGTTCCTCGCATCCATCCATGGAGCCAGTATACTTTAAGACTGGGAACAGCCATGCCCCTGATCTTTTCGGAATTTATCCTTCCATCCATCCATCCACCCCTCACCCAAAAAAGTTTACCACCCAGTCTGGCAAGAGGCTCCTGCCCCAGTAGAACTGAATGTCTTTCAGTGATGCCCTCCACCTTGTAGGACCTGTCCTGGTCTTCCCCACCTCTCCCCCTCACCCCAAGCCTGCCACCACATACACTCACGCACACAGGGAGACCCCTGCCCTCGGGAGTGTGGGAACGCATGCATGTACTCCCCATTGACAGCGACTCCATCCCTGCCACGAGGCCGAGGGTGGGCTGTGGCGGGAGGGGAATCAGAGGGCCATGAGGGCCCCGAGCCCCCTGCCTGTCCCTGGTCTATCTCACAAAGCAGTACTGTATCCTCAGTCCCTTGAGCCCCTGGGCGTCGGCACCTCTTCCCAACATTCAGGCCCTGTCCCCGTGTCTCGCTGTGATAGATCAATAAATGTTTTATTTTTTGTCCTGGATACTTGGGGTTTATTTTGGTTTGGGTTTTTTTGTTTGATTTTGTTTTGGGGGTGTGTGTTTAAATTTCTTTCTGGTTTGGGGAGCTGTATCCCCACAGAGGGGAACTGACCCCCTGTGTTCATTTTAATCACTTTGGATGGAACACACTCTTTTTTACAAGAAAAGAAAAGTAACTGCTTCAGAAAACAGACCAATAAATGAGAACCTTTTTAAAGGAAACGGCGTCCTGGCCTCTTTTGACTGGGTTCTTTCTCTTTCCACTGACTGATCAACCCTCTAGAAAAACGGTGCCGGGCCCTTGGCTAGAAGCCTCGGGGAATAGGGGGGAGCATCCGGCCTAACTCTTCAGGAGCGCAGCAGGAGTGGAGGAAACGAGACTCATCCAAGGCCATTAACAAGCATTTAGGAAATATTTGCTGTGTTTAGATCCTTCTCAGAGCCGGGGTTACAAAGAACAAAAACAATCCCTATCCTCAAGGAACTTACATTCTAGTGGCCAGCTGAGTTTGCCTGATTCTGAGCGCTGTAAGGAGGCAGGAAGGGTGACAAGGGCAATGGCAGGACAGGAGGATTCGAACAAGCAGAGAAAATCACCAGATCAAAGATTCAGAGCCAGAAGGGACCCTGTGGCATCTAGTCCAACAGACGAGGTTCTGAGACAGGGATGGTAACTTGCCTGGCGTCACACCAGGAACAGGTGGGATTTGTACCTGGGTCCTCCAACACCGAGCCATTGGCTCTTTCCCACAGTACCAGATATGGAGAGGGCATTGGTAGGAAACTCCATTTCAGATTTGGAAGGAACATTTGACATGAAAAGCTCTGAAATCTTGGGCCAGGACGGAGCCCAAACCATTTTGTTCAATGCCTTCCTTCTCCAAATAAAGAAACTGACACCTGGGGCAGCTGGGTGGTGCAGTGAATAGAGCGCCAGCGCTGGAGTCAGGAGGACCTGAGTTCAAATACAGCCACAGACACTTACCACGGAAACTGGCCGTGTGACCTTGGGCACGTCACTTAACCCCAATTGCCCTCCAAAAAGAAAAAAAATGAAGAAAAAAAAAAGGAACATTTAAAAAAAAATAAGAAACTGACACCTAAGAGAGTTGGGGATCTATTCAGGCTCGCACAGTAGCAAGTAGAAATGCCCCAATTTGAATACAGGCCCCCAACTCCAGATTCAGGGCTCTTCTCCCATCAGCCATGGTCCAGCTCCACCCTAACATACCAACCACCTATAGGATCATGGAAGCAGGGTGGCTTAGTCCAACCCTGTCATCTGACGTAGGAGCCACAGAAAGGCCAAGTGAATTGCCCAGAGCTAAATGTCTGAGGCAGGATTTGTACCCAGATCCCCCTTGTTCCAGGCTCAGCATTCAAACCACCACACCAAGAAACATCTTTCAATGGCCCTTGGGGTCTGTGGTGTTCTAGGATATGCAGCCATATAAGCAATCAATCAATTAGCAAGCATTTTGAAAGTATTTACTATACAACATATCAGGCACCATGCTCAGCACTGGCATTACAAAGAAGGGAAAAGCTCGGTGCCTGCCCCCCTGGAGCTCACATTCTAATGGCAGAGACAACATACAAATAACCGTGTGCAAACAAGACACAGTTATCCCTTCTGATATATCAGTGTATCGCAGGCCAGCATAAGAAATTCAATGGGAAGTTGGGGGTAATTTTATGGAAACCACAGACAACACAGAAAAAGTTCAGGAACTCAGACATGCATAAAATATATGTACAGTATTGTGCAATATCAATGTTTTATCTTTTTAATACTGTAAGCGCCCCATTTAAAAAAAGGAAAATTTCAGATTTCTTCTCTGGTGCAAAGGGAGGGCCAAAAAATTTTAGTTGGTTTTCCAGATGGTGGAGTCACTGTGCCCCTAACCCCGTGATGTGGAAGGGAGAACTGTATATCCAAGGTAAACCGGAGATCATCTGGGAGTGAAGGCACTAGCCCAGTTGGAGAAGGGAGGTAGGGGATGGGTCGGGGGGGGGGGGGGGGCAAGGAAGGTCTCCTGGGAAAGAAATGACAGGAGAATATAAGAGTTAAAAGCTAGGGGAGGAGGGGCTTTCTCCTGGGAGGGATGCTGGGGAGTAGAGAGAGTACAGCATCACTCTCCAAATGCCTTTAAATTCCTGCCCTCCATCCATAGCCCTTATCTGAGAGGCACTTCTTGATGGATTAGGTTGACAGGCTTTCCTTCCAACTTCACGTCATAATCAAGGCAATATGACTACTTCACCTACTTCACCTCCTGCCTCCAGTGTGGGGAGAGAGACTGACCTTGGTTATTTATGGATTTCACTAAGGAAGCATCTTTCTAGAGCTCTAGGGTTTGATGAGATTCATTTAATGGAACATTCAGGAAAGAGAATAAGCATTATATGGTGCCCTACTATGTACCGAGCACATGCTAAGTGCTTTGCAAATATTTCCTCATCTCATCCTCCCAACAACCCTGCAAGCTAGGTCCTTATCTCTGTTCTAGAGTTGGATAAACCAAGGGGAGAATCTGTGATCCTCTCCAGAGTCATACAGCGAGGAAGCGTCTGAGCCAGGATTCACATTCAGATCTTTTTGACTCCAGGTCCAGCATCCTCTCCATTGAGCCACCTGGGAGGATACGGCCCTTGATAGGAAATCCTTTCTTTGTTTGGACTGTACCCAAGACTTCTTCCACCATACTGGGGACACTGTGAGAAGGAATAGAGAAGGTAGGGGAGGAACACAACCCTCCAGGGGGTCTGTGGACTCCCTTCCCTGCCTTCTTAGCCCGGGCCACTCTTCTCTATGTCTCTGGAGCCTCCAAGGGCTCAAACTCCCCTCTCTGGAGCTTAATAGGCTATCTGGTGCAGCCCTACTAAGAAAATGTGCCCTCGCCTCAATGTTTTAAGGAAAAGTCACTTGGGGGGGGGCGGTCTCAGGAAGGAAACTCTGGGCCACAAGGCTCTCTCGGACCCTAGAACACCACTCCCACAGAAGGACAAGAGCGTCCTGGAGGTATAGCAAGTCAGAGATAGAGGATGGCTTCCTCCATTCCTGTCATTTTAATGAGGCCCAGAAGTGGCCGCTGGTGAGCAGAGGCAAGGCTAGACTGCACCTAGGAGTGGCTCAGCTGGGTGCAGGCCCTGAGGAGAAAGCCTGCCATGGGGTACTTTCTATCATTGGTTTTCTTTTTCTTCCTTTTTAATTGATACCCTTTGTTTTTACATTTTCTACATTTCCTCCTGTATCTTTCTCCCCAACCCCCCCCAGAGCTGTCCCATTTGACAAAAATTTTTTAAGAAAAAGAAAAAAACCAGTAAGATAAATCAATAGATCAAAAATGTCTAATAATGTATGCGATGCTCTAAGCCTATAGACCTCCCACCTCTGCAAATGAATGGAGGGAGGAGTTTTCTCATGCCTTTTCTTGGGGTCAAACTTATACTATGTCATTATTCAAAATTCACCTTCAATCATTTTGTAATTTTTGTTTTTTTCTCTTTTCATTATTGTATATATCATTTTCCTGGTGGCACAGTGAACAGAATGCCAAATGTGGAGTCAGGAAGACTGCTTTTCCTGAATTCAAACGATGGTCTCAGATATTTACTAGCTGTGTGACCCTGAACAAGTCACTTAACCCTGTTTGCCTCAGTTTCCTCATCTATAAAATGAGCTGGAGAAGGAAATGACAAACCCTTCCAGTGTCTCTGCCAAGAAAACCCCAAGTGGGGTCACCAAGAGTTGGACACAACTGAACAACATTCTCTTTTCCTGGTTCTGCTCACTTCACTTAGCATCAGTTCATGGAAATCTGTCCATGCTTCTCTGTACATATTGATCCCATCCTATTCCATCACATTCATGGACCACAGTTGGTTTAACTATTTCTCAGTGGACAGGCATCTGTTTTATTCCCAGTTCTTTGAGTTGTTCCCTACCTTAACTCATGATTCAGGCTAACTTTCTATGTTCAGCTGTTCCTGAAACCTCAAAGGAACAGTAAGAGCTAAGAACCATCCACTAGATTTTGGTGCCCTGGTCCCAAGACCTGGCTAATGCATCCTCATTATGGCTCTGCTCCTCGATCTGAAGGATGAGCTAGCCATCTCATAATATCTATCATTGTACTTGCAACGGGAGAATTTAGAGGTCCTGGAAGAATTGGGGCTCTTGCCATGTCCCAGTAAGAGACACCAATCACTGAGCTCGCACAGACCGTGGGTAGTTCTGGAGGAGTCTGGCTCTCATATTCTCTGACTCTTTACGTTCTACTCCAGAGCCCAGGGGGAAACCACTCAAAGCTAAAGTCTAACCCAAATTTAGGGTCTCCTCAAAGGGAAGTAGAAAAGCACTCAATGTACTATGTAGATCAGGTATAGGACAGCTATTTACTCCCTCCATACAAAAGAAACAATTAAAACAGCAAAGACTCATAGTATATTAAAAAGTCTTACAACGTAATATAACCTACAACATTGGTTGTACACTCTGGACTGGTTGACAATTATCACATTATAACATGGAACATTTAGCAAAACTGTTAAATAATCATTCTACCTTTGTGTTGGTTCTGCCGTGTCTGAAAAGCTCCCTAAGTTCTATGTCTTCTATCAAGTCAGGTCAGGGCTTAGGCCAGTACATCCATCTGTAGTTTGCAATGAAACTGGGCTGAATCGTGGTATCTGGGAGATGCTAAGGTCCCAAATTCATGACATTTCCTTCAGGGTTGGAAACACCCCTCTCAGGATGGACTTTTGGTCACAGGCTCAGAGAGAAACACAAAGCAGGAGGGACAGCTGGGGCCCAAGCCCCAGGCTCAGACTCACCTGGGCACTATAATTGCTGCCATGTGGGAGCAGCTACCATTAGTGAGGGGGAGGAGTGGTGAAGACACTGCCCTCCCCTTCCATCTCCCCTGCCCCCTTACCTCATGGGAAGTCCCAGAGAGAATTCAGGAGAAAGGAAGATTAAAAAGGTCAGAGGGCAGTCACTGCTTTTAAGGTCTATTGAGCTGCTGTTTTTCACGGCTCAGTGACCAATTCTCTCGGATGCATTACCCCATCATGGGGGAACCAGGAGGCTCAAATCCTTTACCAATTCCTGTCCCATCTCCAACGGGGCCAAGGCACATCAAAGCAACAAGGAACAATAAATATGATGCTACAGCAGCATAAACACCAGAGATTGTCCAGCCTGGCCCTGTCAGTTTACAGGGGAGAAAACAGAGGCCAGGGAGTGGCCTGCCTAAGGACACACAGGGAATGCCCCTGATAGCATGAGAGAGACATAAAATGTCCAGAGCTGAAGGGACTTTAGAGGCTGTCTGGCCCAACACCTTCATTTTAGAGGAGGACCTTACAGCTGGAATGGGAGAGGTTCAGCCCGGGCTGCCCTGGACACCTTGCAATCTACTTGAAGGACCACCCCAGAGCCTCTGCTCTGAAGGTGCACATACACACACAAGCTCACACACTCACACACACAAGCTCACACACACACACACACACACACACACACACACCCTTTTGAACTTGGTTCTCTAACCAACCAGCCTGGTCAGACTCAGACACAAAATTGATTTAATTGGTGCCCATTGGCCTGAACCATAGCATATCTTCGGCAGGGATTTTCCAAGCCAAATCACCCGGGGCCACAAGTTGGAGATGGGTAAGGGAAAGAGATCACTTCATGGGTTCCGCCTGGTCCTGAGCTGGGACTCATTCAGCCTGGGCCTGAGTGGTGTGAGGGACGAACAGTAAACAGCCCAAGGCATCACTCAAAGCTCAATTCAGGCCACTCTTTGTCCGCTCTATTTGGCACCAGGGTGGGCACCAGACGGCTCCTGGACTCTCTAAAGTCTAGGCTAGGGAGGGAGAGAAGCTGCACATTTCAATGGGAACTGGAAGGCGCAGGGGGAAGGTGAGCAGCAGAGAGATGAGGGGAAATGCCTCCCTGGAAGCGAAGCCTGTTAATGAATTGGGAGGCCGCTAATTATTTTCTGTGTGACCTTGGACAGTTTCCTACACCGGCCTCCTTTTCCATCTTTGTACCGTGCAGGGCTGGCTCAGATGCACCTTCCCAAGCCCTCAATCTACCACTCTGGGCAAAGGCTGGGCTAGAGGTGGGGAGGGCACCTCTCCCTGTCCTGGACACCGCAAGGGGAGGCGGGCAAGGACTCTCAGGAGACTCAGTCCCTTCCTTGGGGAGACAAGCACAGCTTGGGGAGAACCTGGAATACAGGATGGAGACGGTCCCGTCCTCTCGGGTCACGGGGAACCCTGGGCAAGGGCCGAGCCCCTCAGTTGTGGCCGGGCTTCTCTCCCCCCGAGCCGCAGAGAAGGGCTGTTCTGCACCGGGAAAGAGGACCCCCCCCCCCGACACTCTCCTGTCAATGCGCCCCCGCGCCCCCTCCTGTGCCAAGCCCTGTGCCAGGCGCCGATGGGGCAATGCCAAGAGCCAGAGGGGCTCCAAGCCGAGCACGTTTCCCTTTCCACGTCAGTGTGTCCTCGTGCCAGTCCTGGCCACGGCCCCGCGTGGGCATGAGAGGAGACCTCGAGTCCGGACTGGCCCCTACCCTGGACCCCGGGGAGGGAAGCCAAGCAAGGGAGACCCATAAATCAGAGAGACCTCCAGAGGCGCCTACTGTGTGCGAGGGGAAGGGGTAGGCTGGGGGCGGCCAGGAACCGGCCTCCCCTGGTCGCAGGAGCGCAGGGTGAGGGACCCAGGCTGGGGGCGGGGCGGAGATCGTGATGGGCCCCGCCCATTCCCCGCCCCAGACCTTTGCGCAGGCGCTGTCGGGACCCCCAGGCCCGCCCCAGCCCCTCCGCGCCGGCGCTACAAGTGTCCCAGGCCCCACCCCCAGACCCAGACCCCGCCCCCAGACCCAGTCCCCGCCCCAGGCCCTCCGCGCCGGCGCTGCCAGGGTCCCCACCCCCGCCCCGGGCCCGGGCCCAGCCGCTGCTGCCGCCGCCGCCGCAGCTCCGTCCCAGGGATCCCGGCTGCGCAGGCCCGCCCCCCGCCTTGCATCCCTCCCTCTCCTCCCCGCGGCGGCGGCTGGAGCCCGGAGCGCCCGGCGGCGGCCCCGGCGACTCAGCAGCAGCAGCGGCGGCGGCAGCAGCAGCCCCAGCAGCGGCCGGCGGGGCACCCCGAGCCCCACCCCGACCTCCGGCCCTCGCCCCCGGCCCGGCCCGGGGCTGGTGGCTGCGGCGCTGGGCATCCGGCCCGGCCCGGCCCCGGCCCTGGCCCCGGCCCAGCCGAATGCATGAGGTTGATGCTCCTCTGCTGCACCTGGAGGGAAGAACGTATGGGAGAGGAGGAAGGTAAGCGCGCGTGGGCAAGTGTGTAAGAGTGGGCATGAGTGTGC
>CM053593.1:373800976-373914676 GCA_028646575.1 Pseudocheirus occidentalis
TCCTTCCTTCCTTCCTTCCTTCCTTCCTTCCTTCCTTTCTTCTCTCTCTTTCCTACTATCTCTTTTCCTCTTTCCATCTTTTGCCTCTGTTTCTGCCTGTGCTTTCCTCTCCCCCTCCATATCTGCTTGTCTGTTTGGATGAATCTGTCTGTCTCTTTTTCTTCCTTCCCTCCCTTCTTCTTTCCGTCTCTTTCCCCACTTCCATCTCTGTCTCCACTCTGTCTCTCTCTGCCTCTCTGGTCCTCTTCCCTCTACTCCACCCTATGTACAACGCCTGGGGAGGCCAGTTGCCGGCTCCTCGGGCCCTAGACATCCTGGGCTCCCAGATACTCTCTACTATAGTGTGTGGTAGTGGCTTAGGCCAGGAGGCAGCTCAGCGCAGCTCTGTGGACACCAAACCCCACTGCCTGCTGGGGATCCCTGGCACAGGTCTGTGCAGGGGGTGGAGGAGGAGGCAGTCAGTGGAGCTGAGGCAGCTGTGATTCTCTCACTCCCTCTCACCCTGAGCCAGGGGATTAGTTGTTCCCAAGTCCCAAACATGCAGCCCAGCCCCAGGAAGGCCTCCAGAAAGCAGGCTCACCCAAATGTTACCACTTCAGGCTCTCCAACCCCTAATCCTCAGTCTAGAAGGATTGGAGGGACCCAGATTTGGAGCCTGGAGGGACCCCAGTCTTCTCATTTTACAGAGGAAGAAACTCAGGTCCATCAAGGTCAAGAGACTTGCTCAAGGTCACATCAGTCAGAGGCAGGATTTGAACCCAGAATTCTCCCTCTAGCACCACTCTAGCTCACTCTATTGTATCAGATGACCTCAAGAGTCATGGTGTCCGTCCCTCTGCCTTGAAGCCATTCTGGACTGCCCAGTTATATTATCAATGACTACTTTACATTTCTATTGCTCCTTTCATCCAGGGCACACCATGCAGCTTTCCTCATGAATTTGACTAGGACTGGACTAGAGGTCATTAACTCGATGTATGTGGCTTGGGCAAGGTGTCTCAGTGCTATGCTCCTCCACATCTTCCATCTGCCCCACTCACCTCTCGGGGATGCTGGTGGAGATACCCTCTCCCTACCAGGCAGTAGCAGTTAGGAATCCAGGGGTATTCACCTCATCTGCATGTTTTTCTCCTCATTAAAAATGAGGGGATTGGATTTGCTAGGTAGCTTCTAGATCTAGGATCCTATAAGCTTAATGCACGTGTGACCTTGGCAAGCTCACTTCCTCTCCTCCCTGGGCCTCAGTTTACACATCCATAAAATGAGGGGGTTGGACTCAATGGTGGCCAAGATCCTTTCCAATGTTTGATTCAGGAGCTGGTGCGCCTGGACCTGGAAGCTGGGGAGCAGCCCCAGAAAGCACCATGATTTGCGGGTGATAAGGAAGCTCCCAAAGCATTGGTTCTTCTCAGCTTAAAGCAAAAAACCTTAACTGCTTCTTGCCCCTCTGCAGTGGCTCCCAGCCCAGATGGATTTTCGAGAGGAACTGAATCCAGGTGTTTTTCAGAAGATTCATTTGCACTTGGCTCCCCAACAATGGATGTTGGAAGAGGCCCCTGACATCCTCTAAGAGCCTGAGGCATCTCCGACCTCAGATCTCAGAGACAGGTATGGATGCCGGGCACCAAGGAAGCACCCATGGAGAAGGTCTCCATTGATGGGAGCCCCTGCTGACTCCCCAGAGAAGGGCAATGGTGCCCCAGCTCCCATCCCCATCCAACATGCCCTTTGAACCTTGGTCTTCCCTTCTTTCTCAGCACCCAGAGTCAGGAAGATGTGAATTCAAAGCCAGCCTCAATTATTGGCTGTGTGACTGTCCAGACCACTTCTGTCTACCTCTGTTTCATCTGTAAAATGGGATAATAGCCTCTGCCTCAGGAATTGTGAGTAAAGCAGTCTTCAAAGGCTATTGTTGTTGCTGTCAATGCCCTGCAGTGGAAAGTGTTCGATTTGGAATCAGAGGGCTGTGTGACCTTGAGAAAGTTGCTGCCCCTCTAGGACCCCAGTTTCTTCATCTGTAAAATGAGCATGTGGACTCGATAGCCCCACGAGTCCCTTTCATCCTAAATCTCTGATGTGTAATGCATAAAGTGCTATATAATCCTGCTGTTTTGATCAAAGATCCTACAGACAGTAATGACTTCAATCCGCAGAGAATTTCCAGATGCCTCGTTTCCCATTCATTCTGGAATCCTCCTAGAGGAAGCTTCAGAAATCCACCTTCATCCTCATAATACCCTTCTTGGTGGCTCAGCTGTCTTTTTTATCCTCCCAGCCTTTAAGGAGAATGGTCTTGCAGGGAATAGGGAGTATTCTAGCCCAACAGGGGAGATGTTCATTGTTCCCCCTCTTGAGGAATCCTCAGTCTGCTCTAATTTCCCCTTGGGACTTTCCCTTCCTCCCAAACATCTGTGCCTCCCACCTGCTAACCCTCCTCCACCCATCCCATCTCTGGCCCCTGGATGTGGTCAAAGGTGGTGCCTGGGGCTGGGGAGAAGGGGTGCTGCCTTACCTGGTTTGGGTGGTTTGCCTCCAGCTCCAAGTCCTGGTGAAGGAAGAATAACTGGTCAGACCTGGCTTGTGTGGTAAGTTCTCCAAGAAAGAGCCCTATTAGACCTGGTTATCACCTTTCCTGTGAAGGGTGTTGTCTGTGCTCTTTGAGTGAAGACTCAAAGGCTAGTGCATTTCCCAAGAGGACCGCTACTAACCTTCTCCCCACCCCCAAAGCCCTTCTTCCATGTTCCTATAGGATAGAAATTACATCTTAGACCAAGTCTCTCTGAGAGCCCCAAGGTTGTCTAGAGAGCACAGTATTGGATGAGGGTGTCTAGAATGCTGGATAATTCTGGTCCTGTCTCTGTCTTTGTCTTGCCTCATGAACTTGAGCAAGTCACTTGACCTCAATGGGCCTCAGTTTCCCCATTTGTAAAATGAATGGATTAAAACAAAATGATTTTAAGTTCCCTTCCATCTCTTACAGGATAATGGGGAAAATCCAGCTCCTGTCTGAGTCTGTACACTAGACAGTGCATCACTCTGTGGCTGTGAGTTTGGCGCCAGAGATTTGGCTCTCTTATTCTCCGGTGTATAACAAGGTTCTCAATCTCACCTGCTCCTCCTAGACCTCCAGCTCCAAGACCTCCAGCTCCCAGACCTCCAACTCCAAGGCCTCCAAGACCACCAGCTCCTACAACAAACCAGAGAGAAAGTTTCTGTTAGTTCCTGTGCATTTGTAACCATTTTCCCTTCTGCACCAACCAGGCTCAAGTTGCTACTCCTGGACCAGAAAGGGTTCTAGTCTAGGGGTGATTCTTCATAAGACAGCGCCTTCTTGAGAGGCATCAGAAACCTTGCTGGAGCTGTGTGGGACTAGGTTTACTCATGGCCAAAAAGCACGGGTGCTCAGACAAGGTGAGTGGAGGCCTCCCTATTTCACACTTTCTTTCATTAAAATTCTATCATTAGCTCGGCCTCTTAGAAGATGCTTTTGGAGGCTTGTGTATTTTTTGAAAACTTGGCTTTGTATTTTTTTTCAAATGAATGAGGATTTGTTTTTTCTCCTTCCCACTGGAGGGAAAGAAAACCAAGCACAGGCAAACAAAATTCCCGATTGGTCACATCCCAAAATACGTGCCCTTCTGCATCTTGAGTCCATTGCCTTTCTGTTAGTCCATGGGCAGCATGCATCACTTACCTGGAATCATGGTTGGTCATTGCATTAAACAATGACACTTAGGTCTTTGTTATGGTCATGGTTAATGGCTAAGGCATTCTGTTCACTGGGGAAGGGAGAGTTAATCTCCCCATCACCACTCACTGCCCCCTTACTGTGTAGAACCCCAAGGCCATAGGACTGCAATCTGGGGAAGCAGAGGAGAGGAGAGATTCCAGAACAGAGGGGGTTGTCCCAGAGAAAACAGGGCCCTTCTTCTCCTTCCTTCCTGTCATCCCAATCCCCTACCCCAACCCCAGTCACTTAGCACTAGAAGAATTAAGGTAGGGTTGGGGTCATATTGAGAGACAATGCATTGGTGGTAGCTAGGTGGCACAATGGAGTCAGGAGGACCTGAATTCAAATCCAGCCTCAGACACTTGACACACTTACTAGCCATGTGACTTTGGGCAAGTCACTTAACCCCAATTGCCGTGCCCTCCCCCCTCCAAAAAGCAAAAAAAAGAAGCAAAAAAAAAAAAAAGCAAGACAAGACACTGAGTTCTAATCCTGACTATGTGACTTTGGATGAGTCATCTCCCTTCTGTAAAGTGAGGAGGGTCGACCAGATGATCACTCTAAGGTCCCTTCCAATTTTGCCTTTCTAGGGTTCTAGAGCTTCTATGGTGGTGAGGAGTACTGAGAGAACCAGAGTTCTTGTTTCTTGGCAAAAAAACAAAAAGACTGTGAAGGCCACCATGTAGATCTTCCTCAAGTTCTTACGAAGCAGAGATGGGGAGGGAATATCCAATGCAATCCCTACAAGGACTTAGAAAGCACCTACTATGTGCTGGGGACAGTGCTTGGAGCTGGAGACTTAGAACAGAAATAGTCCCTGCCCTTGATGAGTTTACATTCTACTGGGGGAGGGGGCAGGAATTCAGCATTCAGTCCAGTAGGCACAGACCTGTTAGCTTGAGAATGAGCAGAATGGAGCCTTAAAGGAAGCCAAGGGCACAAGAGGACAAGTAACCTCTGCCTTTGAAAACTTCCTGCCTCCAGGCCTTTGCCCTGGCTATCCTGGCCTCCTCCCATCTTCTCTCTCTTCCTTCCAGGCTGAACTCAAATGTCCCCTTTCCCCCTAGGTCAGTGGTTCTCAACTGCTGCCACCCTTTAATATAGTTCTTCATGTTGCAGTGACCCCAAACCATAAAATTATTTTCATTGATATTTCATAACTGTAATTTGCTACTGTTATGCATCGTAATGTAAATATCTGATATGCAGGATGTATTTAAATTGAACATAACCCACAGGTTGAGAACCGCTGCCCTAGGCCTTTCCTGATTGTTCCCATCTCCCTTTGGGGTGTGGCCCCATCACCTGTTGCTCTATATTTATTTTGTTCAAATGCCTAGAATTCACTCCCTCCTGACCTGCCCATCAAGAAGATCCTGTCCTTCCTGAAGACACTGTTCCAAGTACCATCTTGTACATGGAGCTGCCCAAACTGCCTTCTGTTTAATCACATAATATTCTACATACACCTATAAGTGTACAGAGGCAGTTAGGTGGTACTGTTGGCCTCAGTTTTCTCATCTGAAAAATGGGGGTGATCATAATCTTACAGGGTTGTTAGGACTGAATGAGGCAATATCAGGAAAGCTCTATATATATAAGGTGCTATAAATCATGCTTTAAGATAACACTTTAAAGACCTATTACGAGGTTCTCCCCATTAGAACACTGTTGCTGTCTGCCCTTCATTCTCGAAGAGGACCAATGATGCGCAGGACTCTTAAGGAGAGGTGGTCGCTTTTCTGTTTTCCTGGCACACAGTAAGTACTTAATAAATGCTTCTGGATGGATTTAAGGGATAACATAATGATGACAAGGCATCTAGAGCCTGGCCTGAAGTCAGGAAGCGAGGGCAAGCGGGGGTGTAGGGTTAATGGAATATAAGATCTTCCCCTGTCCATTAGTAGGCCTATATGACTGCATGTGTTCCCTTTTTTCCTTGGAATAAGGCCGTGTTCTTTTAATCATGGATGTCTTGCTGCTTTGAACTCTGGTCCAGTTCACAGCTGTGACACATCCTGAGTCACATAGAGCCAGCCCTCAGGTGCCTTGGGGAAGGAACTTGTCTAAGGAGGAGCTTGTTCAGGGGGAAGTTTGCTTACAGGGAGGTTTTCACACCTTTGGTACTGAGCCAGTTAGGCACTGAGTCACATGGGTTGTGATACCTTCTGACTCTGAGCCCATTATTCAAAACTATATATATATATATATATATATCTGGAGGTTGATATTTTGGTTTGGGACTCACTCATGGGAAGAATGCTCACCTGAGGTCTTTGTGATTTGGCCATATGAGACTCTGGGTAGCCATTGTTAAGGGACCCCCAGCTTTGTGACCCCAGATGTTGGTGTTCCCTGGTTTGGTGATGTAAATTGTTCTATTATTCTGTTTAGACAGTTAAAGCCCTGGCTATTGGATTCTTTCTTGGATACTCACTTTGCTCTACTTCTATGTCTTTCTCATTGTTTAAAGTAAGATTATTAATCTCTTTGAAGGTGTCTTTCCTTTAGAGAAGCAGATCAAAGAATCTGTGCTAGCAGCCCTTCTGTGTGCTCGTGTGGTTGGTCTTACACCTGCACAGCAGCTGCAGGTATCATTAATGATGCAGGAGGAAAGCTTAGGGAGAAGAGGGATGGAACCATGCACGTTCATCTTACCTGGATAGTAGACCCCTCCAGGAACAGCCCCAGGAATAGCCCCTGGGACCCCTATGGAGGAAACAGGGAATTCTCTGTTAGTCATCATCAGTCTGGCTTATAGAGGCAGGCGGGAGCCCCGACCTGCAGCAGTGCCGATGGACAAGACCATGAAGCCCCAGAATACATTGAGGCTCCGCTCTAGGATCCTTGGGGGAAGGAGGAGAAGGAAGAGACACAGCCTCCCCCTCAGAGCCTGCCTCTCTCAAGTCTGCTGAAGAGGATCATATTTGCAGCGGTGGCTCAAGCACTCATTCATATCCTCTCCCTTCATCCCCCTTGGTCACTAAAGTTATGTAGTTCTGAGCTAGATGAAGTAAGGAATCTGTAAGGGGAAAAAAATACTAGAATCAGAACCTGGGTATAGAGTCTGGCTGTCACTGTGTGATCTTGGGAAAGTAATTTCATCTGGGTCTCAGTTCCATAACCTGCCTTGGGTGAGCAGTCAGTCTGTGATTGGGGCCGGGTAGGCAATACGTGGTCAGATTTGGAGGTCAGTCTGTGGTCAGGATTAGGGGTTACTCTCTGCTCAAGGCTGGGGCTCGTGTGGCTGGGATTAGAGGTCAGTCAGAAGGCACAGAATTCCTCTCTGTGGAAAGCTCCCTTCATTTCACCTACTGGGCTCAACAATTAGCCCACTTCCTCTCCTTTCCCCCAATAGCTCCCCCCAAGTCAAAACTGAACCCACAGAAAGAACTCCAGAAAGTTTTGGCCTCTCTGGGATCCCAGTCCATTAATGATTAAGCAATGAAGTCACTCTGGTAGGCTTTCCAGAGAAAATACTCCTGTTCTCACACTGATAGGACCAAGCATGAGGTCACTGTCCTCAGCCCCAGCTCGTGTGGTGCATTTAGAAGGGGACTGGGCTGGAGAATGGAGGAGAGAGTCCAGCCCTGGGAAGAGATCTGGTTATTGAAAGACTTAGCCCAAGGCTTGGGGTTCCAAAGGAAACATAAGAGAATGAATGATGGGAACAGGTACTGCCTGTAAATGACAAAGGGCCATGTCGGCATTGGCTCTTATTATTCCTGTGTGGGTAGGACCTGGATCCAGCAGCATGTTCAGAGGACAAGGTCATGGGCCCCATTCCTTTGTAGGTCAGTTGGCTTAGCACAGACTAGAACTAGGCTTCCAGCTGCAGGCTGCTTTCTCCCTGTTGCCGGCTGCAGATTAGACCTAATTCCAGCCCCAGACATCCCCAATCCCAGGCTCCTAGACTGAGCTCTAATGGTGGTCAGATTGACCCCTAAGCTTGGCCACAGAATGATCCCTCACCCCATGGGCTTGTCCCCAGCTCTGGCCATGGACTGATGCCCCAAGAGATAGCACTGTCTGATGGATGAAGCATTGGGACTCTGCCTCAGACTCTTAGTAGCTTCCCCCTTCTGTAAAACTGAGTTGGGGGGATGGAGGTTGAGCTCAGTGGCTTCTAAGAGCTCTTACTGCTCTAAGTGGAGGATTCTGTGATTTTACAGACCTATCTCTGGCCATAGACTGACTCCCAGTCCCAGTTACAGACTGACCCCAGAGGAGTGAGGATGGGGGCGTCAGGGCAGTTGTAGTGTGGGTAACACAAGATAACTGAATCAAGCTTGGAAGCACCCTTTCAGAGGGCCCTATGGCTAATGAGGACAGTGCATTTCAGCCTTCCGTTCAGAGTTGGGGGGAGACACATACAAATACCCAGTATCAGAGACTGAGATTGAGAGACAGAGATAGACAGAGACACAGAGAGACCCATGGTGGCAGAGAGGAGAGCCTTTTCTGACTACCAGGAGAAGTGAGAGACACATCTGTTCTCTCCCCACTTGAGCAGCACATCTGGAAGGCTAAACTGTCTCCACCAGCTGTCACCACCACTGAGCATCCAAGATCCACCCAGGGGAGGAATACCAACGTGCCTCCTTCTCCTGCCTAGGATGAGGTCCTGCTCTGTCTAGAACTTAGCTCCTCTTCCCTTCCCATCACCCTAGAAGACCTAACAAATAGTTTCAACTTTAATTCCTCAAGCAGTGGGAATATGGAGAAGGGGTGCTGAAGGTTTGAAGAGGGAGACATTTTGGGGGGTGTAGAGATTCCGTGGACACCAGATCCTGAGCCTGAGCTTTCTCTGCTGTTCAGCTTCCCCCTTCCCCCGCTGCATGGCCTGCGGCCTCTCTGAAGCCCAGCATGGGCTGTAGGCTTTGGGCCTGAGCCGAAGGGCTCAGCTTTCCCCCGGGGGCCAGGCTTGCTGGGAAGCGGCCCCTTCATCTCTGTCTTCTGCAGCCAAAAGCTCTGGCCGTATCGGTCCAGCAGAGCTCTTGATGCTGTCTCTGGCTCTTTGGCTTGTTCTCTGTCTCTGCTCGCCTCTTCCCACCACCTCCCCTCCCCTCCTCTCCCTCCCAGACTGCCTGCTCCAGTACAGACTTGTGCAGAGAGAGCTCAATGTCTCCTCTCCACCACCCTGCTTCATTTCCTCCTTCTGGCTCCAAAAACCAAGGCCTGTTTAGAAAACAATTCCACCCGGACCTGTGGCTCCCTTTCTGCCAAGGGGAGGTGGAGGGATGTGTGTGTGGAGGGATGTGTGTGTGGAGGGGAGCGGGCTGTTGTCAGGTTGAGGCCTGGCCAGAGGCATAGCATCCCCTGGGGACAGTGTGCCTGAGGTCAAGAAACTCTCCTCCAAAAAAATCCCCATTGGCCCAGACTCTCAGACAGGCTGCCCAGGCCTCACAGGGACCCCAGGAGACCCCTTCAAGTCTCCCCATCTCTCCCTCACTAGGGCATCCCTGCTCAGAGGTGGAAATGCTCCAGGGCCAAGGGCTGAGGAATAGCCCCTGGTGCCTCCCACTCCAAGACTGGCCAGGGAATTTCTAGAAACAACCAGCTCTCCAGGCTGGTCCTCACTCTGCCAAGTCTACCCTACCCCCTCCTACCTTTTATTACCCCCTCCTACCCTTCCTTCGTTCCTTCCTTTCTTCGTTCCTTCCTTCCTTCGTTCCTTCCTTCCTTCGTTCCTTCGTTCCTTCGTTCCTTCGTTCCTTCGTTCCTTCCTTCCTCTCTCTCTCTCTCTCTCTCTCTCTCTCTCTCTCTCTCTCTCTCTCCCTCTCCCTCTCCCTCTCTCACACAACTAGCAAACTAGCAAGCTCCTGAGCTTAGATTCGAACTCAGGTCCTCCAGTGCTGGTGCTCTGTCCAGTACACCACCTAGCCTCCCCTGTTCATTTCTTTTTGATATCAGAGTGATCTCTTGGAATAAGCACTGGACCAGAAATCGGGAGCTTTTTGGTCCCAGCTCCATCCATGTGCTTGCTGCATGACCTTAGGCATTTCACTTCCTCAATCTAACATGACCAATAACAGTAATAATGCTATTTGCTGCCTCTTCCCCACAGGGTTAACCAACCCGTTACCAGTTTCTCTTGAGATCCCCTCCACCCCAGTCCTGGGAGGAGCAAGATTTGGACACTTTTGGATTCAGGTTCTTAGACACTTTCTAACCCTTTGAGGTTAGTTGTTACTCATTCAATTTCTGTTTTCTCACTGGAAAATGATGGTTATGGACCAGATCATAGATTCAGAGTTAGAAGGGACCTACGGAGCAGCCCCTCCAGGTCCTTTATGTTACACGAGTCACCCAAGGAGGTCATCGGGGAGGGAGTCAGCCCTGGCAGTCCTTCAGACCTCTCTCTATAATCCTGTGACCCACTGTCTTGGGTCAGTTCCATGAGTAGGGTGAGCACCATTCTTATATTAAAGATAAGAAAACTGAGGTTGATGGGGGCAAAGTACCGGCCTTGGGCCCCCTCTGTTAGAGCCAGAGCAGGGAGCCAGACCCAGCTATCTCCTGACTTCAGGTCTGGTCTTCCTTCCACTGGGTCTTGTCTCTTGATACTACTAATAATAAGCAATAGAAAGAAGTCTGCAGGGAGGCAGGAAGATCTGGGTTCAGATTCTGCATCTGACACATATAGGCTGTTACCCTGGGCAAGTCCCTTACACTCTTCCTTCCTGGGAAAACTCTCTAATCCCAGAAGTTGCAGAATTGTACTGTTACAGGAAGTTTCCTCAATCTACCAATAAAATGATGGGTCCTATCCTCTCTGTGCCTCCCCACCCTCCCCCAGCTTATAATAGCAACCATCATTTAAAAAGTTCCTTGAGGCTTAAAAAGCACTTCACGAATTTTATCTCATTCTATCTTTACAACAACCCTAAGATATGTACTAATATTTCCTTCCTCCCTCCTTCTTTTCCTTCCTTCCTTCCTTCCTTCCTTCCTTCCTTCCTTCCTTCCTTCCTTCCTTCCTTCCTTCTCTTTCTCCTCCCCTTCTCTCTCTCTCTCCTCTTTGTCTCTCTGTCTCTGTCTCTGTCTCTGGTCTCGTCTCGTGTCTCTCTCTCTCTCTCTCTCTCTCTCTCTCTCTCTCTCTCTCTCTCAGGGTCTAGCAGGGGTGGGGAATCCATGGCCCCCAGGCCACACATGGCCCTCTAAATCAGCACTCTGAATCCAACCTTCACAGAACAAATCCCATTACTAAAAGGATTTTTTCTGTAAAACTTGGACTCAGTCAAAGGGCCGCACCGAGGACCTAGAGGGCCATGTGTGGCCTCAAGGCTGCAGGTCCCCCACCCCTGAAAGAATTGAACTCAGGGTTTCCTGGCTGTGAGGTCAGGTCCATGATTCCCTGTTGTAGTCCATAATAACAGGAATGAAGATGATGGCAGCTGGAGATTCTGTGCCTTTGTATCTGAGCGCTTGGTGTGCACTGCCTCATTGGCTCTCTAGGGGACTGTCTGATGCTCTTTGTACAGGGGAGTGCCATGTCCCCAAGAGCTTGGCTTCTAATAGCTTCTTAGCCCCTTTCAGAGCTCAGGCAGGGAAAGTTCATTCTAGATCCAGCTCTAGAGCAGGGAGGGGCCTCAGAGGTCATCCCACCCACCCTCCAATTTTATAAAAGAGGAAGTCAAGGCCCAGAGAGATGAACTTGCTGGAGGATTTGAACTCATGTCCTTTGACTAAGCCAGTGCTCTTTCTACTTTAGCAGGATGCCTCTCTGCCCCCTCATTAAGGAGGCTTACAGACTGACCATCAGAGCTGAGAAAATGAAGAGACTAGAAGTCAGGGCTCCATTGGGAGATGCCTTCAAGGTCCCTCATCCACACATCCATACTCATTCTTACCCTGGAGCTTTTGTCCAGTCTTCCCACACTTCTTCCAGGAAGTCTCTCCTGATTGCTCTAGCCTGCAGCAATCTCTCCCTCCTCTGAACTCCAACAGCAATTCCTCTCTACCCATAATCCCAATTTTGTGGCTCTTTGAGCCCTCCTGCTCCTAACTTTAGACTGGGAACCTTAGGGGGCAGAGACCCCCAAGGCCTGGCATAATGCCTTGAATGAGGTAAGTGAATCATAAATGGTTTCTGTCCTTTGCTATGAGCTGCCCTCTCATCCTGGTCCTAGAGACACCAGCCTTCTGGCTTTGGATGGAGAAACAGGCTCCCCGACCCATGTCCCCAGAGACAGTGTGATATAGTGGGACCAGCCCTGGATGTGGAATGCCAGGACCTGGGTTTGAATCTCGGTGCCACTGACTTGCTGTGTCACCCAGGGAGAGGCTCTGTACCCTCTGGTCCTCATTTTTTTCATCTGTAAAACAAGGAAGTTAAACTGGACCAGGGAGTCTTTTTTTTTTTTTTCCTCTGTGTCATAATCCCTTTGGTAGTTTGGTGAAATTGTTGGTGTTTTCGAAGAACAATGACTTAAAAAAAAAGCTGCATAATTGAAGGAAATGCTAAATTTCAGTTAGAGATTAAGATGTATTCCCCCAACCCCCCAGCTTCTGAAACCTGCCCATGTTAAGAATCTCTGGCTTTACTGATCTTTAAAGCCCCATCCAGCTTTAATTCTGTGATCCTATGAACCTGAGGGCCTAAGTCAATGAAGAGAGAGGAGCCCCATATCCAGCTCTCTCCCTGGGGCTAGCCCTGGTCCATAGCATCTAGCCAGTGCGGTTGCCGTGGTGATCAAAACAGAGATAACCAAAGCACTAATTCCAGTTAATTATGAACAGAGAGGAAGGTCATGGGATCTTAGATTTAGGGCTGGAAGGGTTCTTAGGGAACCTCCAGTCCAACTCCCTCATTTAACAGAGATGGAAACTGAGCTCCAGGGAGAAGCATTCCACACAAGTCAGTGGCCGAGCCTGGCCCAGGGCTCAGGCCCCCTGACTTCCAGTCCTGGGCTCTTGCCTGCTCAAGCACATCCAGGAAAGGGAGATAGGCCCTATTGGAGTCTGACTTGTAGGCTTCTTATAAGAAAGGCCATCTGATTATTGTAGGCTCAGGGGTAGGATACTCTGCCAAGGAGAGGTCTTGAGGAGACCTGCTCTGATGAATGGGTGTATAAAGAAGGCGGTCATTTCCCGGCCTGGGTTGGTGGGGCTAAACTCTGGTAAATTTTCACTGGGGAAGGGGAAGGAGGTCTAAGGAAGAGCAAATGGTAGAAGCAAAATGTAGACAAAGGCTCCAAAGATGGCAGCATCACAGGGAATCCCAAACCCTAGATAATCCAAAAGTTTTTGGAATGAAATGATTTGTTTTTTTCTCAGGATGAGGGTGAAGCTGGGACAGTCAGGCTAACATTGAACTTAATTAGTATTTCCTAAGCACATTCCATTTTAAGGTGGCTGGGGGAAGGGACCCAGTGAGGACCATAGAATCATAGAGCTAGATCTGAAGGGACCTTGGAGTCACCTACCCTTCGTTTAAGAGAACAGAAAACTGAGACTCAAAGAGTAGAAGGGATTTGTCCAAAGCTGTACAGGCAAGGGCCCAAGCCCTTTAAATAGTGGAGGGTCTATTGTGAGTAGTTTCTTCCGTCCCACTTCCAATCTTCTTTCATAGTTTTGGGAACTGAGTCTCCAGACTGATGTTTATCAGACTTTCTTTGCTATTAGGTGATGTAGTTCAGCCTTATTTCCTAAGCTTTGGGACAGAGACCAAAGGGATAAATGAGAAGGAGATGTTAGAGACAGATGATTGGCTCTGGAATCAGATCATGTGTGTTCAAATCCGACCTTTGACAATCATGACCTGTGTGACCTTGGACAAGTCAGAAGCTCCCTGGGTCTCAATTTCCTTAGAGATTTGAACCAGATAGTCCCTGAGGTTCCTTCCAGATCTAAGAAAGCTAGAATTCTTTGAACCTTTATCCCTTCAAAGTCAAGAGAAGTAATAGAGGGGTACGGGAGTATAGTTCTAAGTGACAAGATGTCAGCCCTTTAAATGCTTCACCAAATGACTGTCACCAAATCATTTCTGCCCGGCCAGAACTGAGATCCAACTAACTCCAGTTTTGTTAATCCAGATCTGGGGGGAGCTGACATTTCCCTTCCCCCTCCTTTCCTTTAAAAAAACCTGCTAAGCAAATAGGGATCTAACTGAGATTACTGGGGAATGTTTAACCTGCTGGGAGACTAAACTATCTGGAAGGCATTTGAAACATTGTTTATATTCCAAAGGCTGCTGTTAATTACAAAGAAGCTTATCTATTCATTGCTGAATGAGTCCAGCAGAGCATGTACTTGAAAACACTATGTTAGGAATTAGTGTGAGACGCACTCTATGTACTTGAAAATAATAAAATAGTATTCTATAAATAAAACTGACCTTGACCCCAATTAGTCTGAGCTAGTGGGGTGCTGTTGTCTCCATCACCAGACATGGAATGGAGAGCTAAATTGTCCTAGGAATCAATGCCCTCTCTCTTTCTTCATCTTCCTCAGGACTGGGAAGGAATTTGGAGATTCTCTAGGTCAATTTCTTTTCCTCACCTCCTTCTTCCCGGAGTAGGAATCCTTCCAAATGTCTCTAACAAGGGGGCATCTGGCTTCCACTTGAACGCTTCCTATGACAGGTTGCTCACTGTCTCCTGAAGCAGCCCGTCCTCTTGTTGGGAAACTGATTGTCTGAAAGTTCTTACCAAACTAAAATCTGCCTCCTGTCAGCTCCCTCCAGAGCTGGCTGTTCTAATTGACAACCCTTCAGATGTGTGAACTTGGCCTCATGCTCTCTCTAGCCTAGGAGGAAATTGTCTGATAAGTCCATTCATACAGGGGGGTTAGGAATTTACAGCTTCCCTCTTTATCTGTCCTTCTAGCCACTATAGGAAGCTGATAGCAGGATCTCCAACTTCCCAATCAAACCCCAGGCACTATGGAGGCAGGCAGATTTATATGGGCCCAGGTGGTGCATATACCAGGTAGAGGAGACCATGCACAATGTGGGAAGAGGGCTTAGAATAGATGCAAACAAGGTAAGAAGATTTCCATAATGCCTGGTAGAGTTTCCTTGGGGAAGAGAAGGACCAGTGAGATTGATGGTATGGGCAGGGGTTAAAGAAAAGAAAGACTGATGTCTGCCTCTCCAAATATTTTGTAATTGTTCTGAGTCAGAGGTCCAGAATTGTCACCCGCACAGTTAGGGGGCCTAGGTTAGAATCTTAAAATCTACTTACAACTTGGGGGGGGGGAAGCCAGAAGAGATCATAAGTCTAGTTCTGACTTCTCTGAGCCTCAGTTTCCTCATCTGTAAAATGAGGGGTTGGACTCCTAGTAAGTCCCTGAGGTTGCTCCTAGTCTTAAAATGAAGGTCAGAATTAAAAAGGATAAGAAACTTTCCCAAAGCATTCCTGAGTAGAATTCATTTGTTTTGAAGACCTTCCACGAGGGGGACTGATTGCCTCCTGATGACAGTCCCCTCCCATGATGGGAGAGCTTCTGCTTCTAGCATCTAACTTAAAATCTACTTCTCTGAAGCTACTATCCATTTTAGTGGGCTATGCTTCATAGACTTGAAAACAGTTCTCATGGCCTCCTCTGGTCAATTCATCTTTTCTCTAGCTCAGTTCCATCAACTTATAACTTGCTCTACAGTTCTCTCACCATCCTGGTCTTCCTCTCTTTTGTCTGCACCTTTCTTAAAATATGATGCCCAGACCTGAACATAATGCTTCAGATATCATCTGACCAGAGGAGAGCACAGTGGGACATACTACACCTTTCCTAATGTGGTACATTCACTTCTTCTCATTGTCATAACACACTTCTGGTTCATATTTAGCCTGTAGTGCTCTTAAAACTCTACTTTGTGTGTATGTGTGCGTGTTTTTGGGAAATGTTGTTTAGATATACCAACTCCATTTTAAAATTGTGAAGTTGATTTTTTGATCCCAAGGCTAAGACTTTACATTTGTTCTAGCTAAAGTTTTATTGTAGTCAAGTCAGACTAATGCTCTGTTCTACCAAGTTATTTTTGGATAAGGACTCTCTCTTCCAATGTGTTAGCTATCCCTCCCAGCTTCCTGTCATCTGTAAAGTTGACAAGAACGCCCTTTATGTCTTCATCCAAAATCATTGATAAAAATGCTGAATCCCCGTGGGCCAAGGGAGATCCCTGTGATTCTATGACAAGACTGGATCTCGTCAAACTTGTGTAATCAGTGAGCTGTCACTTCAGCAACTTCTTTTCTCCCCAGGCTTTGCCAGAAGGATCCTGAAAGCCTCTGCTCTCACTCATAACTAAGTACCCTGTCTTCCATTCTCCCAGAGCACTGCTGCCTTCTGCTTTCCTAGTCTGCTAGGGTTCCAGAGGATATTAGTCCATCTAAATGCCTCCTAGGTGCGTATACATTATCCTAAGGGATGCTTGATACTTGTAGCAGAAAAAAGGAATGGATCCCCTGGAGCCTCAGAACTCTCATTGATCATCTTGTCAAAAACTTTGATTTTCCGTGTAAATGTTGCAGTGGATACAGTGCCTGGCCTGAAGTCAGGAAGACCTGAGTTCAAATCCAGCCTCAGACATATACTGTCTGGGTGACCTTGGGCAAGTCACTTAGTCTCTGTTTGCCTCAGTTTTCTTAACTATTAAATGGGGATAATAATAGCACCTACCTCTCAGGGTTGTTGTGAGGATAGAATGAAATAATATTTGGAAAATTATCTAGCACAGTGCCTAGGTAGTAGTAGGCACCATATACATATTAACTGCTATCATTGTGATTAGACCATCTAGTCCAACCTGGCACAGGTCACTTCTCTTGGCCTCAGTTGCCTCATCTGTAAAGTGAGGGGCTGGACTGGACTATACCTAAAGTTGCTTCTAGTCCATAGTCTTTAGGACAAAGAGGAGAGAGACTCTGGAGATTTCACTAAGTCCTGAATTTTGTCCTCTCGGGATATCTGGTGAAAGAGCTCTCCAAACCTACCTTCATTGTATATACATTTTTATATGTTGTCTTCCTCATTATAATGTGAGCAGGGACCATGTTTTGTTTTTGTTTTTGCCTTTCTTTGTATTCTCATAACTCTGCCCTATTCCTGGCATATAGTAAGTACTTAAAAATTTGATTGATTAAGTTAATTGACTAACCAACCTTCTGAATTTTTAAAAATCATCCCTCCATGGCCTAGGAGCATTAACATACATAATCCTAAACCAAGAAAAATCTAAGTTATTTATTACTTGGTTTTGGAATCCATAATTTTCTTTTTTAGGGACAAGGAGGTGAATAGAGCAAGGAGAAAGATTTACCAGCTGAAAATCTTCTGCTGAAATGCCTCTCCAGCCAGGGATTGAGACCTCATTGTGTTCAAAAGGCAGCACAGCTCTGAATCTGAGGAAGTTCCATCAATTCCAAATCTACCTAATAGTCCTAGTTCTTCCAGCTGAAGTTAGAGAGTCTAATCCTTATTCCATACATTGAATGCTGTGGCATATAATGTAAGTTCCTGGAGGCAGGGATGGTTTAATTTTTGTCTTTTGATTCCCAGTACCTAGCACAGTGCTCTGCCCTGTGTTAAGTAAGGTATTTAACAAATCTTTGTTGAACTAGAAACATAGCGTTTTAAGTTACAAAAATTCAATTTATGCCATACAAGTAGTAGGAGAATTGAAGACTGGGACCCTAGGCAAACTGCTCCACAGCATGGGATTCAGGAACCCATGGAGACCCTCCTATATGTAAAGTAAGTCATACAGCTCCATAACATTTGAAAGGGATCATAAAACTGGAGAAAAAACTGTTGGACAAGAACAAGGCAAATGTAGTCTTGATTTTTTAAAAAAGGGTGAGACTATTATGGATTCCTACCAGCTTCCAGCTTTGTTCCATCCAACAAGTCTGATGAACACAATAGCTATGCCTTTATCTAAGTCATTGATGATAGCAAAGCTAAGACAGGACAGGGCCAAGCACTGATCCTTGAGAGACTCCTCTAGAGACCTTTGAAGTAGACACCAGTGAGCTTGACTTCTCATTCCTAAGAAAAATTCTAGAATGAAACATTAAAGAGATGGTTAATGGATTTCTAGAAAAGGAAGCAGTGATCACAAAGGGCTGTCATGGTTTCATCAAGGATGCTAGACTCACCTTAATTATTTAACATGTTTTTTGGAAATTATTGTAAACCAAGAGAGAGGAACACTTCACCTAGATTTTAGCAAAATGTTTGATAAAGTATCTCAAACCATCATCTTGGAAAAAATCAATATAGACTAGAATAAATGGGACTTGGAGTTAGGAAGACCAGAGTTCAAATCCTGATTCAGACATTTTACTGGCTGTGTGACCCTGGGAAAGTCACATATGTTTGCCTCAGTTTCCTCCTCTGTCAACTGAACTGGAAAAGGAAATGGCAAGAGTCAGACAGGATCGAACAACAACACAAACTAACCAGAGCTGTGAGAATCAAATGAGATTTGTAACACCCCTTTCAAATCTTAAAGTGCTATATAAATGCTACCTATCATCACTATCATCATCATCATCACCATCATCATCACCATCACCATCATCATCACCATCATCATCATCACCATCATCACCATCACCATCATCATCACCATCATCATCACCATCACCATCATCATCATCATCATCACCATCATCACCATCATCATCATCACCATCATCACCATCATCATCGTCACCATCATCATCATCATCATCATCATCATCATTACTGTCAGCAATATAATTTGATGGAGTCAGTGCAGGTTGAATCATCATTAATGGTTCATTGTCAACTCGCCAAGAGTTCTCCAGTGGAGTGTTTATCAGTGTCTTGGATATAAAAGCACAAATGGCAAACTCATCAAATTTGCCAATGACACAAAAAAATCAGGATCCAAGAAGATATTTATGGATTAGAGCAGGGGTGGGAAACCTGTGGCCTCAAGGTCCCAGGTGGCCCTCTAGTTCCTCAAATGTGACCCTTTGACAGAATCCAAATACCACAGAACAGAACAAAGGGTTGAGGACCTAGAGGGTCACCTAAGGTCTCAAGGCCACAGGTTCCCCACCCCTGGCCTAGAGCATAGGGCCAATCCACTAAGATGAAGTTTAAATAGAAGCCCCTTGAGGGCTAAGACCATTTTACTTCTATCTTTGTACTTTCAGCACAGAGAACAGACCATGGCACAAAGCTCGTGCTTAATAAAAAAGATTCTCAATTGAATAAATGGGGGAAAATGTAAAGCCTTCCATTAGGTTAAAAAAACCCAACTTTGTCAGCCCAGTCTGGGGATTTACCTGAAAAGAAATCTGTGGATTTCAGAAGGCTGCAAGCTTATTGGTGCTGGCAGCAGGATGCAGCAGAGGAGTTAACCTGATCTTGGGCTGAATAATGAGAGGCACAGATTCCAGGAATCAAGTTCCTTTGTGATAGACTCCATCTGGCCTCACATTCTGGATGCCACAGGTGAAGGGCATTTCAACGGGAGAGCTCCCAGTGGAGGGTAACCAGGATGATGAAGAGCCTGGAGTCTGTATCTATGAGTATGAGGGGTGGTTTGAAGGATTGGGGGATGCTTAGCCTGAAAAAAAGATGTGGGGGTGTGGTAGGGGAGAGAGCTCTCTTCAAATGTTTGAAAGACTATCTCAAGGGAGAACTTTAGACTTGGTCAACTTGGTCCCAAAGGGCAGAACCAGGAACAAGGAAAAGTGACAAAGAGGACGATTTAGGCTTGAAGCCAGCAAAAAATTCCTAAGGATTGTTGTTCACTTGTTTCAGTCATGTCTGACTCTTCATGACCCCATTTGAGGTTTTCTTGGAAAAGATACTGGAGAAGTTTGCCATTTCTCTCTCCAACTCATTTGACTGATGAGGAAACTGAGGCAAACAGGATGAAGTAATTTGCCCAGGGTCACACAACTCTTAAGTGACTGATTCGAACTCAGGTCCTCCTGACTCCAGGCCAGGTGCTCTATCCACTGCACTACCTAGCTGCCCCTCTGTTCCAAAGTGGGATAGACTGCTGTGGAAGGGAGTGGTTTCACCTTCTTCTCAAGTCTTGGAGAAGGGGCGAGGAAGGTCACTTGTCTGCAATGTTACATTGGGGATTACTTTGGGGATCCAGGTTGCACTAATGACCAGCTCTAAATTCTGTGATTCTGGGAGAAGTCAGACTGGATGATCTCTGTGCTCTCTACTTTTTCTAACATTCCCTGATTCCATGATTTTATGGCTTACTCACAGCTCCTCAAGAGCCCAGCTGTTTCCTAAAAGGATGGAAATGCATTTTTCATCTGAGTTTTTCTTTTAGGGTGGAGAGGGGTAGGAGGTGTAAGAGGAGGCAGGGCGGATGCCTACGTCTCTTAAGGGATTGGCAAACCCCACCCATTCTGGACGTCAGAGTTGAGTCCTCTGTAGAGTGTTCCAAGAGTCTAAGACTTTTGGGTCACCCAGGACTCCTTTTCTTTCCCTATTACCCGGACACAGCAAGCTATAATGGAAAGCTCCCCCGGCTTGGAATGAGAAGATCTGAGTTCAAGGTCCAGCCACATGACCAGAGGAGAATCTAAGCCTAACTTTCCTTACCTGTAAAACGCAGGTCTTCATTTTTGTACTGTTTACTTTATAAAGTTGTTCTGAGGAATGTGCTCCATAAACTATGGGATCACAGGATTATAGGTTTAGAGCTATAAAAAGTTATGTTATTGCTATGACCATATTGGGGAGCTGGCATACAAGTGTTGATAGAGGGCTAGGCTTGGAGCCAGGAGGGCTCAAATCTGGCCTCAGATGCTTCCTAGCTGTGAGATCCTGGGCCAGTTGCTTGACCTCTGACCCTCAGTTTTCCTTGTCTTTAGCTTGGGAATAATAATAGTACTTACCTTCTAAGGTGATGGTAAAGGATCAAGAGGGAAGATGTTGGTAAAGTGATGTGCAAACCTTGAAAGGCTTTATAAATGTCAGTTTTCATTGCTAGTGTCATTATAATAATATTTATTCTCAATTAGCAACGTTCCCATCAGTCGCCCAGCTTCCTGTCCTGGTAGCAGTTTTGTGTTTCTGGCTACAGAGACCACAGAAGCTTCTCACGAGGAGAAGACAAGGAGCTTAGAGAAGGTGAAGAGGGAAGCCATGATTTGGAGGAAAAGAATGCCCATGAAGTAAGGGGAAAGGAACGGGGACATTTTCTTCTGGAGAAACAATCCAATGTCACTCTCCCCTGTACAATTCCCCCCTCCATGCTTTTGCTCACGAGGCTTTCTCCTACCTAGAGCACCCTTTCTCGTCCTCTCCACCTCAAACCCTACCCAGTTTAAAACTCAGTTCCTTTGACCTCCCAGCTGGCCCTGATCTCTCTCTTCCCTGACCTCATTTCCCAACACTTGGAATCAGTGCTCGTGCACTTAGAGAGTATCAGAGTTAGAGGGGGCCTGGGTAGCCACTTAGGAGTGCCCAGCTTGGTGAAATGGGAAAAGCCTCTGACTTGGAGTCAGGGGACTCACACCTGGAACTTGACTCTTCCAAGGAGAAATCTGAGTGACCCTGGATGAGTCACTTATCTTCTCTGATCCTCAGTGATGAGCCTCTTCCAGCTTAGTCCTAACATTCTCTCATTTGACAGAGTTGAAAACAGAAGCCTGGAGCGTACTGTGACTTGCCCGAGATCATAAGCCAAGCCTGCTGCAGAGCAGTCTAGAATAATTCCCTGGGCATTGTTTTTTTTTCTAG
Source organism: Pseudocheirus occidentalis (assembly GCA_028646575.1). Taxonomy (NCBI): domain Eukaryota; kingdom Metazoa; phylum Chordata; class Mammalia; order Diprotodontia; family Pseudocheiridae; genus Pseudocheirus; species Pseudocheirus occidentalis. The sequence goes on from CM053593.1 coordinate 373,822,401, forward strand.
GAGCACCTATCTCGTTTCCCCAATTATTATAGACTAGAAGCTCCCCGAGGGCAGGAACAATGTCTCATACATTTGTGTAATGTCTCCCGGAGTGCCTAGCATAGGGCTGAGCTCCTAGCTGGTGATCAGTAAACATGTGTTGATGAACAAGGAGAAAGGGAATTGGGAGTTTGGGTGGGAAATAAATACTAGTCCCTAAGTGTCTGAAAAATGATGACTATTATTTACGCATCCATGGCACATACATGTATGTGTATACATATGTACATGTGTATACACACAAACGTGTATCTATGTCTGTATATGTGTATGTATATTTCAAGGCACATGTATGTATATCAATGTACATATACATGTGTGTATACACACACACAATCTCACAAACACACTTGAGGGAGGTGATACCATTGCCCCCATGTTAGATGAAGGAACAAGGGGCTTCTTCAGGATCACGCAGCAAGTAAGTGTCTGAGGAAGGATTTGAACCAGGGCTCACCGACTCTATCCACCCACACCAAACTGCCCATTAGTTATTCTAGAGATGGAGCGGTGGGCTCTGTCATTCTGGAGGGCAGGAGAAGCAGCTGGAGCTGCAGCGTGAGGGATCTGAATCCGACTTGGGGACAGACTTCTAGGAAAGGAACAAACACAGGCTGATGGAGAGAACATTGCCCAGGGGAGTTTCGCTGGTGCCTTAGGGTCTGTACAGAGATAGCGAGGGAGGGAATGAGCTCTCCAGCCATTTGTCAGGAGGCCAGGACTGGGCTGCATGGAGGGAGGGTGAGGTTGTTCTGTCCTGTACCTATTTACCCCTGTTCCACTGCAAGTTCCTTAAAGGAGGGCTCAGTGTTGCCTGGCCACACCCAGGGGAGGGGAGAGAGGAGAGAGGTTAATGAGCGCCCCTTTCCCCTCGCCCCAGGAATCAACTGTTCACAGCTGGGAGGCTGGGGTGGGGCTCCTGAGCTGGTGTTCTGTCCTGGGGTTCGGTCAGTTCCTGGGCTAATCTATGGAACTGCAGATCTACCCAGGAAGTTTCTGCACTAGCAGCCCTGCCAGGTCAAGTCCAATCTACAGGAAACAGCTGCTACTCCTAGCCCTCTCCACCCCCATTCCTTCCCTTCTCACTCTCCTCAAATCCCCTAGCCACCTCAGCCCACCTTTCCCCCTGCCTCCTGTTCCTAGCCCCTTGCTTCTACTCATTCTTTCATTCCTGGCTTGGGAACATCCTCCTGTACCCCAGAGCCAAGCTCCTGTACTTGTTCCTGGCTTGGGGACATCCTTCTGTACCCAAGACCTCACCCAGCACTCTTGGTGATTGGGGCAAGGGCAGAAGGCAGAGAAACCCAGAAAAGGAGCCAGCATTAAGCCAAGAGGATGCCCAGCCTTTCCCTTCTTGGAACCCATCTGGGCTCCAGCTGGGCACCCCTTCTTCCTGCCTCCTAAGTGCCTCCCTGCAAACATGAATCTCTCTGCTGATGTGGCTGGAGCTGGATTCAGCTGGCCTCTTCTCATTCAGGATCCCTAAGGCTGTATCACCCTCCCTAATCTCCCCTCAGGTCCCCACTCCTCCCTGTTTGGTGTGCCTACCCAAGACTGGCTATTCTGATGGCTCATCTCCCTGCTGGCATCTCTGGTTCCTTCCCATTCTCACCCCTCTCCAGTGCTTTCCTCCCTGAACAGAAAGGAAGGCTCACTCTCTGCTCCCCACCGAGGGACTGGCCCCCAGATCCACTCTGTGGGCATCTGATGGCATTCCTGCCATTTCTAGCTCACGCTCTCTGGAAACCAGATGTATCCTCTGCTGCCTTGCAGAGGACTGAGGTGAGAGCATCATGACACCCTTGCCTCTTCCTTGCCCATCATAGCCAATGATTCTTCCCCTTCCCTGTCAGACAAGCCTGATATGATGGAGAACGACACCTTTCATCTTCTGAATGTTCTCAGACACAGATGCACATCTGCCTGGGAACACACACACACGTCTGCTCCCATTGCATTCACATACACAGACATATGCCCAAGAACATAGATGTGCAAACACGCACATAAATACCACAAGTACTCATTGAGACACATTTATCTAGCGGCGTACATTTGGTCCCGTCTTCACAGTCATACATACGCTTGCTTAGTGACATGGACTTAGTCACAGATACAGCCCTCTCCCACTCCTCTCCTGGTGACACACACCTGTATCTAGCCAGAGGCACATAAATCAGTCTGTGTCAGTGACACCCATGTGGCCACACATGGCTCACAGGCCTGCCCAGGAACATCTTCCTCTGTGGCCACAGATGCTTGGTGCTTCTCTCCTTCCCAGACCACCTTTGGGAGGTACTTTGCCCTATGTGCCCCTCACCACCTTCAGAAGGGCCAAGACCCAGGTAACTGAAAGGATTTGCCTAAGGTCAAGTAGCATGTTAGGGTGGGACTACAGTCCAGGTCCCCTAACCCCACCCACCTAGCAGAATTGCCTGTTAGTCGCAAGCAGGCATGCACACACATGTACTCCCTTTGCAGGTGTCCAAACTGCCTGAGCCTTGTAGCCTGCTGAGGGGACACACCCAGAGCTAGGACCCTTTGCTCAGACATGCAGACAATGCCCACTAAACCTGGAGCAAACTCTTTTCACCAGCCCCAAACAGAACCTGGGATGAGAGACCACAGCCCAAGTTTTCCCCTGTTCTGAGCCAAAGCCCAGACTAAGTCCACCGTACTCCCAAGCCCTAATCTGCAACTTTCCAGGACCTCCCCCCCCAGGCGGGGGTTCAGCTAAGCATGGTCCCTAGGAGGAGAAAGAGGAGACCTGCACACAGAGGGAGCTGGACACCTGCCCTGAGGTGTGCTTCCAGCATCTTCCCTTTCTAGGAACCCAAGGTGGAGGGCTTCTGCATAACTGGGCAGCCCCTCCCTCCCTCAAGTGGCGCCCCATCCTCTACTCTGTCTGAGAACTGCCCATCAGGGTCAGGTCAAGGAGAGCACATCAGTAGGATGTCTATACCTTGATACCTTGAAAGGGTCCCCAGAGTCCAGAGCACAACAGCACAGCAGAACTTAGTGATATTAAGGATGCCCCATTATGTTCTCTCCCTCTCTCTCCCTCCCCCTCTCCCTCTTTCTTCTCTCTCTCCCTCTCTCTCTCTCTCTCTCTTTCTCTCTCTCTCTCAATCTCTCTCTCTCTCTCTCAATCTCTCTCTCTCTCTCTCAATCTCTCTCTCTCTCTCTCACATACACACACACACACACACACACACACACACACACACACACACACACACCACCTGTCCCTTCCAGTCCCTAGGAATAGGGAAACATAGATGGCTGATTCTCTGAAAGGTGACCCAGGACTGTGAAGAGAGGGGAGGGATAGAGTGGGAGTGGAATGGGGATGGTGGGTAGAGATGGGGACGGGACAGGGAGTATGTGGATGGTAATGGTGGGGAGCAGTTCAGGACTGGGGAGCTGATCCCCTTGGGGGTACCCTTACCTCCTTGCCTCGTGGGCTGAAGGATGGAGAGGAGGAGGAGGAAGACTCCTGGCCGGAGGGAGAGAGCTGTCCGACTCGCCATCTCTGGGAGAAAAGCCTCAGCCCTCTCTCGGGCTGTGTGTTTTATCCTCAATGCTTAATTGCTGTCTACAAGGGATGTGAGGGAAAGAGGGAGGGGGAAGAACAAGGGAGGGAGGGGGGCTGTGTGATGGGGGGTGGGGAGGGTGGGGGGAAGCTCAGGACACGACGTAATTACGAAAGGGCAACACACACAAACCTCCCCAGACTGGACTATTTGGGGTTTTTTTTTCTCTTTGCATTCCCCCCCTTTCTCTATTGCTGTTCTCTCCAGTCCTGTCCAGGGCCCTGCCAGAAAGCAGCAGGAGGGGGGGGGGATGCTGCCAAAACAGCCTTCAGCAAGAGGAAAGGGGAGGGCTCTAGTCCTTGCCAAAAATCCCTGGCTCTAGCCAAGCCCCGTGATGGCCAGGCCCCAGCGCCCGCCCCACCCTGCCCCGCCCCGCCCCAACTGGGCCCCAAGCCTAGAGCCTGGGGACAAGGGCCAGCTGCCCTGAAGCCCCCACAACACCCCCACTTCAGCCACCTCAGACCTGGGAGGAGCTCCCACTCCCATTCCTAGCCCCCTTTTGGCCCCCTCCCCAAGCCAGCTCATCTTAATTCCTCTCTAATCTTCTAGTCTCTTTATCCTGGCTGAGGAGGGGGATTTGGGGTGGGGCCCAGGAAAAGCAGAGATACTCTGGGGGAGACCTTGGGGAAAAGAGGCCTCAGGGCCCCATTTTCTTTGCCACCTGGTACCATGGGGGAATGAATGGAAGGGACAATGTCTTTGGACTCAGAGAACATGGATTTGAATCTTGGTGTTGCTAACTCAATACCTGTGTGTCCTTGGGAAGAGAATTCCTTTCTCAGGGGCTGTTTCCTCGTCTTTAAAATGAAGGAATGGAATGAGGTGACCTCTGTGGTCATTTCCATGGTTAAAGCCTATGGTGGGGTGACCTAGCCAGAGGGTAGGGACATGGTGTTCGGGGAGAAAAGGCTATCCTGGTATCTACAGAGCAGTGGAGCCCTGGAGCCTGCCCCAGTGGCTATGTTTAAAGGGATCTGGCCCTAAGGAAGAGAGGATCAGGACTTCAGGCTGGGAGGGATGTCAGAGGCCATCTAGGCCACCCCCTCATTTTTTTTACAGATTTGGAAACTGAGGCACACAGCTGGGAAGTGACTTGCCCAAGGTCACACAGGTGTGGAATCTCAGAGGTAGGATTTGAACCAAGTCACCTTCCCTCCCTGTTTAACGCCTCTGGATTGAACTCAGAGACTATCCCTAGGGGTCTCTCCTCCCTTCGCCTGGGGCTAAAGACCTTGTAGTCTCCAGAGCAGGTGTGAGGGGGTGAGCTGCAAAGCCAAGGCCAGAGTCCTTTAGCTGCCGCTTATAAAAACCCCAACAGGAAAAGTACTGGCTACGGCCTCACCTCCCTGTGCCTCAGTTTCTCCCTCTGTAAAATGGAGTGCACCAGACGGCCTCTGAGGTCCCTTCTAGCCCTTAAAACTAATCTTAAGACCCTGCCCTCATACTTGGGGAGGGCTGGCCTGGGGATCACATCTCAGATGTGCATGGCCCTCATCTGAATTCCCCCAGCCCACACCACAGGACTCCTGCCTCCTCTCTGCCTCTTTGGCCCCCAGCTCTCCCGACTTTGGAGCCAAGCTGTCATTTCCTTCTGGGCCAGGAGGGGGCGCCCCTGTGGTGCAGAAAAAAGTTCTCAAGTCCACAGGTTCTGAGTGGAAACCAGGCTTTTTCCTTCCCAGCACCCCTGCCCCAAGTCCCTAGCAGAATCCCACGTTTGTATATGAAGAAACTGGTCCCTGTATCCTCGAGCAGCCGAGCTGAGGGGAGCAGGGTTCTAGCCCCACCGCTGGAACCTTCTACCTGTATGACCCTGGACAAGTCACTTAACCCCTTGGGGCCTTGTTTCCCACATCTGGAAGAAGAGAGGAGGTTGAACTAGGGGGCCTGTAAGTCCCCCTCCGGTTATGATTCTGTGATATCCCCTAGACTGGCAGCTCCCCCAGGGCTTCTGCCAGCCTCCTTGTATTCTTGAGGTGGTCTGCCTAGCCTGGAGCTAGCGAGACCCCGGGGAGCCAATACTAGAAGAGCCTTGGGGATTATTGGGGGGGTGCTTCTTAGCCTGGGAACCCAGAACTTTCTTGTTTTATTAAAAAAATTTCATACCTATTTCAATATCGTTTCTTCTACATCGACAAATACGATTTGGGGAAGGGGTCCACAGGCTACTCACAACCCAAAGGTGCTAAGACTCTGCTGCAGCCCATCCCTATCTGTTATCAGGGTTGGGACAGGGTGTGCAGCAGGTCATGAGTGAGACTGAAAATCTCCTCCCAGAAAACTCATGAGAGAAAAAATAATCCTTCCCTTTTCCCTCCCTAACTCTCTGACTGTTAATTCTTAGGGGGAATCAGATGGAGGGGCCTTGTCCCATGAGGCTTTTCCCAAGTGGAGACTATGGTGAGGATCTGAGTCTCTGGACCCTCTATTTGGGAACTGGCTTCCAGGGTTCAGCCCTAAACCTGGAGTGGTATTTCTGCTTTGCCCCCCAAGTTTCTGAGTGTGCACCCTTTAAAGCTGGCTCTTGCTCACAGGCTAAACTCCAGCTGTGGGCCAGTGGAGGCAGGCTGAGTGGCATAGTAGAATGGAAAGGGTGTTGGGTTTGGAGTTATGAGCCCTGGGTTCAAATCCTGGTTGGCTGCTTGATTACTTGTGTGACCTGAAAAGAGTTGTTTTCCTGGGCTTCAGCTGTAAAATTAGGAGGCTGGACAGCATGCCCTCAAGGTCCCTTCTAGATAGAAGGAGCCTGAAATAATCTTGAAAGACCATCAGTATGGGCACCCCATTCCTTTGGTGACCAACTTAAGTCCCACAACCTCCAGGAATCAATTATGGAGCATTTATTAAGAACCTATACTGTGTGCCAGGGTATGAAAGGGAAGCAGATAGTGCCTGCCCTCAAGAAGTTTACGTTCTAGCAGGAAACCTTTCCTGGACGTTACAAACAATGGCGAGGGCTCTCTCTCCATGTGGGAACCCATACCGATTATTTTTTTAATACACCTCCAGCTTGTCTCCATGGTAAGGTTTCAAACATCCCCATAAAGAAGACCAGACTTTTGCCTCCTCTACCCCTTAACCTTAAACTCTGCCTCTCAGTAGCTGTGTGTTCTTGGATAAATGTCCTGGCTTCTCTGAGCCTCAGACTTCCCCTCTGTAAGACCTATGGAGGAGGGTCAGATTGGTGCTTAAGTGCAAAGGAAGTCTGAGATATATGGATGGGAGCTTAGTGCTTCTATGGGTAACTTCAAAGAGAGGGGTGCGGCTCTGAGAATGGAGGCTCCATCAGGGGTGGGAAAGGGGCACTCAGTGCTTGAGACAGAAATAGCAATTGTGACAGGGGCTCCCTGTTGGGGAAGTAGCTCAAGGAGAGGGCCTCACTGCTAGGGATAGGGGCTCAGGGTCAAATATGGGGTTTCAAGGCTAGGAATGGGAATTAAGGGTCAGGGCTGGAAATGGGGGTTCAGGGTTAGGGCTGAAGATTAGGACTCAGTATTGGGAACAGGGCTCAGAATTAAGGGTGGAAGCTCAGTTTCAGGGACTGACACAGTGGTAGGGCTTCAAGATAGGGAGAGGGGCTCAATGTTAAGGATGGTGCCCAGGGCCAAGGATGGGGAATGGAGGCCAAAGTGGGGGCTCAATGTCAGAGATGGAACTCTAGGTCAGATATGGGGGTATAGGGCTGAGGATAGGGGGGGCCTGGGTACCGCAGAGGGTAGAAGATTCTTGAATTCCTCTGCTCTTTCACTGCCTGTCTCTGCAAACATGCTTCCCCCTGGCCCCTATCCTGGGATAAAGGTTAGGGGATTGTTGAGAAGAGAAAACAGGAAAATGGTAAAATGAGTTAGCGCTGGAGAAGGGAGAGGGCCCGGTTTTCTTGGCCGCCGAGAGCAGGAATAGGCTGACGGGCCCCCAAACCACAGTCAGGGCTGAGCATTTATTGATTCCAGGACTTGGAGCGAGGCAGGGAGCCGGTGAGAGGAGGCTGGGCAGAGGGGCAGGTTGGAGTTTGCCTGGGCTTGGGGGCCAGACCCAGGGGCAGCCCCTCTGCTCCTTGTCTGAGGCTCACCAGCCCCCTTCTCTCTCTCTCTCCCCTCCTGGTCTTCTGCTCCTATGAACACTTGTACCCAGCAAGGGTCAAGGAGCCCTTGGGAGGGAGAGTCTAGCAGACCCCAGCTCAGATCCCTCCTCTGACACTCTGCTGGGGCAGCCCCTCTGCTCCCCTCTGCTCCCCCCTGGGCCTCAGTTTCCTCTGGAAAGTGGACTGAATGTGGGGGTTGGACCAGAACGTCTCTAAGGTCCTTTCCAGCCACAAGAACAGTAACAGCGCTGTGATGAAGGTGCTACTCTTTTTAAAGGATGAGTTAGCAGGGGCGACCTGTCTGTTTGAAGCAAGATTTGAACTCAGGTCTTCCTGATTCTGGTCTAACATTATCCGCTATACCAACTAACGGCCTCCCAATTCTGGGGTCTTAGGTCTTGGCCCTGAGTCTTGGATCCTCTAGGCCAGTGGTTCTCAACCTGTGGGTCGCGACCCCTTTGGGGGGTCAAATGGAGTCACCTAAGACCGTCGGAAAACACATATTTCTGATGGTATTAGGCACTGAGACACCGCTCCTCTATCCATCTCCAGGTGGGTCTGCCCACATGCAGATGCGCTCACATACAAGTATTAAAGGATCATAGCATTAGGAAGGTTGAGAACCACTGCATGGGCTGCTCCCTTTCTGCCACCTTCTCCTTTGTATGAACCTTCTCTCTCCAGGTACAACATACCCTGGGATGCTGGGTCAGGGAGAGAGATGGCCCTGGGTGAGGACATGGGACCTGGGCCTTCTCTTTGGCCAACTGGCTTCGGATCCCCAGGCCCAGGCCTGTCCCACAGAGGACCCTCCTCAGGGACTGATTACCTGACCACAGACCCTACATAAGGATCCCAGGAGCAAAAAGCTGAAGAGCCGTGGGAGGGCATCCACTCAGCATCTCGGCTTGAAGGAGCCTCCCAGGCCACTGAGTCCAACCCTGTGGGACCAAGATCCCCAAGTCACCGGTTTATAGCTAGAGGGACCCAGAGGTGGAGAAACAGGGACCCCAAGGCTCCTAGGAAGGGCAAGCTTGGAGAGAGTTCTAAGGTCATCCAGTCCTGTCTCTCAGGAAGCTGAGGCCCAGGAGGTTAAGGGGCTTGATTAGCTGGTGTTTTAAAGGCAGGCCCTTGGCGAGAGCTCAGATAAGGAGAGACCCATATGTATAGACAGACACACATATACACATGTGCATACCACACATATACACGACACATGCCCCCACATACCACACATGCAGACACAACCATACACACACCAAACATGCCCCCACATGCCACATACACCCCACACTTACATGTCTACACGTTCAGCCCCCTCCCGGCACGCACACACAGCCTTCATGGCTCTCTCTTGTCCCACAGACTCACTCGCTCATCGTCAGACGCCCCATCACCAGCAGGATTCGGCCCCTGCCCGTCCGTGTGTGGTGCCGGGCAGAATGGGGCAGAACCGCCGGCAGAGGCTTCTCCTTGCTGCCTCCCTCCCTCAGCCGCTCCTCCGGCTCACGGCCTTTCCTTTCAGGGGCGCAGGCCGTGGTTCTCCTCCGCCTTCGCCGGACTCTGCTCAGGGGAGAGGCAAAGGAGAGAAGCTCCCCGCCTTGATTTCCTTATCTGTAAAACCCGGGGAAGACGAGCTCTTGCGTCCGACGGTTGTTGTGAAAATCAAATGACACCGCATTTGTAAAGTGCTTTGCAAACCTTGACGCTCCGTATCAATCCTATTGTTATTATTGTTACTGCAGGAAAAAGTAACATTTGAAACGAGTGGAGCTGGGTTCAAATTCCGCATCTCTCGCTTGAAGGGGCCAGCGACTAGAAGACAAAAACCATTTACAGCTATGGCCGATGAGTGCTCTGCGGCTCTGCGCTATTCAAAGTTGTAATTACGCGGAACGTGGTCGCGGGACTTCAGGGCCATAGAGACGTTCGGTGTAAATTCAAATAATGCCACCTGCTCTTTCGGGGGATTCCTTGTTCCCTCTAACTGGGACGAGGCTACATTAAAGACTTGCTAGGTGCTTGTAGGAGATAGAGAGCCAGCCTGCACTCCGGGAAGAGCTCCGTCCCGGTACTACCTTTGTCACCCGGGCAAGAACCTCGTCGGCGCTCTCTCTAAGACAATCTAGGACTCAATTGCAGGGGGTCACTCACCCGCAGGGGGTGTGGTGGATAGAGGGCCAGCCCTGGAGTCAGGAGGACTTGAGTTCATATCCAGCCTCAGACACTTACTAGCTGTGTGACCCTGGGCAAGTTACTTCATCCAGTTTACCTCAGTTTCCTCATCTGTCAAATGAGCCGGAGAAGGAAATGGCCAACCGCTCCAGTGTCTCTGCCAAGAAAACACCAAATGGGGACACGGAGAATCAGAAGTGACTGGGAAGACTGAACAGCTCACGTAGAGGGAGATAATATGCTGAACGACGGGGCTCCCCACGGAGGACAGTGACAGCCCAAGTAAGAACCTGCAGCCGCTGGGCACGGGGGCGTCGGCAAGCCGTGGTCATGCCCGCTCCACAAGCGATAAGGCTAGCGGTTTGATTATGAAGCCGGAGGTGGATGCTTTTGGCTGGGGGGTGAGCGGGCCCGTGAAGATCTGAAGAGATGCAGATTAATCTGCCTTGGTTTAATCTGCTTATCTCCTGAGTGGTAATTCGAGCAAGTCCCTTTAACCCCTTCAGGCTTCAGTTTTTACGAGGAGGTTGTAATGGAGGACCATTAGGTCCTTTCCAGCTCCATCAGAGTGGAAGCTTCCTGAGGGCAGGCACCTCCCCTTTCCTCCTGCCCCCAGCGCCTGGCAGGATGGTGGGGTTAAAGGGCAGACCTACTCCTGGGGGGATGACTGATCTAGGAGGCCCTCAGGGACCTGGAGCCAAGAAGGGAGGCCCACCTGGCCGCCCCTCCCGCTCCCTCGGAATGTTGTCAGGCTCCCCACACACTCCTTCAACCTCCCCGGGGCCTTGCCAAACAGCTGTGCTGCTCCACCCTTATCTCTTCCCGCACTGTCCGTGCTCCTGAATCTTTCCAAAGGCTGTGAAGGCCCGGGAATGCTGTGGGGAGGCCAGCTACTGCCTGAAGTTTGATCTCAGTATCCCCCTCCACACCATGCTCAGCCTCTCCCCAGGGACCACCCGCCCTGAACTTTCATTCATTCCTGGTCTTCCCCTTCACTTCATCTTTCCCTGTGAATCCCAGGCACAGAATCAGTCTTAGGCCCAAGTAAGGGACTAATTAAAGTGGATGGAACTGGTAAGGCTAGCCAGGATATAGGGGGAAAGGGCTGGTGTTCTCATCGGAAAAGCTGGGGTACAACCTGGCTGACTTGTGGCTTCAGGCAGTTCACTCTGATGGCGGCAGAATAACATTCAGTGGATTCCTTGGGTTGCCATGGACTAAGCATTTATCAGCTAGTAGCTAGCCTGAGGGTCCTGGGAAGGAGTGAGAGGCAGAGGGTACCCAGAAACTGTCTGCAGCACAGAGCTAGTTTGAAAAGCCCCTGGGTTTTATTGGTATTTTAAAAAATATTTCACCTCTTTGAGATGAGAAGGAGCATGGTGGGATAATGGAAAGAGCTGAGTTTGGAGTCCGAAATCCTGGCTCCCCTATTTATTACCTTCATGAGCTTGATTGATCAATCAATCAGCAGGCACTTATTAAGATCTGCCAAGAAAACCCCAAAAGGGTTGGACATACATTAAAGGACTGAACAACAAATTTGTTGGAGCTGGGAGCAATGGATAGAATGCTGGGCCTGGAGTCAGGAGGATTTGAGTTCAAATGTGACCTGACACTTACTACCTGTGTGACCCTGGGCAAGTCACTTAACCTTGTTTGCCTCAGTTTCCTCATCTGTCAAATGAGCTGGAGAAGGAAATGGCAAACCCCTCCAGTATCCCTGTCAAGAAAACCCCAAAAGAGTTCATGAAGAGTTGGATGCGGAACTGACTCAACCACATGTTGGAGCTGGTATTACAAATACTAAGATTTTAATCGTCTCTGTCCTTAAGGAAGTTAACCTTCCTTGGTCCCAGTTTCCCTGTCTGGAAAATAAGGGATTAGAAAGGCCTCTGAGGTCCCTTCCTCCAAATCTAGATTTATGATTCTAAGTCGTATTGCTACAGGCCTCAGTTTCCCTCTCTGTAAAATGAGAGAATTGATTAAATGACCCCTTGCAGCTCATCCTCTATATTCCTATTCTATTGCCACCTAATCCACATGCACCTCAGTTTCCCTGCCTGTAATATGAAGGGGTTTGACTAGACGAGGCCCCTTCCAGCTCCAGAGCCCTGAAGCTGGTCTTTCAGCTCCTTCCATACTGCTGGGGTGTTTTTGCCTTCCCTTCTGGAAGACACAAATGTGCCGGACCAAGAACTATTGCTTCTAGCACTCACCGGCTAAGCTGCCTCTTCCATGGAAACCTCTGAGTTCCCCAGAGCAGCTGCAAGAGATTGGGACAATCGCCTATAAATGTCCACTTAACGGTTGTTACTCTGAATACAAGATCCTCGTCCAGCGACCAAAGGCATCCCAGAGGAATTGAATCATACCATTAACGGCATTCTCACTGTAAATGAAGACGGGCCACAGGACCTTCTCGAAGAGGCAAACAAAGGAGTTGGTGGAGCTGCTTTCATTCTGCATCCAAAGGCAATCAGATCATCGTTTCATTATACATTTGGCCAACCTGCCTTCGCTGTTTGGGATGAGCACGAGGAAACAGATCAGCATAAGAATAATGTCAAATTATGTATCCTCAGTTGTAGAAGGTGCAGAGGCAGATGAATTCTCCAAAGTGCTCAATATGACTTCTCAAACTAAACCAACACACACCGTAATGCTGCAGTGCAAAAATAGTATGTTGGAAAATTTGGTTCAGGAGCTGGAAATCAGAGCTTAAGGTCTTTTAGTAAACAAAGAAATCTCATACCTACGTATCATGAATCCTTTCTTCAAGACGTGAGTTGGAAGCTTCCATACATGGTGAGTACTGAAGACTATTACCTACTGTACACCCAATAAGAAACGGACTATATCTCAAAAGGCAGAAAACCATTGACAAAAGGTATAGGAGCTTTTTCTGAATCTGCTGCTTGTGCACAGTCAGATTATGGACTGGGTAAGGCAAAGATAAAAATTAGTACCAAATTAGAAGAGAGGTTAAAGACAGTGTCCAGTTAAAACCATTCCAACACAATCTGTTCAACTGGCGGCAAAAAATGGGATATGGAAAAAGGAACAGACATTGACCCAGACTATAGCAAAGCAGCATCTTTTAATAATATTTCATTTTCCCTCAATTGCACATAATAACAATTTTTAGCATTTGTTTTTTTTAAAATGTTGAGTTCTAAATTCTTTTCCTCTATCCCTACCTCCTCTCTGAGATGGTAAGTGACTTGATGCATATTATTCATGTGCAGTCATGCAAAATTTATGCACTGCCTCTTACATTAAGCCTTTTCTGCTCTTTCCAAAGTGTTTGTGACTTCTATCTGACTATCTTTTATTTAGCTTCCTTATGTTTATTTTTATTGATTTTCTTTATATTTATCTCATATATACTTATATGTTGTCTCCTTGTTAGAATGTAAGCTCTTTGGGAATTGAGGCTGATTTATTGTCTGTATTTGTAACCCCAGAACCAACATATTCCTAAGACATTTGGGTTGCTGTTCATTTCAGTTGTGGTTGACTCTTCATGACCCCATTTAGGGTTTTCTTGGCAAAGATACTGGAGTGGTTTGACATCTCCTTCTCCAGCTCATTTTACAGATAAGGAAACTGAAGCAAACAGGGTTAAGTGACTTGCTCAGGTTCACACAGTCAGTACATGTCTAAGGCCTGATTTGAATTTAGGAAGACAAGCCTTCCTGATTTCAGACCTAGCGCACTATCCATTGAACCATCCGCTACTCATTCCTTGCACACAGTGGTGCTTAATAAGTGGTTGTTAATTCTATAACCATTGTAAAGCAATCACCACAATGGAGAGGCCATATGAGTCCTAGCAGACATTTGATTTCTTTGCTAAATGGAGAGGAAATATCCGTTTATAATATCGACTAATTTGCAAAACTTTATGGAAGAGGATGGTGAAAGATTATGAGCAGCATCACCCTATAAAACAGCAAACAGTGGTAAGGGAAACATGAGTTTGGAGAAAACTTGGCATGAGACTTAACTAAGCTAGACCTAAGAGAATTCATCGATGAAACTGGAAGACAGTAAGTAGATAAAAAATGGAAAAGATCTGTCAGCATTTGTGTAACAAATGTCTTCTTTGTCAATGATGGTGGATCCATTCGTCACATTTGGATTTTACCAGCTCAGTCCCTCATGAGAAGGTTGAAATGGCACAAAAGAAAATGAAGACAGGATGGCGGCTGGACCAGATCAAGTCGATGTAGAAGAAATCTCTGACATAGATTACATAATTTTCAGGGTGTTTGATGGGTTCATTCTCAAGATTTCTGAAAGAGGATGAAAAACAAATAATTGAGAAAGTATCTATTACTCCTGAAAAAAAGAAATAGAGAGCAGTAATAATGACCTACCCAGATACTTATTTTCTAGCATCTATAAAATCCTCATGAGAATGGTCAGTGTATCCATTTGGTAAAATTCAAACTCTCAGAAGCCAAGGACTGTTTTCTTTTTGTCTTTGAATTCTCAGCTCCTAACTCAGTATGTGGCACACAGTGGGCTCTTAATAAATATGTGTTGACCAATTGATAGAGTGTATACTTAAAGTATGAGAAGGGAACACACAGTCTTTTGTAATCAATATTCCACAATAGATTGTGTCTTTATATTCACATAATTGACTGAAGTGTTGAGAAGATAAGATTCTATTCTATTTATTGTTTGCTAATTAAAAAAAAAGATTTGACTGAATAAAGTAAAATAAACCTAAAAACCTCTCTGCTATTATGGTATCTCCCATGCAAATGATAAGATAATGATGACTCCTTGTTAGATACAGCTATAGAGATAAATTTGTTTGAAGATTCTAAAATTATTAATATTACAGTCCCTGGCACATAATGCTTAATAAATGCTCTTTTGACTATCTACATATCCATCCATCCATCCATCCATCTATCCCTCTCTCCCTCCCTCCATCTGTCTGTTTGTTTCTCTCTCCCTCCATCTGTCTGTCTGTCTCTTTCTCTCATCTATCAGACTCTGCAGAGATGGACAGCAAGTTGGACTTAATATGAAAAGGTAGAAAAGAACAGTCTAGATTGCTTTCAGATTTCTCTTTCAAACAAAATCTCCCTCCCCTCCAATGTAATTCTCCTTCCAGGAAGATGACACAGCTATGAATTATGGAGCAAAACCCCCACCATCTCTGAAGAATCAACATGGCGGCTCTTCAAAGGGCCATGGAAAGCTGCCTAGGGTCTTGAATATAGTTAGTACTTAATAAATCCCCTTTCATTGAATTGAATAGTGGATGTGAACAGGCTGTAGCAGAGAATTAGCCATGACCTATGGGCAAGAATCATAGGATCACGGGGTCACAGGATCATGGGATCATGGGCTTAGAGTTGACCTTTCCTTGGAGATCATCCAGTCCAAATCCATTTTACAGGGGAAGAACGTGAGGTCTGCAGAGGTGAAGCCACTAATTTTACTTGCCTAAGGTTAAAAGAGAGATTGCTAAAACTTGAACCCACATTTTAGGTGTCCAAATGCTTTGTTGTTTCCACTGCACCATGAAGTCTCTTTAAAGATGTCATCAGAAAAGGAGGCAGCTAATGGGTACCATAGTACACAGAATGCTAGGTCTGAATTCCATTTCAGCCTCATATTGTGTGACTTTCTGGACAAATCACTTAACCTCCGCCTGCCTCAATTTCCTCATCTGTAATATGGGGATAATAATAGGACTTGGCTCACAGAGTTGTTGTGAGGATCCAGTGAGAAAATATTTAAAAAGCGTGTAGCATCTGGCATATAATAGGCGCTACATAAATGTTTATTCCCTTTCTTCCTCCCTGACCCCATCGTTATACATGGAGTAAAGAATAATGGCTCAGCAGCATTTGTGTGACATTGGTAGGCCACACTGGTAAAAGACCTCATCATGTTTGGTGGACTTCCTTTGGGTGATTGAGATTCGGGCTGGCAGAGTGGATGGAGAGCTGGCTGTATAACCAGGGAGATCTGGGTTCAAGTCTTGCCTCTGACTTGTATGTAACCCTGAATAACCTTTCGGTTCTCAAGTCAACTCTCTAAGACTATTAAGTTGTCCGTTTGTATTGGGAGAGGGAGTTTTCTCACCTGGAGTTCCCTAAAACCAAAGAAATCATAGGTTGGGTAAAAACAGTAATCACAATGAGACACGGACAGTGGTTTTCTCTAGAGGGCACGTAGGCACGAAATTCCCCTCAATAGAAAGGACAAGAACTGTTCTCCTGACCTGACCATCCCCTGCAAGGATCCAGGGGCACACTCAGCAGGGATGCTGCCTTCTGAGAATGTCCCCTCTGGGGAAGGAGAATCTCCAGTGAAGAAGTCTGTTATCATGTTGTTTACACAGAGTGAAGTGTATGCGAATGAGCTCATCTGTGCTCATCCAGGGAGGAGGAACCTCACACTCCAGGAGATGGAGAAGCATTGGGTCTGATGTCAGGCATCCAGCTTTGCTCTCAGATTCTGGGGAGGAAGTGTCCCCTCCTTGGAGTGTTCTGATTTATAATGGCCAGCCTAGGGCTGTTCTCATATATACGGATCCATGGATATGCACACACACACACACACACACACACACACACACACACACACACCTCTCTCTCTCTCTCTATCTCTCTGCCTCTGTCTCTGTCTCTGTTTCTGTCTGTCTGTCTGTCTCTCTCCACACGTGCATACATGTGCACACATATATTCCTTGTGTTTAGTACCCCTTCCCCCCTCCAGTTCTTTCCATTTAGAGGCCCTCTCTCGATGTGCCCAGCTCAGCCTTTCTATCTGCCTTGACCCACCCAGTGAGACTCAGATCAAGTGAGAGACTATCTGTCTGCAACTCCCCTTAACCTAGTTAAAAACCTGTCTGTTGCAGTGAAGGGAGGATGCCAGTAACACTTGGCATTTCTCTAGTTCTTTATATAGATTTGGAACCTGAAGGGACCTCAGAGAACCTCTTCATTTTATAAATGAAGAAACTGATGCTTTGAGAGGTCAAGTGAGTTGTCCACAGTATTTTACTTATATGTAACAGGACTGATTGGAGGTTCATCTCCTAGACAGGCGCATCTCTCATGGAGTTGGGCATGAGTTATGGTCTTCTGTGGGGCATGTTCTTATGACCCCAATTCTTCATCAACCCTCCATTTGTTCTCACTGGAAGCTCAAGGGATGGGAGAGAGAGAGAGAGAGAGAGAGAGAGAGAGAGAGAGAGAGAGAGAGAGAGAGAGAGAGAGAGAGAGAGAGAGAGAGAAAGAAAGAGAAGGGTAGAACTGGTTCTCTTGAGCTGCCTCACGGGGCACAGCTCCTCCAACTGTCTCTGGTGAGGCTGAAGGCTTCTTTGAGAGTGGGATTTTGGACTCCGGAGGGGTCCGGATTCCTGGAGCCCCTGCAATGGCCAGCCTGGATGGTCAGCTTGCTCTAGTTATGCTGAGCTCAGCTGGTCGACTAGAAAAGGAAAGAAGATGCAGAGAAAATACACTGGGATGGGAGGAAGGGAACCACCCCCACCTGGAGGAAAGAGGGGATTGAGAGTGGCTGATGGCTCAAGGGGGAGGCAGGGCCCCATGGAGGGCTTGGCAGGATCCTGGAGACCTGGGAGTGCTGGAAAGCTGAGCCAGGTGTGGGAAAAGGAATGGAGGCAGGAGAAGGGAGGAGGCCGTGAGCTGGCAGGAGGGCACAGGATTGAGGAACAAGGGGAGGAAAGCAAATCAAAGACGCCCCAGAGCTGAGCTCATGCTGTATCTTATTTCGTGCAGATTTCTGTAGAGCCCACCCAGACCCACTTTCAGCCAGAGGCTGCTTGGCCCGGGACACAGTCAGAGCATGGGCAAGAGTGAACTGGGGACAACAATCTGTATTTAATGGTTTCTAGACCCAGGCATAGGCAGATTACTAGGCATGGCTTGGCCATGGGCTGGGCCCTAAGACAGGTCACAGACTGACCTCTAATCCTAAGCACAGACTGATTCCAAATCCTGACCAACCATCTCACATATGCCATTGGTCACAAGAATGATGAGAGAGGGTGTGGACAGCTCAGTGCAATCCATCCCTGTGGTTGGAAAAATAGCTCCCATCTAATCTTGTAATGCTAGAGCATCAGGAATATTTACTCTTAAAATGAAAGGTGTGCTGATAAGATAATGAAACTGGTTTTATAACAAACAAGAGCATATCCAAAGTAGTGTGGTCTTCCTGGGAAGCCTCTCTTCAATCCTGGGGATGTCAGGGTCAGAGACCTAGGGCTAGAAGGAGCATTCCGGGTCAGCTAGTCCAAACCCCTCATTATACCAATGGAGAAACTGAGTCCTGGGGAGGTTAAGGGATTTGACCAAGGTCATTAGAAAGAAAATATTAGAGGCAGGGTCCGAACAATGCTCTTTCTGTGTAGCATCGGTGCCAAATTGCTGAGAAAGTCCCTGCTAACTCTAAATTCTATTATCTGGTGGACATCTGTGGGAGGTCCTTTTTGGACATTCAAGACACATTCTGTCACATTTTGTTGCTGGTGTTGTCTTCTTTTGAGACTTGAAAATGACTGTTAGTGGATAAAGTGAAACAAATAGAGTGATACTAACAGGAGCAGAGAGAAGTGAGACTCTGAAGGAAGGTATCAAACTCCTTGTGTGACTCATGAACCCAAGAGCAGTTCCATAAAAAGATCACGTGGTTCTGTGAGCAATGGTGGCATTGCTGGAAGTTGTATTCAGCTTCCCAAGGAGGGAACATGGAAGGCTCTCTCCTTCAAATCACCTTTTATTTCACTCTTTGTGCATGAATATTCCTAGAACCTCATTGCAACCAAGCTCTTTGAGGACAGGGGCATGTTTCATTTTTGTCTCTATATAGGGAAGTGTAGTTTTCTTCTTGCTAGACAAAATATTGCACAAAAACCAAGGGTTTTTTGTTTCATTTTATATTGTTTTGTTTTTGTTTTTCTTCTGCTAATGCCAGACATTTAATAAGAGCAAGTAGACAGTTTTTTAGTCATATCTTGAGGCTATAAACCGTTAAACTTAACTAAAGGGCTAATAAACAAAGCCCAGGGAGAGCAGATTAAATTAAATTGAGATTAAATCCTTTTGTTTCTGATTCCTTGTATCCCGAGGCTGAAACACAATCACTTCCCCAGACAATTCTCTGATTTAAGATTAGAAATTCCTCATTGCTCCCGCTTGGGCAGCATTGACCTCTCAGAATCCATGGGTTTCTTTTAAGACTCAGTTCAAGTACAAGCTTTTCCAGGCAGTCTTTTCTCATCTCCTCAGCTGCTAGTGCTTCCCCTCTGAGGTTACCTTTCATCTAATCTATCTTATTTAAATTAAATTAAATAAAAATCTAATTTATCTTCTATATTCTGATTTCTATTTTGCTGCCCCTGTTAGAATATAAGCTCTCTGGGGGGAGAGACTACTTTTACATTTATTTTAGATCCTCAGTGCTTAACGTAAGACATGTAGTAAGTGCTTAATAAATGTTAATTGATTAGCTCCCTTATTGGAATTCTAGTATTCTCAAAATCCTTTGTCCCAAAACCTCCTTCAGGAATACTGGAGGCTACAAAGTTCATTTCAGTCTTATGATTATCTCTAGTTCAAGGTAAATTTGAGTTAGAATGAAAATTGGGTCAGGAGGAAACTGTTTTTTATTCTCTTGAGCTACATTCCTACCTTTATTGTACAGGCATACACACATACATATATGTCCATGCAAGTATACACATATATGTATATATATATAATACACATAAAATAGAAAATGTGTCATATAAAATATATATTGTGTTACTTTTACATATTTTATGAAACCTATTTTATTATATGTTACATATTTGTATGTATATATTAATGTATGTATACATATGTGCAAATATATGTCAACAGGAAAAAAACCCTCCACTGTTACTTGGCTTTGCTGATGTTTCTTCAGATAGAAAGCATTCATTCAGGGACAATGTGAGCAAAAATACAGAGATGACAGGGTGGGGATGAGAAAGTGCTAGTTGGTTTGGGGTCATCCTAGACCAGGGGTTCCTAACTTGGAGACCATGAATTTGTTTTTCAAAAAAATATTTTGATAATTGTATTTCAGTGTATTTGATTTCCTTTGTAATTCTATGTATTGTATTTTATGCATTTAAAAATATGATCCTGAGAAAGAGTCCATAAGCTTTGCCAGACACCGCCAGAGGGGTCCATGACACAAAAAAGGGGAGGAGCGTCCTGTCCTAGTCTCTTTCCTTTGCTTCCTGCCTCATGGTTCATCAGTTGCTAAGTCTTGCCCATTGTACCTCTCCACCATCTCTTGCCTCTGTCCCTTTCACTCACGTGGCTGCTACCCCAACTTAGGCTTCCTCACTTGTCTCCTGGACCTCTCTGTCTCCATTCTCCACTATCTACCCTCCACCCAATTGTCAGAATAATCTTCTCAAGATACAGGTTTGACTTTCCTAAAAATCTGTGGTGGTTCCGTATCCCTTTAGGATAAAATATTGTTCCTTCACAATCTGGCTCTGACCTACCTTTCCAGATTAGTTTCCTATTATCTCCCTTTTACACACTGTCCTGGTCAAACTAGAATATTGTTTCTTGCTCTCGTCCTGTCTGCTCTAAGCTCTGGGTATTCACACATGTTCTCCCCCAACCCTGAGGGACAGGAACATATTTGAGAGAAAATATGATCAATGTATCCTTGACCATGATTTACTTCCTTTTATCTATCAGACTGAGCAGCTAGGTGGATAGAACACTGGGTCTGGAGTCAGGAAAACCAGAGTTCTAATTTGGCCTCAGACCCTCACTAGATATGTGACCTTGGGTAAGTCATTTAACCCTGTTTCCCTCAGTTTCTTTATCTGTAAAATGATTTGGAGAAGTAAATGGCAAAACTGCTCTAGTATCTTTGCCAAGAAAATCCCAAATGGAGTCATGGAGAGTCGGACAGGACTGAAACAACCAAGCAACACACATTGAATTGGGCATCTGTGGTACAGTGTATGAAGAGCCTACCTCTGAGTACAGAAGTTCCTGATGCAAATGGCATTGCATATGTGTTTAAAAAAGAAATCCATTAGATCATAAGCTCCTACCAGACGAGTGTGTGTCCTCTCTGTTGTTGCATTTCCATCTCATGGCACAGAACTTTGTGCATAGTCAATACATGTTTGTTGCAGAGTCATATGAAGTGGTTGGGTATTATTATCCCAATTTTATAGATATGAAAACTGAGACCCAGGAACAATGAAATGACTTGCCTGAGGCCATATGGTTTGCCATGGGTCAGTCAGCCAACTCATCTTTATTATATGTTTTCTATGTTACAGTACTATGAGCCAAACCATGGGAATTTTTGCAAGAAAGGGAAAACGGCCTACCTGCCTTCAAGAAGCTTACATTCTAGCGATGGAGATGACACGCAAATGGCCATGTGTATGCAAGATAGATCCAACTGTAGATGGAAGATGTTGGAGAACAGGAAAGGTCAGATTAAGCTGAGCATTGAAGGAAGCATAGAGGTGGAGGAGGGAAGAAGGGAGGGCCTTCAGGGCGTCAGGACGGCCAGGGAAGAGGGGCTAAGTTGGGTGGTGATGGGATGTTTTGTGTAAGGAGCCTCCAGTTGGCTGGTGCAGCTGGATCATACATGGAGGGATGTAAAGTTGAAGAAAAATCAGAGGGAAGGAAAGGGGCCAGAGGATTTTATAGCTGATCCTGGAGGTAATAGATAGTTACTCAGGATACCCACCCGGGTCACAGAGTTTAGATCTAAAAGGGACCTCAGAGGCCACCGATTCCAGCCGCATCATTTCACACAGGAAGAAACCAAAGCCAAGAGTGCAAGTGACTTACCCAGGGTCACACAGCTATTAAGGGTCCAAAGGGTGATTTGAAACCATGTTTTTCTGGTTCTACACACTAAACTCTATTACATCTTCTACAGTAAAGAGAGGAAATGTCATAGACTGACTCTCCTTGAGCGTGCATTGAGTTAAAAAGTCCAAATCAGCTTTTGTCAGAATAGGGTTGTCCAGTGATCTGAGATGCTTGCTTCACGTCTGTGGTCCTTGGATAAACAGACCAAGTCCTCAGTGAAGGCCCCTTGCTCTCTTGGAACCAACGGACAGGAACTGTTACTCTTTGGTTTCTGAGTTTCTTGAATTATAACATCCCATGATAAGACATCAATATATAACACAGGTGTGAGCCATGATAGAAATGCAAGACCACCAACAATGCAGGCGTTTTCCTGGTTCTGTGGTCCTTTCTTAATTTTCTACTACAATAGTACTTCATGGTTGCTTTAATTTTCCCAAACCAAAGGCATGTATAGAGGGTGAGGGGCATGTCCCTGTGTGCCCTTAGAGGGGAAGGACCAATGGTGATGCTGGCACACCTGGCCCGTGATCCATGTATAAGACCCATGCCAATATCCAGAACCAAGATGGCTAGTTTCAAGATCACCCGCCTTAGAAGACATTGTCTTATATAGGCCTATTTCCAATTCCCAGCTCTGGGAAGGGATTAGAAGCAGCTGCTCCTGCAACCACACCTACACATTGGTTTCCTGCCTCCAATGTTCCCACCCTATTGTGTCATCCCCAGGGCATGGCCACCCCCGCATCCTGCAGCTGAGCTGTGCCCAGCAGAGACAAGGACCCCCACCTCTTTGGCTGAAGCATTCTGGCTGCAGGGGTAGCATTAACTTCTCATATTGGAAAGCAAACCCTACCTTTGTCACACCTGGTCTGCAGCTGTGCTACCTGCTCCGTATAAAGGGCTGTTCCCACCGCCATCCCATTCAACAATCTACATCCCAGACATAGAAACTGAAGGCCCTCGTTCTTCGTGGCTCCTCTGCCTGGAATGCTGACATCACCCAACTCCAAGATTCATTAAGCCTGTCACTGGAAGCCAAGATTCTGCTGGGATCTGCTTTAATGATGTGACTGTAATGAACACTGCTTTTCTTACAGACAGGAGTGAATTGGAGTCCTTCAACATCTTCTCTTGTGTTGGAAAACTTTATACCCTCATCTCTTTGTCCATCATTTATTCTCAGCGAAGAGTATCATTATAATATCTTGAAGAAATCAATCGATGAACCAACAGGCAAATATATTAAACAGTCTGTACCAGGAAGAGAGAAATTAAAATGATCTCTTTTCTTAAGGAGCTTATACCCAACGGAGAAAATTCCTTCAATTAGCAAACATTTAAATGCCTACTATTCTCCAGTGCCAATCATTGTGCAAAGTGCTGGGTTTGTTCAAACTGTATATAACCACAGCCCATAGCTTCCTATGTTATTCTCCTTTGTCTTCTTTGTGTGTTGAAAGATGTATATCCGTTGGCATGCATTTATGGGCTCAGGATCTGAGAACTAGCCTATCTTCCCTCCTGGGTTCTCAGGGTACCTCGGGGGATTTGGGAGGATCTCTTCTCTACTGCCATTGGCTTGAGTACCCATCAGCTGTGTTTTCCCTCATTGGTGGCCAGTAACAAGAACTCTAGTTCCTTTTGATCACTAAATAACCCAGAGCTGAGCAAGAATCCTGCCTACATCTCCCAATGGTCATTTAGTCTTTGGCTGGGTGGCCCTTGACATTTTTGGATGGGTCTACTTACAAGGATCTTTTCCCTTACATTGAAACTACATCTATAACTTCCATCCATCACTCCCTGTTCTGACCTCCAGGGACAATCAGAACAATGCTAAAACCCTTTTCTACACAACAGTCTTTCTCAAGCTTAGAGACAGCTCTCATGTCCCCAGCAGAAGAGACATAACTTCCAGGAAAAAGGAAGGGTTAGCTCCATCTTTTTTAGGAAAGACATTGACAAACTGGAGATGTGCTTTCTCAAGTGTGATGCCTGGAGCCAAACATAGTCTTCCACATGTGGCCTGAGTCAGGCCAGTGGGACCATCACCTCCCTATTCCTGGAAGGTCTGCCTTTCTTAATGCAGCCCAAGATGACGTTAGCTTTGATGGATGCCACAATCACTGGCATTTCGATTTTACCTCTAGAATTTACAGAGTGCTGTATGTATATTGCCTCCTTTGAATCTACCAAAGGCACTGGGTGGTAGGCACCACAGTTATCACCATGAATGCCTTTTTACAAATGAGTTGACTGAGGCTTGGAGAGGTTGAGTTGCGTAGCTAGGAATCCAAGATGGGACGTTAATCTTGGTTGTCTGAGTCCAGACCCACCAGCGTATCATTGTACCATGATATATCAGTGGCAGGTGGCATCTCCTTCCCCTCAAATTTTTGATTTTTCAAACTAAATTTTTATCCATATATTTTGCTTGTACTTTACTGACATTTCCCAAATGTCTCTCCTTCCTTTCCTAGAGGACCATCTCTTAAAACAAAGAATTTTTTTATAAGGGAAAACTTAAATTCACCAATGCTAATCAACAATCCATCAGTCCTGACATGGCTCCACAGCCATATTTCTGAAGGTCTGAGAAGGTCCCACATCCTTCTGACTGAGCTGACACCTAGGCAGACATGAGGAGAACAGTTAAATGCCCTACAGTCTGTGAATGTCTCATTTCGTTCTAATCCTGAGCCTGAGCCGCCAGATCAGACCCAGGCAGGCTTGGCCCAGAATGAATTTTCATATCTTTTTAAATTTCTATGTAGATTCACAAGTATCCCGAACATCCACTTGGGTCTCAATCACCCAAATGAGGCCTGAGAATTCTGCAAGCTTCCACTCTCCAACCACGTCCATTCTCAGGTACACTCACAAATCACCTCTCTTCTCCTTCATCTAAGGAATCATGTCCTCAGTCCTTCCCCTCCCAGGGGTTATTTTTTCCCCTAACCTAGAATCATTTCCATCACTCTGCTCTGGGCCCCATCCAAGATCTCACATCACTCTTGAATGCCAAGTCCTGGGCCCGACTCCGTGCCAGGCTCAGGCTGGGGATGAAAGCCAAGAACATAAGAACTATTTTCAGGAAAGCTATAGGATTAAGAACTCGACAGATTGCGTGCCTTAGGGATCCAAATCCTCTCCCTAACCCTCCCTATCCCACAGGGGTGAAGAGGGGAGGATGAGATCACAGAGAAAGCTTTAAGAGGTTAAAAAAATGCTTCACAAATGGCTATTAACATGAACTCTATCCACTGCTGATGATCTCAGTGATGAGAATGAGAAGCTAATTAACCCAGGGCCATAGTTTGGAATTCCATGTCGTCTAGCTTGCTTTGAGGAGAACCTAGATTTGGCCACAGGCTTCCCTTGACCCCCATTCCTGGTCACAGACAAATCCCTAACTCTGGCCACAAAGTGAGAGCTAATTCTGACTATCAGGGTGGTGTGGTGGAAAGAAAATGGGCTTAGTTATCAGAAGACCTTTGTTCAAATGCCACTGTAGATGTTTATTCCTGGGGTGACCTTGGGGATGTCCCATCAGCTTGCTGGAACTCAGCTTCCTCCTTTGTAAAATGAAGGAGGTTGGCCTTGATGGTCTTGGGGGATCTTTTCCAGTTCTAGACTAATAACCTCACCAATGAATCAGAGCACACAGTGCAGGGACCAGGCAAGAGGCTGTGGCTGGGTCAGTGTGGAAGATTCCTGCTATACCTCAGAGCCCCTGCATTGCCACCAGGGGGTGAGGAATGTCCTAAGCATATTAAAGGGTATGGGGTGCATTTGGTGGGAAGGAAAGCAGAGGATTGTCAAAGGAGCTGAGATACCCAGGAGTTGGATTCAGGGTGGGACTTTAGAAGCCCAGTATAGTGATGGGCATGGGGTTGGGGTCGGAGGACCAGGGGTGAAATCTCAGTTCTGCCACTTACTGGCGGCATGTCCCAACCTCTCTGGGGATCAGTCTCCTCTTCTATAATGTGGTGAGCTTGGATTGCACCAGTCAACAAGTGTTTATTAAGTTTCACAAGCTCTGAGATACTTTTTAGATCTGAATATCTGATCCTAGAAAGGGGCAAATTCCAGAGATGACCAGGCACGAAGGCCCAAAGATGATTTTTTCTATCCCCTAAAAGTCTCGAGAGATTTTTGGTTGGGACACCTCCCAAGGGTGTCAGTCACACTGACCTCCAGTCTGGGCACTCCAACCCCAGGTAGAGCCTCTAACATGCCCCCACCCCCAACATCCTTGCTTTCCTCCAGCCCTGGGGTTTTACGTGGGCCTTTCTCTGCACCTGAGATGCCCTCTGCTCCTTTAAGACCCTTCTTCAAATAGTCTCTTTGCTGTGACTGCTTGCATGCCCCTGGGTGAGTCATTTCATCTTTCCTGGCCTAGATTTCCTCTTCTGTGAAAATGCTGGAGGGATCTGCCATTTCTTTCTCCCTCTCATTTGAAAGATGAAGGCACTGAGGCTAACAGGGTGAAGTGACTTGCCCAGGGTCACACGGCTAGTAAGTATCTGAGGCTGGATTTGAACCCAAGTCCTCCTGACTTCAGGCCCAGTACTCTCTGCACTATGGTGCCAGCTAGTAGGCTGAGTTCAGATAGCCTCTGGGAGCTATGATCCTTTGATTGGCCTATGGGTCTCCCAACATCCCTTCATTCTGTATTTTCTTCCTTTTTCTTTTTCAGTGGATCCCTAGGTGATCTTCCCAAGGTCCTCATTAGCCTGGAGATTGCCCAAGGCCTCTGTCAGACCAGAGACTTGCTGGGGACGGGTGCTGTGTCTCTGTCTTTAAGTCAGAGGCTCTGAGGATGGAGATTGTGTGGCTGCTCCATCATATCAGGGCTTCCTGTGGGTAGGAACTCTTACTCCGGTCTGTTTGGCCTCTTTGTGGTTAAGAACTTGTCTGTCTCATCGCGCCAATGGCTTCTTCTCCATTTCACCAGTGTCTCCCTATGGGCAGAAACTAGCGTTTCCCTGATCAGATCAGAGCTACTTGAATGTAAGAGCTGTGTCTCTTCTATCAGACCAAGGGTTCCCTATGGGTAGGAAGTGGGTCATTCCCATCAAACTGGGATCTTCTGAGGTCACAGACTGTCTCCTCCATTAGCCTAGAGTTTTCTGAGGGAAGGGTCCATCTCCTCCATCAGACCAAGGCCTGGGTCTCCTTTTGGCCTCCTCCTGTCCCCATCATAGAACTCAGCAGCAGAGCCCCCCTACTCTTGGCTGACTTTACACCCCCAGTCTATCCCTAAATAGATTCGCCAGTGTCTTCTCATCCTTGCTCCTCTGCTCTCCTTCCCCCAACTAAAGCTTGCCAATGAAGACATCTCCAGCCCGCCAGGGTGACCTGACCCGGAGGATGCCCTGGGATGCAGCCCGACAGCCGTCTGGAACATCTGGGCACTTGCTCCTTCCCCCTGGCGGGTCCAGGCTTTCCCTGGGGCAAGGGTGGAGGGGTGGGAGAATGGGGGGAGGGTGGGAGGCGATTTCTTCAGGGAGACAGGGCAGGAGGGGCCCGGGGGGGGGGTGACTCAGATGTTATTTCTGTTCCCCCTTGGGCCCTTTCACTGGGTCTTTCAGTTCCTCTCGGCTTATGTTTAGACGACTGTGTCGGATGTGACTGTATCCAGGCCAAACACAGCTCTCGGGCACGACTCACAAGTCTTAAAAAGTCGGAGAGCTTGTGAGGCCAAGGCAAATGCTGGCAGGTTGGGGGGGAGGTTTGGGGGGGGCATGCAGTCAAGAAAGAGTCTTGTTGACCTTGGCCTCCTCCAAGGCCCTTCAGGAGGAAAGGAGGGGGCTGATGGTGGAGGGGGTGACTTGGCGGATGAGGGGTGGATTGGGGAGACTAGTATCTGTCTCCCACGCTGGCTGGGGGGCTGGCTCTCTCTCTAGAGAGACATTCCTGCAGCAACTCCGATTCATGCCTTGTAGGGAGCCCTAGACTGCCCCCTTTTCTCCCCTCCCCCCGCCACCCTTTCCCTGCTCCAACTGACTCTGCCCTCAGCAAACCCCTGGAATAGACAAGATTCTCTGGGAGAGCTGGGCTACCCCACACCCCTGCAGGAGGCACCTGTTGCCAGGGAAGACTATGAGAACCACGGTGAGGCAGACCTGGAAAGGTCTTAAAGCTCATTTAGTCCTAACTCTCTCTTCTTACAGAGCAGGAGAATGAGGACTTGTCAGGGAAAAGGGCAGCCTGATGCTTTGGAAGGAGAAGTGACTTTGGAGTTAGGGGCAGGGCTCCAGGCCTACCTTGTACAATCACAACTTGAGCTGCCCTGGCTGAGTCACTTTGCTTCTTCCCTCGGACCTTGGTCTCCTCCTCTGTAAAATGAGGGGGCTGGTCTCGGGGGCTTCTGAGGTGCCTCTCCAGCCCTTGGCTGTGCCACCAGCAAGACCCTTCATCTCCTGACTCAGGGCCCTCTCTCTATGCTGGCAAGCTCTCCCTCCTCATCTCTGCCTATGAACCTCCTGGCTTCTTCCAGGTCTCACCTACAATCTCCTCTTCTGCAGGAAGCCTTTCCCAAGCCCCTTCAGTCTAGTGTCTTCTCCTGTTAAGTGTTTCCTATCTATTCTATTTTTATTTTTATTTTTTATTTTTTATTTTTTTGCTTTTTTTTTGGAGGACAGTTGGGGTTAAGTGACTTGCCCAAGGTCACACAGCTAGTTTTTTTTGTGTGTGTGTGTGTTAAGTGTCTGAGGCTGGATTTGAACTCAGGTACTCCTGACTCCAGGTGTCTATTCTTTATGTAGCTTATTTGTACAAGTTGGCCTGTTGGCTGCTCTGTTAGAGTGGCAGCTCCTTGAGGGCAGGGGCTGTCTCTTGCCTCTTTTTGTATGCTCTTAGCATGATGCCTGGCACATGGAAGGTGCTTGATAAACATCACTTGCTAGCTTGATTATCCCAGGTCAAGGACACAAACAAGACTCACACTCTCTTTGTTATTTAATAAATTAATATATTTAAAGACTCTCTCTTGGGTCAAGGGTCTTTTGGCCTCTACAAAAGGCTTCTCTGGACTTTCCTCAGAAATGAGTCATTGCTTTTATCTTCTCCCCTTCCCCCAAGCCCAGTTCATAGCAAATTAGTGAAGTCAGAAAAGTGGGCTAATTTCGAACCCTGTCATCTGTCTACACTCTGAACATCTCTCTTCCTTAAGGGTCTCACCTTCTTCTGGAGAGGAGGGCTCTCCTGGAACTCCTCCTCTCCAGCTTCCCAGGGTCTCTCACCCAGGCCTTCCTTCCCTTCCTGGGAGGCAGTGACCCCTTACTCCCCCCACTCCCACACATCTGGATGACATCTGTTCTCTGTAGCCATCTGCAAGAGAGGAAGCAAGACAGAATGGCTAGAAAGTTGGAGTGGAAGTCAGAATGGATTGGATTAAAATCCTCCTTAGATCCTCCCTAATACTGTGACCATATCACTCAACCTCTCTGAGATGGCAGTGTAGATAGAATCTTGGGCTTGGGCCAGGGAGACCTGAGTTTGAGTCCTGCCTGTTTCAGACATTGAGTAGTTATGTGTCCATGAGCAAGCCCCTCTGTCTTTCTTACTTTCCTCATCTATAAAATGGGCATTACGATAGCACAGCGCTATTGTGAAGATGGAGGGTTATCATGCATGTAATGCTTCTTAAGTCTTAGAGTGCCGTGCAAATGGTGGCTGTTCTCATTATCCCTGGGAAGGAGCTGATACACTCCCATACACTGGGGCTTTTCTAAAGGCTGGCAGGTTTATGTACTCCTCTTCCCGGGGCACTTTTGATTTAATTCAACGAGCATTTATTAAGCACCTGCTATGAACAAAACACAGTTCTAGGCTCAGGGGTACAAGATTGAAGATGAAAAATAATCCCTGTCTTTTATGAGCAGACTATTTACATTATAATGAGACAGACTCAGTTAGACATTTATTAAACGCCTCCTACATCTTGTGCTCTATACTGGGATGGTCTCAAAAGCATAGACTCTTTGAGTTGGAAGGAGCCTCCAAGGTCACCGGATGCAATACAGGTATCTCCTGTAGAACACTACCTGGCAGAAGTATCTAGTCTCTGTTTACACACTCCCATTGACAGGGAACTCACTACCTCATAAAGCCGCTTGTTCAAGTTTACGCATTCCTTATGTTGTTGGTCTGTTTTTCCTAATAACAAAGCTAGAATCCATCCCCCCATCACTCACACCTGCTGTTCCCAGTTCTGCCCACTGAGGCCAATGCCTCTGGCAGGTGGCAGCCCTCCTTATCTCCCCCTCCAGATCTGCTCTCCAACATGCGTACCAGGTCTTCTCCTCTCTAGGGTTCAGAGACTAAAATACCTTGAGGCCCCAGAGCAAAGGCGCTTCAACGGCAGGTCTTCCGATGCCCTGACAGGTGGCAGAGTTGATGTTTGTACAGAACACTGCCTAGCACTCCATAAATCCCAAAGAATCAAGGAAACTTGGCCCTCCCAGCCCAGCCCAGGTCACTCCCGGGCAGGCTTCTTCTGCTGATGTCTTACTTCTAGTCCCTTTGCTTGAACTTAAGAAGCATGATCATCCATGGACCTTAATCCCAGACAGAAACAAAAATCTAAATCCAAACATGCAGGTGCCCACCCATGGGCTGTGAGCTCCGCCAGCTATGATCCTCACAGCAGGTGTTGCCCCAGGACACAGATACCCTCTCTGGGCACAACCTCAACCCTAGACAAATTTGGAGTGAACTTTGTCCTCCAGGGCTGCTCCCACAAGATCTTTTGTCCGCTTCTTGTTCCTCCCTGATTCAGGTGCCATCCAAAGTCAGACCCTCCTCACTTCTTCTGAGCTACGCCAGTGGCTTCCTAATTGATCTGCCCACCTACATCTCTCCCCACTGGAGATTCATCCTCCATGTGACTGCCAAAGGGATTTCCTTCAAGGGTAGTTCTGGTCTTCTCTGCTCACCTACTCAATAAATGGCAGTGGCTCCCTATTACCTCCAGGATCAAACAGAAACGTGTGGGCAAAGTCACCTTTTGGGTTCCAATTTCTTCATCTGTAAAATGAGGGGGGGGGCAAGTGAGACCAGGTGGGCTCTGAGGTGCCTCCCAACTCTAGATCTGTGGTCCTGAGATTCTGTTTGGTTACATGTACAATGCATGCACATACACGCATATGTTTGCACATGTACGTATACATACATACACAAGCAGCTTCACTTTCGTCTTTATTTCATCAGTAAGTAGGTGCTTAATAAATCCTTGCCCATTAAAGGCTTGATCCTGAACCAGGGACAGACAAGTTCACCCGAGAGTCTTCCAAGGGTTCCACATTGTACAAGCTGAGGAGGCTCCCACCTGGGAGGGTGGGGTGGGGCCGGTGTCCAAGCTGCCTTCTCGGAGTTTGGTCTTAGGGTCTGATGTCCTTCATCTCTTCTCTCCAATGGAGAGAGATGGTTAGAAAAATGGAGGAAACTCCATATGGTGGAGAAGGCATATTTGGCATCTAGAAAGGACTGACCCCAGACTCTTGCTATCCCCAAACTTTCTGAAGTACTGAGTCAATGTCATTATTTTATAGAGAGGAAACTGAGACCAGAAAAGGAAAGGGACTCAAACCACAGAGATGTTTGGAGGGGGCAGAGCTGAGTCTTTGGAGCCCAATCTGATCTGAGGCTCATAGGCCTAGAGCTGAGAACTGTAAAGATCCAGGCTCCTTCAGGTTAACGTGAGGAAATGAGACCCAGACAACTTGTGACTTGCCCAGGGTTCCAAGGCCAATGTTTCTAAGAGGGGTGGGGTGGGTGGTTCAGGTCCTCCTGATTCCAAGCCCAGAACTATCCACTCCATGCTGTTGACACTTTCTAACTTTAGCCAGAGAAGAAACATCTGGTTCTCCCTTCCATTAGCTGACCACCTGTCCCTGGGTGGCAAGGCTCCAGGGACTGAGTGTCTAGCGGCTTGAGTCTCTGCTATTCCCCTCCCTTCAGAAAGGGCTCATTGATTTAGCGCAAGAAGGGACTTCAGAGGTCAAGACCAATCCTCTCATTTTATAGATGAGGGATGTGAGTCTGAGAGAAGAAATAACTTGCCTAGGGTCACATAAGTACTAAGTATCTGGGGCAAGATTTGAACACAGGTCTCTCCCATACCCTAGTTCTTCTCTTGTTGCCCCCAACTCCTCAACTGGAATTCAGGGACCTGTTATAGGGTCAAGTTAACCGCCTCCAGTTTTACATCTGTTTCTCCCTTCTCGGGCCTCCCCTCCACTCCCATGGATGACGCCTAGCCTCAGAATAACCTGGGGGGAGAGGACTATGCAGCTCCAGGACAAGCCTTGGATGCTGGGCGGGTGAGGGAAAGGGGAGGGGGGTGACCTAAGAATACCCAGACTATCAGGACATTGGCGCGCTTCTTTGGTGGAAGGTTCCAAGTGGCCCAGGCTCTGGCCAGCCCAGTTCCAAGGTACAGGCAATGGGAGGCTTAGGACATGGTTGGCAGGGAGACAACCACCCTTGCTCCAACAGCCACAGAAGTATGTAAATGGGGAACACGGCCTCCTTATTTATGAGATTCTGCAATGCATTTTTCATTCCCAGAATGAGCACTAATGAAAATATGAAATGTTTCTTCGATGACATGGTCTCCATCTAGAAAGTACATTCCTTTGAGAGGAAGGCGAGAAAAGGGAGCGGGTGCCATGCACTATGTGTCCACTGTACACTCTGTCTTGTCTCCTCACATGCCATACATATGTGAGTATCCTTGTACATGAACATGTGTCTCATGGAGTACGTGTGGGTCGTGTTTCTCCTTGGACTGTACTCCCATCAGTTTAAACATACAATGTGTTCCCTGCGCTGAACATATTGTATGGACATACCCCGTCCCACTGTCCTCTGCCTAGTGTCATTGAATGTATATGCCAAGTGATGTAAAGTGACACTTACCTTGGTCATGCCCTTGGAATTGCCTGTGGACAATGGTCAGGAGAGTTTATGAACAGTGACAGACTGAATCAAGGATTTTGGATAGTGATGGAAGCAATGATTGATTGTTACAGCCAACCTTTTAGGGGTTGGGAAGGTCACTGAAATAATGGTTAGTAAGTAGGTCATGATAGTGATGGCAATGATGTTGGTTGGGATGGGGAGGTTGATAATGATAAAGACAGTCCAAGTCAATCATGATGGTGACAGGAATGACTCAGAGTGATGGTGATGGTGAGAAGCAATAGAGGTCACAGCACTGACTGTTAAGCCAATCATGGCAGAAGTGACTGTGGTAATGTGGAGGCTGTGGATGGGGATGTTTGTGTTGGTGGTCATGGTGGGTGGTGATGAGACTGCTGCAGGTGGTTGTTGCACTGATTATGGCAGCGGTTGTGGTTGTGAAGGTAATGATCACAACGGGGAGGTTAGTGATGCTGGGGATGAAGAGACAGGAGAGGACGGGGATGGTGAGGATTATGCTGGCGATGGAGAGGGGGCAGTCAATGACGATACTGATTTTTACTGCTATTCATGATGGCAGCAGTGGGGGCTATGATAATGACTGATAGTGATGAGTGGTGACTATCAGGACTGAATCTCTCGTTAATATGGTCTCCTAAAGGTTGAATAAAAATGCACAATGAATGATAAATAACAAAGTCAAAACTCATCATGGTCTTTCAGATTGCTGCCATTGGCATCACAGTAAGGTTGAAGTACTTGAAGATGGAATGCTGTGGACCTGATCTTGGGCTCTTTGTCCTGCAGAAGGACAAGGGTGACAAGAGGAAACACGGAGGATGAAATAAGGTATAGGTTACCAGCTATCTGGAAAGCCTCCACAGGAAAGCAATGAGGTGACTGTGCCCTGTGAAGATTGCCTGAGGGGCCTGGGCTGGTTTAGACTGGAGAGGAGAAAACAAGTCATATATGGCAGCTGATTTCAAATATCCAAAAGTCTGTCACAGAAAGGACAGATTAGATTTTTTTCTGCATGGCTGCAAGAGTTGAAACATAGAACAATGGGTGGGAGTCTCATAGATGAAAATTTAGGCTTGATGTCAGGAAAGAGTTTCAAATAATTTGGGCTACACAAAAGTGCAATGGGCTGCCTTAAGCAGTAGTACGATCCATTCCTAAAGGAGCCCAAAGCGGAGACTGGACAACCATTTATTGTAGAGGGTGTGACAAGGTTGTCTCTCAAGTCCAATCCAACTCAAAAATTTTATGAAACCAGCATAACCTTTGTTGTGACCTACCTGTGAGATCCCCCTTGTTTTGATGGGCAAGACAAAAGGAGAAGGCAGAGTCCTCCTTGTTTGGAGAGAAAAATGGATTACAGGAAAAGTTAAATGACTGTGTGGCCTTACAAAGTGTGATTCAGGAAGTGCTGAAGTCATGGTACAGATAGGAAGGGCTGCAGAGGTTCAGGGTAGAGAGGGACCAGTGGGCTAGAGAAGCCAAGAGAGGCTTCCTGAAGGAGGTAGAGTTCTGAGCCTGGTCTTGAAGGTTGAATAGGATTTAGATTGACTGAGAAGAGGGTGGAGGGTCATTACAGATAAGGGGGATGGTGTAAGTCAAGGTAGGGAGGAATGCACATGGAGTATGCCAGAGCCAGTGAGGCCAGTCTGGCTGGAGCATGGAACTCATGCAGGGGAGTAGTTAGGAGATAAGGTTGGGAAAGATGGGTGGGGTCAGATTGCAGAAGGAAGGCCTCTGTGTATCCTGACCCTGACCAAGGAAACACCCTCTCTTTGAACCCCTCTCTGTTTCTCTGTGGTTTCCCAAGAAGGGACCCCGCTCTATAATCCCAAGTCTCAGCCCTGGCCAAACCTCAGTCCAAGCTTGGCCAGTTTTCTTCCCTCTTTTCCCACTACATTTCCCTAACCTGGTATCAGGCTAGAAGAGCAACTCCTGCTCCCTGGCCTATACATGGTTCAAATAGTTTCTCTGTCTTATTGGAGGGTCTGGCTGTCATTGCTACTTTGCCAAATTTCCCGGAATGAGAGCCTCATAAATCAAGCCTACCTCTTCCCTAATCAGTTTAATTGCTCTCTTCTAAGCCCCTCCTGTCTGCAAAGCTATTTCTGGGGGCCCTGATGGGTCCCAGAAGAGCTGGGCAGAAAGTGTAGAAGGCATGGGCTGCCCATTGCCTCTTTCAGTGGGCCAGCCAGCCCTTGGCTCCCTTCTTAGACTCATGACCCAACCAGGCCTCTTCCGAGACTTCCGATGGCTTTCCAGAGCCACAAAGACCTGTGTTTTCAATCATTCCTGGTGAAGAGGAAAGCATTTTTCCAAGGCTGAGTCCCAGGCACTACCTTTTTTCTCCTGATAATTCCTTCCTTTCCTGGCTCCTGACAAAAGACTAGCGAGTTCTCTTAGGACCTGGATGATGGAGAGGCTGAGAGAGAAGAGAGAGAAGGCAAATAATGTCCATAAAGACAAGGGACAAGGATAGAAACTGGACTTGGGCTTGAGTTCTAGGGGGGGACTCCTGGGTGAGCAAAGTGCCTCTCCCCGCACCAGCTGGTACCTTCCAGATACTTAAAGAGCTCCCATAGGAGAAAGGCCCTTCTACTAATACAGGTCATCTCCTTCTCTCATGCTTATAATCTTAGTGTGGTCCTTGAAGCACTGAATGCAACTTACCCAGGGTCACACAGCTAGTATTCATCAGGACTCAGACCTAGGTTTTTTTTTTAAATCTCAAGATTGGTCCTCTATCCACCATGCAACACTGCATTTTAATAGGGCTAACCTAAGCAACAAAAACAAACTATAGCCCTTCAACGCTTACAGTCTTGGGAGCTAAGGAACCAATGTCTTGTACCTCTTTCTGCAAAGCAGCACCTGAAACCGTTAAGGCAATGGGATGTGCTGCTGGATTGGGCATTAGCATCAGAAGGCCTGTGTTCAAATCCTCATTCTTACTCTTAATTCATGTGTGACTTTGGGAAAGTCACTTAACCTCAATTTTCTCATCTGTGAAATGTGTAGATTTGGAGTAAACATCTTCTACATTTCCTTTTTTTGATCAGTTGTTTCTGACTCTCCGTGATCCTATTTGGGGTTTTCTTGGCAAAGAGACTGGAGTAGTTTGTCATTTTTTTCTCCACATCATTTTACAGATGAGGAAACTGAGGCAAACAGGGATAAGTGACTTGCCCAGGGTTACACAAACTTGTAAGTGTCTGAGGCTGGATTTGAACTCAGGTCTTTCTGACTCAAGGCCTTGTGCTCTATCCACTGCACCACCTAGTTGCCCTCAAGTTCCCTTTACATCAAACCATTCATGGTTTCATGGTTCTAGGGGGTACAGAGCCTGACATGTGTGATTTTGGGTCAGTTCCCAACATAATATTTGGGGAACAAGGCCTGAATTGGGAGTCTGGAGACCCGGGAGGGAATCTTAGCTCAGCTGTTTGCTCCCTTCCCCGGACGTGGGCTTCTTTTGCAGAATAAGGCAGCTGGATCACGGGCCCTTTCAGCTCTGGGATCCCTGACTAGGACTCCCCTGCTCTGGGGCCCATTTCCCCATCTGCTAAAGGACTGGGGTGGACCAGATGGGATGGAAATTCTTTTTCAGCTCTCGATATAACGACAATGACTGTCTCTCTGGGCTTTAGCTTCCTGCATACTAAAGTAGGGTTAATATTCCCATTTTTAGTCCCTCCCAGTACTAATGGGAAGATCCAAGAAGCAACTATAGGAAAGATGGAAGGAGGGTTTGGAAAGACTTAAGAGCCCCAGGCCCATAAAGGATTGATGGGATAACCATTATTCTAGCTGTCCTCCTTCTGGACCTTCTCTGGCTCATGGAGCCCTGATGCATGGAGGCCTTTCCTCTTCTCCTTCAGGCCCAGCCCCTTCCTGACATCCCTAGGGTTGCCTGAGCTATTGGCATATTCCCCGGTCAAGAATGAAGCCTCATCCTCCCCAATACAGTAAAGGAGCTTGTCTGACCTGGGCCCCCTCCTGACATCTGTCCACAACTGGATGTGAGGCCATTCATCATGGCCCCTGGGGCCCCAGTCCTGCTGCCAACATTAATTTAATCCATGTGATGGAGCTTGGCGCCAAGGCAACAGCAGTGAACTTTGCACCTGGAGCCCTCCCCAGGCACCA
The DNA here is from genome assembly GCA_028646575.1 of Pseudocheirus occidentalis. Classification (NCBI taxonomy): domain Eukaryota; kingdom Metazoa; phylum Chordata; class Mammalia; order Diprotodontia; family Pseudocheiridae; genus Pseudocheirus; species Pseudocheirus occidentalis. The sequence goes on from CM053593.1 coordinate 373,859,267, forward strand.
TATCAGCTCCTTTGATGACACCCAAATGTCGATTTTCTACTGCTCTTCCTTCATCTCTGACCACCCCAGCTCACACTGATCGCTTCCTCCCCCAAACGCCCACAGCCCTTATGTCATTAGGCATTCAATCAAATACTGCTGTGTATGTACTGTAGCATAAGGCTGTTTTTCATCTAGTTGGACTTGTCTTTCCACCTAAGCTTTGGGTTCCTGACTTCCATGGAAACATGAAACAAGAGACAGTGGGGACTTTGGGGCAACTTTAGTCCAGGAGTTCCATATTTGGGTATTCCAGACCCCTGGGGTGGGGTGGGGTCATGGAATGATTGCTAGGGGTCCATTTCATTAAATAGATGGGTAGAATCAGCGAGCAAACACTCAGGAAAAATGGCACCAACAAATCTATAATCTGATGAGTAAAATGTCAATTCATTTAAGGGTATTTCTGAGCCCCAAAGGGAGACCTTGTGGTGTCGTGCATAGAAGGGTAATCTTGGAGTTGTGGGATTATAGATTTTGAGCTGGAAAGGACCTTGGAAGTTGTGAAGCTGAATTCCCTCATTTTATAGTTGAGGAACTGAGTGATACTTAGAGAGTTTACTTGTCCGAGATCATACGACCAATAAGCACAAAGCCAGGATTTGAACTAAGTTCTTCCATGTCCAAATAGCGTCTAGTCTTCTGCTGCATCAGAATACATGGGCTCTAGTCTTGTCTCCGACACATACTAACTGGGGGATCCTGGAAAGTAAGTCATTTGCCCTTAGTAGGGTACAAATACTCCGAGAGAAGAACCTGTTTCAGTTTTGGATTCTATAGACCCAGCATTGAGCCACAGTGCCTGACGCATAGTAGGTGCTTCCTAAATGTTTGCTGATTGCTGGATAGATCATGGTGGCTAAGGGTTACCTGGGTTTCCACTAGTCACTTGACAAAGTCTCCCAATAATGAGGAATTGTTGTTCATCCTTTGCTTTTCGAAGAACTACCAATGGCATCATGATGAGGGATGCCTTGACTTAACGATTTAAGGGAGGCAGAATTGCACAAAGTTATCAGCCTCTCTCTCTTCCAGAGTCAATGAAGTCCAGTAGCAAGAGAAAAGTCAAGACAGCCGGTGATGGCGCAGGACACAGAGCATGACCTCGGTGTCTTTGAGGTCTGACCAAGTTCTAAGTGCTCCAAGGCACCTGCAGGCTGGATAGTCAGAGAGTTAGGAGCCTTTGGAAGTTTTCCATAAATGGACCCAAAGAGTGTGGATTAAAGGGTCAATGTCAGTCTCAAAGGAAGTAGTTAGCTGAATGCCACATGGATCTGTCCTTGACCTTGCATCTTTTTTTTTTTTACATTTTAATCAAAGATACGGATGAAGGCATAATAATAGCATAGCAGCTAATGTTTCTATAGTCCTTTGCAACAAGTTTTATAGATATGATCCCACTGGGATATACTTTTCCAAACTACAAATGTCAAGAGGCCGAGTGGGATAGGGAACATAATTTGTTGGATGAGAGGATTGGGATGAAGGAAGATCTGGAACAAATTGGAATGTTCAGCTGAATTGTCTGTAGTATTTCATGATTTAATCGTTCTAGGCGCTTCTTCTATCCCTGCAAATCACTACCTTTCTAGACTGGGTGGATGGTTCTTGAGAGTTGCCAGGTTCAAAAAATTCATCATTCTGGAGGCAACTTTGGACTGAACTTCTGCAGACTCACTCACCTTGGCTGGTCCTTGAACTTCATAAGTAAAGTCAATCTCTGGAATAATGTTCAGAGGAATCTAAGCAAGATTATATTTAATACCAATAAACTAAATAAACTTAATATAAATACTGTCTGTATGCTCCTCATTGGTAGTCACCCAAGGTCAAGAGACAGGATTCTGGCATGTTGAGTGGATCCTCTGTGGTGGATTTATTGGAAGGAGGGGGGAGGAACAGGTATTTATTAAATGCCCACTATGAACCAGGCACTGCACTAAACACTCTATAATTTTTTTCACTTGAAGCTCACAACATCTCTGAGATGTAGGCTCTGTTATTATTCCTATTTCACAGTCAAGAAACTGAGGCAGGCGTGTTAAGGGACTTGAAAGTGACTCGCAGAGTCACACAACTAATTGGTGTCTGAGGCAGGATTTGAACTCAGGTCTTCCTGATTCCAGATGCAGCACTCTAGGCACAGTGACACCTAGTTGCATGGAGGACTTAGACAAGAATTGGTCAGGATGAGGAGGGGTGTCTGGTTGCAATCTTTGGCACTGAAGGAAATGTTTGTATCTGCAAGATCCCAGATCAAATGAAATGTCAAAATATTGAGTTTTATCCTTGGGTTACAAAAAACCACCTGCACATGTACAGAATGGGGAAAAGATACGATGGGAAAACCAAACCAAACCAAACCAAACCTGAGGGTCTTATTGATTGGCAGCTGAGAATGAGTCCATGGTGTGAGATGTCTGCCTGAAACAAAAGCCACCAAAGCAAAACAGCAACAAACCAAAAACTAACATGATCTCAGCCGCATGAATCAAAGCACAGCCCGGAATTCTGGGCCAGCATTTCCTAAGCCTCTCTCTCTCTTTTTTAAATGCTGCAGAATTGACAATGTTGACAGGGAGAGCAAGAGACTCAAGTGTGAGCCCTCTGGGGTATCACAGTACTACGGGTGTGGTTACTTGGGTGGCTTTTCCCATGTGTCAAGTTTGTCCCTGGGAAAGAGTTTCATGGAGTAGCCTGTCCTGCACACAGCAGGAGGTTATAAGGCTGATTATATACTAAAGGGACTGGGCAGTGATAAGGCTACGGAACCAGGTCAGATACAGCTACATCCTGGATGACCATATCCCTATTCTCCTGGTCCCGTCTGGGCCAGAGTCCAGGGTGCCCCAACATCCCCAGAATAGTGAGGAGAGAGGAAACCATTGCCCATGAAGTTCAACTGAAGGGGATATTTAGCCTGGAGGAAAGAGGACGTGATCATTTTCTTGAAATATTTGGCAGGTTGTTATATGGAAAAAGGATTATGCTTGTTCTGTTTGGTCTTGGAAAATAGAACAATCAGTCGACAAGTATTTAGCAAGAGCAGACTTCGTGCCTGGCATGGTGCCTTGAGGATGCAAGGAAGAAAAGGAAACTCAAGGAGCCCTCAAGGAGCTTCCAATCTATGGGGGAGATAACTTCTGCATCTATATCTATTTATGTCTATATAGAATATATACGAAGTAAAGTTGTCAGAGGGTGACTAACAATTGGGAATTGAGGGAAGGCTTCCTGGACAAAATGGTGCTCGAGCTGAGCCTTGAAGGAAACTAGAGAATCTAAGAGTCAGATATGAGGAGGGTGTGAATTCCAACTGGCTAAATGAGGTGTCTCTCTGAGTCTCTTTTATATTCCATGTACATGGTATATAACCATGTATATTCCATGTATATATGGTATATAACACAGGTGTAATTAGTCCTATATATTATATATTTATATTATATTATATATTTAGCATATTCTATAAGTATATTTTACACAATATACTAATACTTATAGAAAATTTTTAATATAGAATGTAATGGCTTATATGCATAATTAAATATATAAGGTATAGTCATATTATATTATTATATTACATATAAGTATATTCTAGAAGTGTAGTCTATAATTATACTTACAGAATATGCTAAAATAAGCATATGCTATAGAATGTTTATTAAAAGCTTATATAATACTTAATTGTTATCGGTTGGCTTTTGTCTTTGAAGAGGACCGGTGACATCATGGGATAATGTCTTGACTTGTGTGTGAATTGGATTTAAGTGAGGCAGAGCTGCGCAAAGTCGTCAGCCTCACTCTCTCTTCCAGAGTCATTGAATTCTAGCGGCAGGACAAAAGTCAAGATGATTGGTGATGGGGTGATGGCCCAGGAGGCAGTGGATGACCTTGACATCTGCAATGTCTGACCAAGCTCTAAGGGCTCTACAGCCTCCTACTTCAGTTGCCTTAGTGGCCTCTGGAACAAATTGCTCTCAAGTACCCATTCCACTGGGGAATGTCTTCACATGCTTGGGTAGACATCGCCCATCTCAGCAATGGGTTTGCGGCCCATCAGTTACCTTTAGCTGGGTTAAGCCTATCTGCTGAGGGTAATGGATGGGCTTCAAACCCATTGGTGAGATAGGGGGATGGATCCAGTGAAACAGTAGATGTAAACTGGATGGCAAACATTAAAGGGCCACATAAACACTGGCTCTTATACACAGTAGGTGCTCGATGTTGTTCAGCTGTTTTGCAATTAGGTCGGACTCTTTGTTTTCTTGGCAGAGATACTGAATGGTTTGCCATTTTCATCTCCATCTTCGGCTTCACACATGAGGAAACTGAGGCACATAAGGTTAAGTGACTTGGCCAGGGTCACATAGCTAGTACATGTCTGAGGCAGGATTTGAACTCACAAAGATGAGTCTTCATGACTCCAGGTCCAGTTCTATCCTCTATGGCACCACCTAGTTGTCCAAGGTGCTCAGTGGGGACCTATTTAGGACCATCAGAGCTGTAATGGACCCTAGAGAGCATTTAGCCCAAACACCCCCTGACACACTTATTTAATCCAAAACATGTTTTTTCATTGAATCTCACCATGTTCCCCAGGCCTCCAGACTGTTTATGTCTCCTCATTCCACCAAGGCCTCTGTAGGACAGTTTCTTTTAACACCTGTTCTGTTACTTTTATGATGTGTGTTCAAGCTCAGAGTTACCAGATGGGGATTTTTGGGCCAGCTCCTCATCTCTTCTGGGAAGATCGGGGCCACCTCCTGGATCCAAGGCGCTTGGTGCCCTTAGCTCAGCTTTCCACTGCAGAGTTCAGAAATAAATTGAAAGGGCATGGCCAAGGCTGTTGACTGAACTCGGCTGATGCGGGCCTCCTTCAGGCCATCACAGACCCCTTCCCACCCCAAAAGCACATCTGTTATGGATCAATAATAGCAAAGGCGGTTTCCCGAGTGCTGCGTCTTGCCTTAGGTTAAGAATGAAGCGGCTTGTGGCCAAATCGAAGAATCTTAGGATCCCAAAAATGTAGACTCCTAAAGGCAGAGTGATGGGAAAAGTGCCTCTGACAGTGGCTATGTGACTGGGCTGAAGTCGCCTGGCCTCAGTTTCTTCATATGTGAGTTTATTGTTGTTCAGTGGCTTTAGTTCTGTCAGACTCTCTGTGATCCCATTTGGGCTTTCCTTGGCAGCTACTGGAGTGGTTTACCATCTTCTTCTCCAGCTCATTTTCCAGATGAGGAAATTGAGGCAAATTGGGTTAAGTGACTTGTGTAGGGTGACACAGTTGGCAAGTGTCTGAGGCGAGATTTGAACTCATGAAGAGGAGTCTTCCTGACTCTAGGTTCAGCTCTCTGTGAACTATAGTGCCCCCTGGCTGCCCATATAAATAGGCATAATTGTGCCTCTAGGAGTGTTTTGTCAATTCAATTCTACTCAACATTGAATAAGCATTTATAGTGCACTTACTACATGCCAGGTACAAAGTAGAAGAAATTATCTAGGAGTTAGAGAGATCTGGGCAGCTCTCTCTGGCACATACTGGCTATGTGACTCTGGGCCCGACTCAGTGTCCTAGGTAGCTTCCTATGACAATAAGTTGAGGATCATGTGTCCATCTGCTTTGATAGAGCATCCTCAGTAGAATTTCCCTCTGCCTATGATGACATCGCATTTCTAATTTACCAAAAAATGTGCTAGGTCTGTTCTGGGGCTATCAAAACCCGAATGAAAACCTTTCCTGCCCTCTGGAAGCTTGTATTCTGCTTGAGGAAAAGAAGGTGTTTAGAGAAATAATGGTGAGATACAAACGAGTAACTTTTAGGAGGAAAGGCCATGAACCATGGGAGGGCTGGGGACAATCAAGACAGAATTCATGGAGAAGAGTGTCAGAGAACTTGAACTGGAAAATAAAAAATGATTTGGATTAGGAGCAGAAGATCTCAAGATCTTCTGTGCATTTGGGGCTTGTAAAACTCAAGACTGGGTCACATGCTATCTAAGGGCCCTCTTGGCTCTAAGGTACAAGTATGAGTCACTAGTACTGTAGAAGCAGAGATGCTTCTGGCTAGAAGGGACCTTTACACACACAGGCAAATGCCTCAGCATTCTCCTGAAGATCCCCAGAGGTGGAGGCTTCCCAGCCACCCCCCAGTGATGGTAGAGTAGTCAAATTCTGGCTCACCCTCATTCATTCATTCATTCAATTCCACAAGCATTTATTAAGTACTTACTATATGCTAGAGACACACAGACAAAAGGAAAAGGGAGCTTGCCTTCAGGGAGTCTTTATTCTGCTCAGCTCTCTGAAGAACTTTGGAATCGATTGCATGACATGGGAGACATTGGCAAAGGACCACCCAGCATGAGGCACCCGCATCAAAGATGGTTCTGTGCTCTATGAATGACCAACCAATCAACCAATTAATCCATTCTGTTAAAAAAAAACAGTTTGAAGGGAGGGACATTCAGTAGAACAAACCCCGCTTTAGGTTCAAATCCAGGGGGAAAACAACTTCTGTAGCCTAGAACACAGGTCATTCATTCTCAATTATTCTGGCATGGGTTATCTGCCCTGGGGATTTTGTTTGGGGGTCTAAAGTTATTGAGTTTTTGAAGGAGGTTGGGAAAGGTGGCATATAGGGCTGAGATATGGGGTATGGGAGTATGTGGTGGGTACAGTGATGTCACACTGCTTTATTTCCCCATCCCCTTAACTGGAAGTGAGGGGAAAGGGACAGCAGAGAGAGGCAGAAGGCTCATTCCTGTCTAGTGACAGAATCCATAGAGTTTTGGCAGGATGAAATTTCTTGGGTATCTACCAGAAGGGGCATGTCCCCATGTGCCCATAACCACCAGTAGCCACCTTCTCAAAGCTCAGGGGAGCTTAGTCTTTAACCTGGGAAGGACAGACTCAAGAAGACAGTACGATGGAATGGAAGGAAAGGTGGTCTCTGATTCAGGAAATTTGGCCTCAGATACTTACTAGCTGTATGACCTCAGGCAAGTCACTGGACCTTTCCTTATCTGTGAAGTAAAGGGCCTGACTTTCAAGGTCCCTTCCAGTACAAAATCTATGATCTCATCTTTGACATTTACTAGGTGTGTGGCCCTGAACAAGTCACTTACCTCCTCTGAGTCTTAGTTTCCTCATCTATAAAATGTAGATAAAAGCACATGCACAACCTTCCTCATTTAAGGAAAATAACTTGTAAATTCTTAAGATCCTATAGGGCAGTTAGGTGGTGCAGTGGATAGAGTACCAGGCCTGGAATCGGGAAGACTCATCTTCATGAGTTAAAATCTGGACTCAGATACTTACTAGCTATGTGACCCTGGGCAAGTCACTTCACCCTGTTTGCCTCGGTTTCCTTATCTGTAAAATGAGCTGGAGAAGGAAATGGCCAAATTGCTCCAGTGTCTTTACCAAGAAAACCCCAAGTGGTGTCACAAAGAGTCAGACATGACCGAACAACACCAGGAAGGTGTTATAGAAATTTAAACTAATAGCCCAGATTTAAATATTTCAAGGATGCCTATAGATTTGTTGGTTGCAGGTCACCAATCAGGGTGTTACTATGACTGTGTAGATGGATCATAGCTCTAGAGCTGGTCTAGTCCAAGCCCTTCCTTTTACAGATGAGGAAACTGAGGCCCGTGGGGAGGGCACGACTTGCCCAATGTCACGTGGGATGGCCTGTGATAGTCTCTGGTAAAAAATTCACCATCCTGCAGCCAACTTAGTGACTAACCTCTCCATCCTAAGCCAGGCTGGTCCTCAGGAAATAGCCAGACAAGTCATCACCAGCCACACTTGAAGACTCTCCATTCTTGTGGGACCTTTGAGAACTTGGGCTCCACTGGCATAGTCATGAGTGCCCAGAGGTCAGCTCCATGTCAGGATGAAGCATTAGAGAAGAAATTCAAAACAGAAATTATTAATCACAACCTAAACAATCAGGCAGGCAACCAACACCAGGTCAATCTCTGCACTGTGAGATCACCCTCAATAGAACTGAAATTAAGGTAGGGGTGGCTAGGGATCTATCCCAGGTACTGACATCCAAAGAGGTGATCAAGGAGCTGTATTTTCTCTACGGTGGTCCAGAGACCACTCTGCCTCTGACAGTTTTCTGCTGACACTCCCATAGAAATTAAGGAGAGAGATGGATCCCAAGAGAAGGCAAGGGGCCAGCAGAAGTCAGAAGAGAAAGAGGAGTGATTGGTTTGCTCCTTTCTAGGCATGAGTGTCATAGATGGACTGCCCTATAACCCCCACCTCATCCCCATCCTCTGCCCTTAGAGATGACCCTGAAGTTCACTCTATGGACTATTTGTGCCCAACCTGTGGTAGAGCCTCCCCAGCTCATACTGGTCTGATCAGCCACAATTGGACACACTGTACCTTGACCCCAACATAGTGATGTCATTTTGGTCGCTCTTTGAGAATTCGAATGAAGGACAACAACCAGTCAACAATTCATCTCATCTAACAGAAGAGACAGCTGAGGTCTAAACAAGAAGGTGACTTGCCCAAGGTTAAATAGCAAGTTAGTGATGGGGCCTCAGGAGTTGGGAATCTTGGTTCCAGCTCTAACTTTTGGTGATTTTGCAAAGCAAGACAGGAAAGTGAAAACATATGTAAACCCTAAAAACCCCATTAAGGAGACAGAGCCACAGAGACACACAAGGATCCATGCAGACAAATGCACATGGAGACACATAATGCCCCCACCCCAGACATGCTGAGACACCAGCATAGGCACACCCTCATTTGTTTTATTGACTGCTGAAGAGTTTTTTTCCCCAGTCCACTATTTTCTCTTCCATCATTTTGCTGTTTTTCCTTCTTATGTTCCTGCTGGACATTCTTGTTGGAAGGGATCACAGGCTTAGAGCTGGAAGGGTCCTGTAGTCCAACTGTCTCATTGCATTTTATCTTCTCTTATTTTTAGCAAGTGAACCTCTTTACCCAAGAATATAGCAAACAGAAACTGGAGATGTTCTATACATCAGGATATGTGATAAAATGCACAAGAGTCAATAAGTTCTTGAGACTGGAGGGAGACAAGGTACCAATCTTGTCCAAGGGGAAATTCCCTGAAGACAAGAGAACTAAGTTGGAAATCAGGAGAAGCTGCAGCCCATTTCCCCAACATGTCTGCACCTTCCAAAGTCTCTATTCCTCTCCCCGTGAGTATGGAATTAGTCCCTAAGAGAGTCTGGACTTCCTAGTTTTATAGGAGAGAAAACAGATGTTTATGTAGGAAAAGGGACTTATTCAGGGTTCTACAATGGGATGTGAACCAGATTCTCAGACTGTAAATTCAGTGTTCTTCTGACTAAACTCCGTGACACTTCTTGATGGGTAAAAACTACCGTTAACATCTTCAAAGGATAGGGATTGGGTTCTGCTTTGCCCAGAGGAAGGGGCAATAGGGCAAGGGGACCATGAAACACACACAAATGCCTTATTTTCTCCTGGAGAAGTTTCCCTGACAGCCTCGATTTTGAGTCTTTCTAGGATCTTTGCTGGCCAGAGGAATAGCATCCACTCCCCCAGAGGCTGTTTTGTTCACAGCTCTCCTTCGGCCATTTCCCTCCCGCCCAGCCCACCAAGGGCCATTTGGGCAGTCTGGCTTTGCTATGGCCAGCCTGGGGCCCTTTGCCTTCTGCCTGACCCTTCCCCCCTTCACCACCATAATCCCGTCATCACATCCTCTTCAGCCCTGACTTCATGTCTGGAGTGGCCCACAAAGAATAGCACTTGGGCTTCCAGCAGCCCATGAATACCAGGGGAGAGAGCCAGGCCAGCTTGCAAGATAAGGAGGGCATTTCAGAGCACATGCTCCCTGCCAAGGGAAGGGTGGGGGCTGCACACCCCTCCCCCCACCAGCGGGTTCCTGTGCCAGCCTTCAGAGACCAGGCACATGAGTCACCCCTGGGGCCCTGGGCAGGACCTTGGGGGTTGGGCATCAGCACAGAAAAGCTACTTTTGAATAGATGGTGGCTGGACATCTCCCCTGTCCTGTGCCATGGGTCCCCTGCTTGGGGCCTGTCTGGACTCTGTTCTACCCTTCTCCAATATTGAGCCTGAGAGGGATGCCATGACAGGATGGATAAGGGTGCCCTCAGAAATGAGGGCTCCAAGGCCATGGCATGGGCATGCCATGATGGGCATCAGGAACATAGACAGGTTGTGCATATATTTTCTGTTAGTTTGTCTGGCTACACATTGTATCCACCCCTTTGTCAGGAGAACGTAAGTTCTTTGGAGGCAGGAACTGTTCACGTTTTCTATTTAACACAGTACCATAGGAAGTACATAATGCATATTGACTTGAAATGAAGATTTGCCCCTATTCCAAAGGTGGGCATTTGAAACCCTTTCCATGGTCAGTCTGGTCTCCCAGCACCTGTTCTGAGTTAAGAAGGATGGGTTGCCATGTTTCCTCTGTTGCCTTCTCATCCCAGATTTCATTATTTTGTAGCTTTGTCTAAGAAGAGGGGCTCCCTAAGCCTCACCCCCTAAAATTTCAATTCCTTTTCTTGGTAATCAAGGCCCTTCAGAATCCATCCTGCTCCCTGCCCAACCTGAGCTCCTATTGCTCCCCAACATTAACACAAGCTGTTTTTGCCACCAGACCAGGGGCTCCCCAATGATAAGACTCTGCCTCCCTCATCAGACCAGGGGTTCCCCAATGATAATGCTTTGCCTCCTTCATCAGACCAGGGTCTCCCTGAGGGCAGGGGCTACATCTCCCCCATCAGACCAGGGGCTCCCCAATGATAGGGCTCTGCCCCCCAGCAGGCCAGGGGCTCCCCAATGATAGAGCTCTGCCTCACTCATCAGACCAGGGGTTCCCTAAGGGCAGGGGCTATATTTCTCCCATCTCACCATGAGATTCCTTGTGTCTTCCCATCAGACTGGAGGCTTTTAAAAAATTTAATTGATATTGATATCTTCTGTTGTTCATCATCTGAATTTCCCAATACATCCCTCCCCCCAGCTTCCCCACCCAGACACTGGGGGCTTCTTGAGGCTTGTACTCAGAGCTTCTCTGTCTTCCCACAGCTCCAAGAACCAAGTTAGGGTCAAAGGAGATGGAAGGACAGTCGTGGCTGTCTCGTGACTGGAACAGACATGGGGAAAGGGAGGGGACAAAAAGGCCATGTTTTCTCAGCAATCTGCATCATCCTGGCCTTTGGAGCTGAAGGAGGGGTGAGGGTTCAGGGGGACTGAGAAGGGAAACTGAGGGCAGTCTTCTTAGTGCAGAGTATGAATGAGACATGTTGAGAGGACCAAGACTTTGTGCACTGAGTTGTCAATGCCAGGAGGGGCTTGTTCCCGGAGATAAGGAAGCAGGACCCCAAAGGAAGGTATGCCTTTCTCAGTTGCTGTTTTCCTGTCCCTGGAAGCCTCCCAGACCCCCTCTCATTGGACCTTCAGGTCCAATCAATCAGGTAAGATGGGATTGCAATAACCCCAAGTGCAAAGGTTAGTAAAGGTTCCAAAGTTCCAGGTTCCAATCCCCCAGCAAGCCTGGCTCTCTAGTCTATTAGGGGTCTCCAGGGATTAAAGACCCCTACAGCTGTTGTTCGAGTGAGGAAGATAGAGTCAGCGGCTGGTGGGGGGGGGGTTCTTTATCTCCACCAGCTACAGGGAATTGTTTCTGCTCCCTCGGAGCTTCACACACAAAGGCCAGGGATTGGCCAATGGCCAAGGGTTGGGCCAGAGAAGAGCAGCCCTCTGCCTGCTCCCCCACCCTGTCCCCTGGCCCTTAGTCACCCCATAAATCGCAGGGTGTTATTTATTGGATACAAAACTCAAGCCTAGGAAAAAATTTTGAGGCATCATGGAGGTGGTGGGGGGAAGGGGGTAAGCATAGGAAGCAAGGACGTGGGATCCCAGGACTTAGGATGAGTCGTAGTGAAGGGGCCATGGGTAGAAAGAGGAAAGACCCCACAGGAGAGCAGTCAAGACCAAGGAAGGATGATTGGATGCCATCCATCCCTGACACAGTGTGGTCCTGGGCAGTGAGGACAAGCAAAAAGGAGCCCTGTGAAGTAGGGAGATTGGGTTGAGGGGAGGGGGGCTCTCTGAGGGTTCAGCAGAATTGAGGATGAGATAAATAGAACTAGAGGGCTTGGGTTTGGTACACAGCCAGCCTGGTGGTGGGACAGCATCAAAGGTACTTGGCTGTTATCTTCTGGGGGTAACTGACTGCCCATCTTGAACCTTCTGTCTGACCTCTTCCAGGCTCCAGCCTCTTCAGGTTATCTTTAAGAGCCCCTCCCATCATGTTGCCCTCCCTTCATCCCCAAACCTGACCTCCATCCTCAGCTGCCTCTTTGTCCAAATTAGACCCAGTTCCCATTGCTCAGATTGAAAATTGGGCAGCAAGCCACAGAAATAGAATGAAGCTGACATGGTCTATGGGACTTTGTATAAACTACCCAGTTTGGGGACTTTGGGGGGGGGAGAATTTTATTTAATATATTTTTATTTTCTGTGCAGCCAACTTCAAAACTAATCACTCTTCTCCCCTTTGGCAGGGGCCTTCAGTCCTGCGGTGTTGACCTTGGCTCAGCATTCGTCCAGGCTGGAGCGGTTACACTATAAATTCCTGTCTTCTAGGAATCCAGCAAGGGAAAGAGAAGGAACATGAAGAGAATATTTGATTAAAATTTTTCAAACGTGACCACATCACAGAGACGGTGTGGCCGGGAAGGCTCGCCCTGGGAAGGGTGGGTTGTTTTGTCAGACCATGCCTGGCCTGGTTGGGACAAGGTGGGGAACTGAGGAGGAGGAGGAGGAGGAGGTGTTAGGAGAGGAAGAAGGCAGGTTGGCCTTCCTGGAGAGGTGTGGGGAGGGGGAGAAAGGAAGGAAGAAAGGGTGGGGTCTGGGCCTTTGGGATCAGCAATCTGCCCTATGAACAAGACTGGGACCAAAATAGGATAGGCATAACGATGGGATCAGGGTATTATATATACCACTACTACTACTACTGATTATTTAGTTGAAGTTGATGTGACATACAAAGTCTCTGAGAAAGCTTTGGGGTTTGGGTTCACTGTCTCGGAAGATTAGAAACCAACATTAATACTGGGTTTAATGCCCAAAGCAGCCACTGGAGACAGTCTATTCTCCCAAACTCCATCCCAGTACTCTCTTTGCAAGCCCTTTCTGTTTGGCTCTTTGAAGCAGCCGATTTGGGGTATATCAGCATGTCCCCTGTAACACCCCTGCTACGGAGGGGAAGACTCAGGCGGAATCTGTTACTTAACTCCACCTGCAGTCTATGACTTCGGACAAGTTCCTTAACCTTTCTGTGCCTCCTCATCTGTAGAATCTGGCAGTTGGATTCATGGCCCGTGAAGTCTCTTCCAGATCTAAATCCTTGATCTTATCATCCATCCCCTCATTTTGGGCTGACATTCAGGGCAGTGTCAAGAAAAGTTATGAGGAAGGGATAATTAAAAGAGAGTGAAGGAGAGAAAGTTGGCAGGACTAGAGTGGGGTGGGGGAGATGAAAGATAAATCCTAATGATCAAAGATGATTTTAAGGCTTCCAACCTGAGGGACTGAGAGAGAACCGAGAAGGGGAGGAGAAGCAGATTTGGGGATGGTGAGTTCACTTCTGGCCACGGTAAATTGGAGGAAGCACGTAGAGTTTGGAGCAAAAATCTTGGGGTCTAGAGGTCTTGGGGGTCCTCTGACGGGGATGCCCTTGACCCAGAGGGTGTGTCAAGTGTTGTCTTTGACACATAGTGACAATGTGATCTTGGGGGAGTTATTTAACCTGAGGTAACTCGCCAAGACTTTAAATTTCAGAGCAAGTCCCAACTAAAATCCCACCTTCTACAGGGAGCCTTCCCTAACTGCTTTCAATTCCTAGGCCTTCCCTCTGTTAATTATTTCCCATTTATCCTGTGTCTATGTGTATGTTGTCTCCTCCGTTAGACTGTAAACTCCTTGAGGAGAGGGACTCTCTTTTGTATCTCCAGTGCTTTGCGCTGGCACTTAGTAGATGCTGAGTAAGTGTTTATTGATTGTTTGATTGACTTGCTTTGGTGAAGAAAGTTCCTCACTGAAAGATCCCTAAAGAGATGAAATCAGCTAACCCTCTCCCCTTCCTCCTCCCAAGAAAAAGTTGGAGATCCCAGTGCATCCATCAGGTAGGTATGCTGGTTTGGAACTTGGCAGGGAGCTTGGGGCTGGAGACAGAGATCTGGGGAGTTATCAGCACTGAAAACTATGGTTGCAAAAGGCTGGAAGTGAATAAATGAACAAGCATTTATTACACATGTAACAGGATGTCATCATAGGAATTCTATGACAAGAAGAGCTGGTGGGCTGGTCAGATGGCGAGTGTAAGGGATGAAGGTGGAGAGCCTGGGTGTTCCATTGGTGCCTTCATGATGCCCAAAGAAAGCCAGGAGGATCTCCAGCAGGTTGGGCTGACCCACAGTGGAACAATGTGGACTAGAGTCATATAGGCATGGATGGACTGCAAGTTACATTCCTGGTGGGGAATCCTGGAGATTATAGATTTTTTTTGAGTGTTTTACTAGGTACTAAGTTCTGGGGTAAGTACTTGGGATGCAAACACAAAAGCAGAGACAGTCGTGGCCTCAAGGAGTTTATTTTCTAGTAGGGGAGAGACAATACTCATTGGATAGTGGTGACCCAGGGGGGCTCTTTTGGTTTGAAAAGTTACAGGGATGATGAGTGGAGCCACAAGGGAAGAAACTGCTACACCCTTTCCTGTAGGATGGCAGATAGTGATACCCTTGTGATTCTAGAACTCTCTCTCTCTCTCTCTCTTTCTCTCTCTCTCTGTGTATGTGTGTGAACGGGGGATTTATCTACTGTTCTCATTTTACCAGAGGAAGAATCTGGGCCACCCAGGGTCCCAGGTCGCATCACATAGCTATTTAGAGGAGGTAGTGACACTCAGTCAAGTTTCCAGGTGCCTCCAGCAGGCAAGAAGTCACCTTTTTGTGATTAAGTGTGCAGAAGACCCTATGTTCCCTTCCCTCCAGCTGTTTCCCCATAAGTATGTTTTGCATTGGCTCCATGTTCAAGTTCTCTGCCTTCTCTGTCAGACTGGAACCTGCCCTTCTTGGCTCTCCAAGAGCTCTCTCTTTCCTCTGTCTTTTTCCTCCCTTTCTCCTTGAGCCCAACTTTGAGCCTTGTTCCCAGACTTTGTGGTTCTGTAAATTGGGAGGTTTACTCAGACTCACACACCCAGACTTGAGTTCACACTCACAAAGATGAACACACAGAGGGATTCTCTCACACATTTGCTTTCTTCCATATTAGGATTAACACACATCCTTGGAGTCACTGTACATGTTTGAGTGCATGCGTGCATGCACATGGGCACGCATGCGGACACACGCGCGCGCATACACACACACACAGGGTTTGCTGCTCGGATAACAAGTTGGATGGAGGTAACAGTCATCTTGGAACAGACTTGGGCCCCATCTGTCTGCATGGTTCTTTTGAGAGCCTTGGGTCTTTCTCAGTGCCTAACAGAATCCAGAAGATTTTGGTTTCTTTGAATCCTGCCAGACACAACAAGCAGTGAGTCACTCGGGCAAAGCTTGTCCTGTTAGGAACCTCAGTGACCCCTAGGACCCCCGGCTCATATCAACATAGATCCTTCTCTTATCTCCCCATTCCGGCGTACTGACGAGGGAAACTGACCTGCCTTTCTTTTTATCCTTTGTCCTTCAAGCCTCATTGTAAGGGACTAAGGACCAATCAATCCATCCATAATTATGGATTTGTTAACCATGTGCCAGGCATCAGTGTAGACAGCTCCTGGTATGGAAACACCATCTGTTGATGCAGGTGATGACTCATATGGCTCTTACAGTCTTAGGTGGCTCTTAGGTGGCAATGGATAGAGTGCTGGACCTAGAATCGGGAAGACCTAAGTTCAAATCCTACCTCAGACACTTACTAGCTGTGTGACCCTGGGCAAGTCACTTAACCTCCCTCAGTCTCACTTTTCTCATCTGTAAAGAAGATATAATAATAGCTCCAACCTATAAGGTAGTTGTGGAGGATCAGATAAGATAATGTATGTAAAGTTCTTTGCAAAATCTTAGAGTGCTATGTAAGTGCTAGCTAGCATTAGTAAGTTGTGCTAGTTATGGAAAATGCAAAGAAAAAAATCTCTGCTCTCAAGGAGTTTATATTCTGTTGGGGGATCTCATATGCACGTGTACAAGAGTATATAAAAGAGACTTAAGCTAACCTGGTTGGGTGGGGGTGGGGTGGGGTAGAGTGAGCCCAGTGACTCACACATAGCTTGGGAGACCAGGAAAGAGCTCAAGCAGGGACACAGGACTTGAGTAGAGTATTGAAGGAAACCAAAGATTTTAAGAGATGGAGGTGAAGAGTGAGAGTAGATGGACTTCTGGGAGTGGAGCCAACACGGCAGAGTAGAGAAACTCTCGAGCCAGAGATGGTAAGGGGACCTGGCAACTGGTCAGAAGGAGATTACAGGGGGTCCTTGTGCAAGCGCTGGGCACAGGGGCAGATACTGTTTGGCATCACCATTGCCTAGAGCACTTTTGGTCAAAAGAAAGTGGAAGCCCTAAAAGGCAGTAATTAATTACAGCCTCAAGGAGTCAGGGACCCTGAGAAACAGTATCTTTTCTAATTCCGAGGGAAGAGGAGTCCTGAGGAGAAGGAGCGATTGCAATTGCAAGGGATCAGGGGCCCTTCCTGGGTAAGAAACAGAGTGTAGACCAAAAGAGAGTGACCACATCTCTCCCCAGATTGTAACACATTGGAAGCACTAAAAACTTCCAACTGCGCAGAACTAGTTCTGAAAGTAACAGTGTGGAAAATGTCTGAAGCTTGAGACAGAGTCCCAAGCTGAGAAAAGAGCCTAACATTAACATCAAGTTCCAAATTGAGAAGCATCATGGGGAAACGAGTGAACAACAACAATGAAAGAACCTAAACATAAAAAGTTACTACGGTGATAAGGAATATCAAGACACAAACTCAAAAGAAGACAACCCGGCCAAAACAGCCACAAGTAAAGCCTTAAAAATGGAAATCAGACGCAAGTCCAAAAAGAATTCTTGGAAGAGCTAAAAACTGATTTTCAAAATCAAAGTGGTAGAAGAAAAATTCGGCAAAGAAATGAAAGCAAAGGAAGAAAATCATGAAAAGACAATTAACAGCTTGGTAAAAGAAGCATCAAAAAGACTAAGAAAATAATGCTTTAAACAGAATTAGCCAGATGGAAAAGGAGGTACAAAAGCTCACAGGAGAGTGTGTGGGGGACGTAGGGAGTGGCTAATGCAAAGCCAGAGGGTGTTCTGTGCTGGGTGCAAGGGCAAGTGATTGAAAAACAAAAAGGAAAGATTCCTCGGCCTAAGAGAGCTTCCATTTTGGTGGGGAAGGGGGATGCTACACCATGTTTCCAGGCACCTTGGATTCTATCATTAGCTTCTACTACTACTGTCATGAATTCATTCTCCCTTCCTTGATAATGAGAAGGAAATCTCAGATGAACACATTTTAGGCCTATGCTCTTTGACAGAATTCTATGGCTAGAATCCGTCTTAGATTGGTTTCTCTTGTCATCTAAGAAGGCTTGGTCAAGGTCCCGATATGTCGCCATCACTCACAGACTGGCAAGGTCAATCAATCTCTGCCCAAGGATTTCACCCAGACACACAGGCTGACACCTCCACCAAGCCGATGTTCTGACAGTGTCATTTAGCCTTGGGATCTATTGGTGGTTCTGGGAAGGACTGAGAGGCAGCTTTCCCTATGGCTTTGGGTTAGTTCATGATTGGGGTTGGAGCTCATTTTGTGGTGGGAGTTAGGAATCAGTCTATAGTTAGAGTTAGGTGCTCATCCCTTGTCAGTCTTCAAGGGCTGGTCTGTGGGACAACTTTTTTCCCTGTGAGAAGTTGGTTAGCCTTTTTTAGGCCCTTGTTCTAATCCAGCAGTGTCAAACAAATAGAAACGAGGGTCACTAATGCATATATAAGGCCACTTATGGACTTAGTTTTAAAATGTAATGTTATCTACATTTTATTGTATTTTTATTTATTTTATTAAGTATTTTCCAGTGGCATTTTAGTCTGGTTCAGGCTGCTAGGGAGTGCTGGTCCTGAACTAAGTTTGACTTTTCTGCTCTAACCAATGAACCATCCCTGACATTTTTGGATACTCCCAGATACCACATGCATCACAAACTCATTTACTGATGATAAAGCATGATGAGAGGTGCAAATCTGAGATCACCTCCCTACCTGACCCAATTTTTTTTCCTCCCACTTTTAAAATAAGACCATCCCGTCGATTCTTTTCAATGTGGAAGAGCAAGGACCTTGGCTGTTTACAGATCTCCTGATGCTTGGTCTTCTGTCATTCACTCTTTCCTGGCAGGGTCCCTATCTACTGCAGTAAGTGGCTCTTTCACTGAGTAGAATGGCTGTGATCACCAGAAATCAGTCTCTTGTGTTTCTCATGACAAATGTCTATGTTAGTAGACTCAGGAGAAAAGTAGCATTGCTTGGCTGGCCTTAGAGTCAGGATAACCCTAAGTCAGGGCCAAATCTCTCTGACACTTACTAGCTATGTGATCATGGATAAATCACATATCCTCTCTTGGATTTACTTTCTTCATTATAAAAGGAAGATAATCATTGCACTGACCTCACTGGATTGTTGTGAGAAATGAGATACCAGATATAACATACTTGGCAACCATTAAAGTGCTATGTGAATGCTATTGAATGTTATTATAAAAACAGGGATAGGAACACCTGCCAGGGCTGCCGAGGGGCTCAGATAAGATGAAATGAGCGCTTAGCAAACATTAAAGTGTTTAAATATATTGTGTTTGACAGGCGAGTGTTGAAAAAGTGACAAAACTTCAAAACAAAGTGCTGTAAAAATGCCAGTTATCATTGTTAGGAAGTCGTGTTTCGGAGCCTGGATGGAGTCTTCCATGGAGAATGAAGGAGTGCCAGCGACTAATCTTCCTTACACTTAAAATCTTGTCCTCCTGCTTCTCAGCTCAAGAATCTTCAATGGTTCCCTATTGCCCATCAAAAAATTAGTCAACATTAACAGTAAGTGCCTTTTTTGTGCCAGATACTGTGCTGGGAAACAAAGACAAAGATGGAAACTATCTGTACTCTCAAAGAGCTTACATTGCACCTGGGAAGATATATGCACATACAGTAGGATGATGAAGTAGTGGGTAGAGTGCTGACTGGAGTCAGGAAGACTCATCTTCCTGAGTTCAATTCCAGCCTCAGACACTTACTAGCTGGGTGACCCTGGGCAAGTCACCTAATCCTATTTGCCTCAGTTTCCTCATCTGTAAAATGAGCTGGAGAAGGAAACGGCAAATCACTACAGTATCTCTCCCAAGAAAACCCCAAATGGGGTCACAAAATTCAATATGATTGAAACAACTGAACAACAATAACAAATGTGATTCATTGGTTTCAGTCACTTGGGTGACGGGAATTCCATGACTGGAATATGGCTTTGGAAAAACGTGTCTTATTCAAGAAAAATAGGGGAGGGAAAAGGGGAAGTAGTGGGGAAGAACATTGTATTTAAGAACATATAATGAGGTGTAGATGATGCGGGAGCTGAACATGGAAGCAGTGGAGAGTATTGAGGAGGAGAGCAGTGAGGGCGATTGCAGAAGAACTATCCTCAGTAGAATAATATTGACCACCTGGGAAGGAAAAGGAAACAGATGAAGGTTTTGGAAAGCAAATCATAAGCCTGACATAGAGAAATCATTGAGTAGTGATGGGGGACGTAATTTATTCAGACACCTGCTGGAAACTCTCTGCCAAAAGCAGGACCATGAATTACTTATTAACCTTACTCATTGGTAATATCACCCTTCAAAAAGTGGAGGAACCAACAGGGAAAATCACTGGTTAATTTCATTTTTCTTTTCTTTAAAAAATCAAACTTTTTGAAAGAATTAACATTGATCATCAATACAACCAGTTAAACTTGCTAAGGGACAATTTGCGTTTAAAACAATTCATTTCACCGCTTACAAGCTCCTAAGTTTTTAGCTCCTCCATCCAAGATGTGCCTGCTCAGGGTTATTTTTCTTTTTTCACTTCTCTCTTGTGTGTGTAACCCAGGCTTCATTCAAAACGAATGAGCATGGTATTCAATGGCATTTCTGTGGTGGAGCATGCCCAGAGAATTCTGGGTTACACATAACTGTACCTAGAATTTTTTTTTCTGTCTTTCTTAACTCTGCATTATTTCATAAGAGTCTTTTCAGGTTTCTTTAGAAACTGGGGTGTAGATGTTGATTCAGGGTTAGCTAAGCAAAATTCACCTTTGTTCTTGTTGTTACTGATGGTGATCCTTTGTTCTTGAAGAGGACCAAAGACATCATGAGATGATATCTTGACTTGTGCGTGAATTGGATTTAAGTGAGGCAGAGCTGGGCAGGGTCATCAGCCTCACTTTGTCCTGCAGAGCCGTTGGAGTTGAGTGGCAGGATAAAAGTCAAGATGGTGGCGATGGCAACCAATTCAGGCTAGGAAGGAAAGTTGAATACAATAAAAATATGGTGGTGGTTTTTTTTTCTATTAAACTATATTGAGAGTGTTGTCCTTCTTGGATTTTTAGTAAGCTACTAAATGACTACATTAGACACATTCAGGTTTTAATTGGGATTTGCCATAGCTTGCATTTTACTTCTTTGGTGAAGGGACCCTGAGAATCAAAGCACAGCTGAGAGGAAGAGAAGGGTACCTGACCTGTGCACCTCCCTCAGATGGAGGGCCCTCCCCCAAGAGGAATTCACTGATGGGAGAAGGGTATGAGGATGTTCCAGGGTGATGAGGGAAAGTCTTGGGTGAGATAGTGGTTGAGGTAGCATGGTGCCAATGCCTGGAGAGCCAGAGGCAGGGCCAGGGGGGAACTGACTTTACAGGGTCCCTTGTCCGGTGGAAAGCCAGTGGAGAGAGTGACTCAGAGAGCGAGGAAGGGGCTCAGGAATCCAGTCCAGCCCACGTCATTTCCCTTCTCAGTTGTGATGCGCTCTTCCAGGAGATGAGCAGAGTCCTCAAGGGGAGAGAGGCTGGATTGACCCTGGATGGAGTCTGAGCTAGGATTATAGAATTCAAGCTGGAAGGGACCCTAGAGGTCTTCACTTTACAGAAGAGGAAGCAGATCAGAGCAGTGAATTTATTTGTCCAAGGTCACATTTCAGAGGCAAGATTTGAACTCAGTTCCTCTGACTCTTAAGTTAGTGCTCTTTCCACTGTGACCAACCAGCTCTGGCTTTAACTCTTTATGTGAGGCCCTCATGGAGCCTCAGTTTTCTCATCTGTAAAATGTACAGACTTAACTTCATGAACTATAAATTGTCTCACAGCTTTGATGTTTGATGTTAGAGAGCTCTGAACTGAGGAGGGGAGGCAGCCATGCAGCAGGGCCCCTCTTGGGTTGGTGCCTGCCCACCCTCATGGCCCAGGGAGACCCTGGGAGGGACTGAGCGAACATGTCCCTGCCAGTTGCAGACAGACCATTACAACACCACATCACCCCATTGTTTAAATACTTCCCCTTTGTTTGGGCTTCTCCAGCTGAGCGTTTCTGAAAGCAGCCCAAGCCTTTTCCCAGGGATCAGTACAAAGCTTCCCCTGCCTGTGGCCCCTTCCTCACCAGGGAGACCCTTTCTCCCGCCTCTGTGCAGGAAGGAGAGCTAGGACTGAGAGCAGAGAGCAGCAGGGGACAGAATGGGTCCGGCACAGTTCTGGTGTGGCTGAGGGCCAGGCAGGATGTAGACCATCTCCATCTACTCTGGCACCGAGCCCCCATTCACAATACTGAGCTCCCATCACAGATACTAAGGCTCCTCCCTGATACCAAGCCTCCATTCCAGGCATTGAGTCCGCATCCTTGACACTGAGCCCCCTTTTCCTAATACCGAGTCTCATCCTCAACAATGAGGCCCCTCCCTAATACCAAATCCCATCCCCAACACTGAGCCCCACTGACACTGAGCCCCCTCCCTAATGCTGAGTTCTATCCCCAACACTGAGATATTATTCCCCAAACTGAGGCTCTTTCTCCCAATTCTGATTCCTTATCCCCAACCCTGAGCCCCAATTCTCCATACTGAGCCCCTAATTCCTAATACTGAGCCCCGTCCCAGGCACTTGGCTCACATCTATCATTGCCTTCCCCATTTCTGACAATAAACCCTAATCTCCAGCCCCCAGAGAAAGGGCATTTCCAATTCCTTTCTGTGGAAGCACAGAGGGCTCATTTTTAAACCTTTTACCTCCACCCTCTCTTGGACTGAGAAGATTCCCTAGCACTCCACCCCATGCTAGAACCCGAGTAACCTCCAGCTTGGAGGAGGTGAGGACAGGCCTCTTGAAGGGTGCGGTCAATGTGGTAACATTCTTCGGCAAATGGAGCAGGGAGTGGGGACTGGCACCTTTGTTCATGTCCATGAGAACAGGGCACTGAGCCTGCTGGAGAAAGTCATTGAAAATGTGGTCCCAAGATGGTGGAAGGTTGTTCTCTGGTCCAGCCTCAGGGGTCTTGCTCTGGGGACAGCTGCCTCCCTCAGCGTCACTGCTCCTAGAATCACAGAGCTAGAGCAAAAGAGACCAGCTAGTCCAGTCCTGTCATCTGACAGATTAGGAAACTGAGGCCTGGGGGAGGATGATTTAACTAAGGTCACAAAGTGAGATGGTGACAGAGCAGTGTCCAGGACTGGTCATCTGACTCTGAACCCAGAACTCTTTGCACTCTGCTGTTCTGCGCCATCCCCACCTGCCCTATGAGTGTGTGTGTGTGTGTGTGTGTGTATATGTGTGTGTGAGTGAGAGCATGTGAGTATGTGTGTGTGTGTGTGTGTGTGTGTGTGTGTGTGTGTGTGTGTGGTCCCCTGGCCTGCCCTTCCGCTCAGCTGTGTCCCTGACCCCCTTCCCTAACCCTGTCCTCTTTCCCTTCCTTCCTCTCCCCCAGGGCTGAGGATGTCGGGGCAGGGGACCATCCCTTGGCCAAATCATGAAGTCAGGAGTTTTGTCTTCCAGCTTCAGCAGCCTGCTCTGCTCTGCTCCAATGGCACCTTGACAGACCTTCGGGCCAAAGGAGGCCTGGATGTCTCAGCCCTGGAGCAGGTGGGGCAGAGGGTTCCTAGAACCCCACCAAGGAGGTGCCTGTGGCCAGACTACATTGGAACTGATGGATGCTGCAGTGAGGGGTTGGGGTGGGGGTAGAAGGGAAGGTGAGGGGAGGGGAGGTGCAGGAGAGGGGGAGGGTGGGGGCCCTGAGGACACAGACCCACAGACAGTGAATCCTTATGTTAACCGAACACTTATTTCCAACTCCTGGACAAATATGACCTCATTCTTCCTCCCTACCTCCCAGGCCACAGAGACTTGGGCAAGATTTATTCCACTCCCCACCTGTCCCCCCACCCCCTGTTCCTCCCATTTTATAGATAGGGAAGCTGAGGCCAGGATACAGAAGGACACTGTGAGAACCCAGCACCCCTGGATCTCAGGCCTCAACTGCGTCCCGGCTGTCACCGCCTCTCGGCTCCATCTCACAGCCTCAGAGAAATAGAGGGTCAGCCACTGGGTCAAGAGCTGACAGTCAGGAACACGCTTCTCCTGTCTTACAGGGGACTGAGGGCCCATGTGCTCAGGGTCCGGTTACTCCCAAGTGCCCATTGGGACGATGCATCCACTCCCCACACCCCTTCCTACTGAAGCCGGCGATCTGTTGTTGGACGTGTGAGGGGTTTCTGGGAGGCAGAAGGGGAGAAAGAGCTCTTAGGGCCGGGCACAGCCTAGCTCTGGGGCAGGGAGTTGGGCTCTTTCTGACTTCTATCAGAGAAGGCACAGTTCCCGTCAACCCATAAGCACTCATTAACCACCTACTGGGTACCAGGCCCTGTTCCAGGGGAGTTCACACTTCACCATTTATGATGACAATGCTCTCCTTGGATTATGAATCTGGGTCCTTGGATTCTAGACCAACATTCTTTGCTTTCTTGATTGGGGTAAGGGAAAGCCCCCACTTTGTGCCAGGCACTGTGTTAAGGGCTTTACAAATATTATACTCATTTAATCCTCACAACAATCCTGGGGGGGGGGCGGAGAGGTGTATTATGCCCATTTCACAGATGAGGAAAGTGAAACAAATGGAGGTTAAGTGATTTGTCCGGGTCTCAGAACTAATAACTCTCTGTGGCAGGATTTGAAGTCGGGTTTTTCTGGCTCTGGGCCCTCTGCCTCTGAAGCACGATTATTCCCATTTTACAGAAACAGCAGGTTTGAGGTCTTTCTTCTCAGAGCCACAGTGTTCACTTCCACTTCTAAGGGATTTTGTCCCAGATTGACCTTCTTCTGGTCATAAGGAAGCTGTGGCTTAGTTCAGTGACTTGCCCAAAGTCTCACTGCTGATGTTAGAGCTGGGGTTTTAGCTCGAATCTTCAATGCCAGCCTCCTTCAGTGCAGTTTTTGTTAAATTGTTTTTCACATCTGACTCTCTGTGACCCCATTTAGGGTTCTTTATGCAGAGATACTGGAGGGGTTTGCCACGTCCTTCTCCAGCTCATTTGACAGATGAGGAAACTGAGGAAAACTGGGTGAAGTGACTAACCCAGGGTCACACAGCTAGGAAGTGTCTGAGGCTGGATTCTAACTCAAGGAAGATGAGTCTTCCTGACATCAGGCCGGGCGCTCTGTGCACTCTCCACCTCGGTAATGTTTCTCCTTTATTTAGGAGGGTATCAGATTATAAGCCCGGACTGACAAGGGCCTGAGAGGTAACAATCCAACCATTTCATTTTATGGTTAAGGCTATTGAAGATCACAAAGGAAGGAAGGAAAGAAGGGTCAGGGAATGCTGGCTCTGGGTCTGCCCGTTAACCCATCTTCGATGGGGGTCGAGGCTCAGTCTCTTTGGGCCTCTGTCTCCTCACTTGCTGGAGGCAGGGGTTGAAGCCCAAGATCTCCCTGACCCCCACAGGCTCTACATTTATGATCCCAAATGGTGGGCCAGATTTGAACCCAGGCCTCTTAACGCCAAATGCACTGCCTGCTGTACTAACTCTTCCTCCCTCTGGAGAGCCAGGATTAAAGCCCAAGGCTCCCCAGTCCCAGTGTGGCACTCTCCGCCTCATGCTACATTCAGAAATGAATCCCTGGATTTAAAAAACCTGCAGCTTCCGGGTCCCCCACCCTGTAGCCCCACCCCGACCCCAACACACACAACCACAGCACAGGCTCCATGATGGCTCGGCCATCCCGGCCACACCCGCCTTCAGCAGAACCTTGGTGGGGTCCAGGGGCAGAGGAGGCCCATGGCTGGCCCCAGGGGGTCCCCTCCCTCTTGAAAGTGGCTGGGTCCCACTCCTCGGCGTGGCTCCCCGTTACTTGGCTGAGGTTTCCCTGTCTGGGGGCCAGGCGTTCCCACTGAAATAAACAAGCGTTCAATGGGAGTAAAGATGAAGTAAGATGGAAGATATTAGCCGGCCTCCACCCAGCCCCCAGCTCCTCCTCCCCCTGCCCAGCACAGCCAAGGTGGTGTTTACTGTGATGCTGGGCCAGGCATTGAATGCCACTCAGGCACAAAGGGGCTCAGTGAGAGAACCCCAAGCCAGACCACAGCCTGCTCCAGAGGCACCAACCCTTTGCCAGAAGCCAGAGGTCTAGAGCAGAGCAGGGACAGCTTGCCAGGCCTGGCATCTAGTCCTGGGCCCTTGTCTCTCTCTGCACCATAGCAAACTCCAACTCTCCATCCTGAGAACTGAACCCCCGTTCACTGAAATGAGCTTCATCCCCTTCCCCGGGTTTCTGTCATTCCTCCCTCTCGCATTAGGTTAGAGCTGGGGTTTTAGCTCAAATCTGCCATAAAGTCAGAGCCAAGATTCCAGAGCCACTCTTAGCCCAGCCTCACCATCATATCAAGCAGGGACAGCTTTCCACATTCAAATTCATTTACCCACTCATCTTATCTATAGGAAACAGGGTCCATTTCCCAGAACAAGTGAATGGAACTCAGAAGTCCTGGGATCCTGATGCCTATTGCCCTCTGTGACCATTCCTCCAGGGATATATCCGCTGCCCTACAGCAGATGGGAATGGGATGGGGGTTCTGAGCTACGTCTTCTGCAGTGGGAAAACACCTCTGTTCATCATCCCCTATGGGCAGCTTGTTGGCGCCATAGTACCCAGGGAACTGGGCTTACAGTCGGGAAGTCCTAGGTTCAAATCTGGCCTCAGACACTTACTAGCTGTGTGACTCTGGGCAAGTCACTTCACCCTGTTTACCTCAGTTTTCCTCATCTGTCAGATGAGCTAGAGAAGCAAATGACAAACCACTCCTGTATCTTTGCCAAGAAATCCCCCAAAGGGAAGAGTTGGACATGACTGAAAACAACTAAATAAGAATCGCCTTTTATTTATTCTCTACGTAGCTTTCTTTGCATATATTTGCTTATAGGCTCCCCCGTTACAAGTAAGAGTAAGCTCCTTGAGGTCAGGAACTAACTCATGCCTCTTTTTTTGTATCTCTGGTGCTTAGCACAATGTCTGGCATACAGTAGGTACTTAATAAATGTTTCTTGATATATGGCTTGGTGGTGTGGTGGAAAGACTCCAAGATCTTTGGCTCACTTGCTCAGTCTCTGCACAAGGCACTAAGCCAGAAGGGAATTTGAAAACAGAAAATGGGATAGATCCTGACTGAGTAACTTACATTCTCCAGAAGAGGGTAGGAAGATGTGCATCTTTTTTGCCAGGGCCGGACCTATGGTTTTATTGTCATAGGGAAACCTTTTGTGAGGGAATTCCTTCTACCAATGCAGGACGGGCACCTCTTTGTGGTTGATGGTGTTAGCATGTTTCCCAGGGCACTGAGAGGTTCGTTGACAGCTGGCATCTTTCAGAGGAAGGTCATGGTCTCCCTGGCTTGCTCCCCAACCACTGCACCACATTGTCTTTGGGTGACTTACTTGGGTTCAAGAGTTCTTCTTCCCTATAGACACAGAAAAAATAGGTAATGATGGGGACAAAGGAGAAAACAAGACCAAGTGGTTCTGATGGGAAGATGAGGGTCAGCTTCATGGAAGATGTGGCTCCTGAACGGCTGTAAAGAAGGTCCCAATCCCAGCGCTGCAGTAAATGACCTGGGTGATCCTGGGAAAGTCACTTACCCCCTCTCTGCTTCTGTATTATCCTCTGAGACTGATAGAATTGGACTAATTGCTCTCTAAGACCTTTTCCCTAGTACTTCTGGTATGAGGGCTGCCAAGTCCTTTTCCAGAGATGCTCATCTACCTTTGGTGTCCGCCTGCTCCACCCAACTCTCATCTGTGGCTCCAAGAAGCTGTAGCAAGGGCCATAGACCACACCCCAATACAATCATCTTGGTAAAGGGTAGCCCCAGCTTCAACCAAATGGAGAGTGACACATCAGTGAGTTCAGGGGATATCTCCCAAGCATGTGAAGATGTCCTCTAGCAGAATGGGCGGATAAGAACAATTTGCTCCAACAGCCATGAAGGCAGCTGAAGCAAATGCTGCGGTGTCTTCGATATCTGACCAAGTTCCTTCCTTCGGGTGTGATGCCCTATCCACTGGGCCATCTAGCTGCCCCAAATTTGTTTTATCTCCTGAAGGAGATGGTTCTTGAGCTGAGTTTTAAGGAAGCCTGGGATTCCAAGAGATGAGCTAAGGAGAGTATTCCAAGTCTGAGGAGCAGTGGGAGATGGCTGGTCATATATGGGAAGTAGTGAGTTAGCCATGTTGGCTGGTATGTAGAATCTGTGTGTGTGTGTGTGTGTGTGTGTGTTAATGCAGTGTGTGGTATCAGGGGAATGAAATGTGTAGTTATTCTGGAGAGATATAGACCAGAGCTATATTGTGCAGGACTTTAAATGACAAACAGAGAAGTCCAAGTTTTATCCTAGAGTTAATAGGCAGCCCCTGGTACTTCATGAGCTGTGGAGTGTGGCAGTTAAGTCAAGATCAATTGGGCAGCTTTCTTGTTTGGGCAGGGGAAGAGAAATAGAACATTAGGGAAAGTCAGGGAAGGTTTGGACAAGAAGGGGCTTAGCTAAACACTTGCTTTAGAGAAAGCATTCTGAGGCTCCAAGACTCCAGACATGGAAAGAGATGCCAACAAGCACACACCCAGCCTCCCAGGGTCCAGAGGGCTGGGTCCCCTGCAGAGAAGGGAGTGCAACCCTCTACTAGGGATTGTCCAGGAAAGACAGGATGGGAGGTCAGGATCCAGCGTCATCAAAGGACTGAGAACAAAGAGCTCTTGGGAGCGTAGGGCTGATGGAAGAGTAATGGAAGGCTGATTTCCCCAGATATGGTGTTCAATGTCAGAACAAGGAGTCTCAAAAGCACATTATGAGATCCTTACCAGCAGAATTTCCAGCCAATCTCATCACCCCCTCCTCCATCCCAACCAATTCAAGCAGATCTCTGAGTTCTCCCTCTGATCCTTGGAGGAACATAAATTGTCAAGGGGGAATTCCATCTTCCTTGGGCACACACATACAGGAGAATCTGCCTTTAACCGTCAGGAAGCACGGACCATCAGGGAGAAAATACAAGAAACACACAAATGGATAGGCTGGAAAAGAACCCCTGAAGAGCTGGAATTAATAGGGGTTCCCCAAGACTATGACATGAAATAATACTCACCCCTGCAAAACTCAAAGCAGATAGTTTTGCTTCCTCTTTATATTAGGAGTAGTAGCCCAGATTGATCAGAAATACGAGCAATTATTAAGGAGAACTGGTCTCAATAATTAGAGATTCTTTTTTTTTTTTGGAGGGCACTTGGGGTTAAGTGACTTGCCCAAGGTCACACGGCTAGTTTTTGTGTTAAGTGTCTGAGGCCGGATTTGAACTCAGGTCCTCCTGACTCCAGGGCCGGTGCTCCATTCACTGTGCTGCCTAGCCGCCCCAATAATTAGAGATTCTTAATCTGAAGGTCTGAGAACTTAAAAAAAATAATTTGGCAACTGTACTTCGATCTAATTGTTTTCTTTTGTAATTTATTAAAAAATTTTTTTTTCTGAGCATGGTTTTTGCCGTTACCTGTGATTTTAAAAAGGGGCTTAACTAAAGGTGCCCATGATTAAAAAAAAAGTTTGACAATGCTTGTCTTGATGCAAAAAAACAAAATTAGTCCCACATGTATCAGGAACTTGCTGGGGGTGAGCCTCATGACCGGAATAAGGCTCTCAAAGTAAAGTTATGCCTTATTCAAGAGGAACAGGGTAAGAAAAGAGGGAAGGAGGAGGAGGAGTGATGTATATTAAGAAGATATACTGATTTTGGAGAAACCAAGAGCTGGAGGGGAAGATCAGAGGAGACAGAAGTAGAAGCTATATTGTCATTGGCACATAACCCAGACCACCGAGACAGACAGAGGAAATAAATGAGGAGTTTGGGAAACAGATGACACAGGGAACCTTGATTATCCAGACAGATGCTGGAGATCTTTTTTCTCCCAAAAGCAAGACAGTGAATAATTTCATAGCTTGCTTTAATGGTAATTTAATTCTTCAAAATGTGGAGAAACCTGCAAGGAGGAATGATATTCCAGATCTGATGCCAGCAAGAAAGAACCAGTTGCTAAGGAGCATTTCTAGGATAGGATGAAAGTAGTGATGGGAACCTTGGGACTATTTCATAATAGATTTTGGGTAAAGGTAAGCTGGATATATCCCCAAGAGCTGGAGAAATGAGACAGTAAAGGGTTCGGAGGAAGAATATGTAGGATCCTATGGTGGGGGAGAAAGGACTTGGCCCAAACAGATTGGAAGTTCTCAAGAATGAGATTCTGAAGAAATAGAATGAAATTATTCCAGAGCGATATTCTTCTCCATCTTCTTCCTCCTTGTCTCCCTTTTAGGCACCTTCCAATTCCATAGTTCAGTCCCATCTAAACATCTATTCAAGGCAGCTAGGTGGCTCAGTTGATAGGGCACTGGGCCTAGAGTCTACAAATCCCGAGTTCAAATCTGACCTCATATACTAGTTGTATGACCATGGGCAAGTCACTTAACCTCTGTTTGCCTTAATTCACCAAAGAAAGACATAGCAAACCACTTTAATATCTTTGCCAAGAAAGCCTCATGGACAGTATTGGCATGTGATGGTCCATGGGGTTAAGAAGAGTCGGAAGGGACCGAGCAATTGAACAACAAGGACAAACATTCATTCACCTGTAGTTAGGGTGCTGTGTGGTTTAGTCACATGATACTTCAGGCCTTTTTCTCCATGGTAAGTTCTACTTGACTTCTATGTTCACTCTTGTTTCCTTGTATACTTTTAAAAAGGAATCTCTTGTGTCTCTGTTGTTTTATTGCTGATATTGTCCTTGGTTGTATATGCATTTAGCTTTCTTATGTATCTGTTGTTTTCAGTGTTTCCAAAACAAATAATTTGCTCAAGTCTAATTTTCTTTACACAAACATTTCTTTTTTATTGAACATTCATCTTTTTTTAATGAAACTTGGGTCACATCTTGAGCTCTTTACTTTTTGGAAGATATCATTTCATTCCCTCTTATAGTTTCCTGTGGGTACAGAATAGTCTTATGTTATATGAATACTCTTTCTTTTACATTGAAAGTCTTTCTTCTGGTTACTTGGAGAATGTATTGTCATGGGGATTGCTAAATATAAAGACTGTTTCTTGGAGTTTGCATCATAGCTCCTCCAACCCACCCAGAGGTGATCTCTGGCTTCTTTTAATTGTCCCTTTGGGTTTAGAATCTCTTGGTAGTCTTCTTGTATTGATTTTTGAATTATGGTGTTTAGGTTTTTTGACTTGTCACGCTCTTTTGGGAGACCTAAAATCCTTAAATTGTCATGATACATTCTGTTTTGCTTGTGTGGAGATCATGGTTTCTATTAATATTGCTCTTTCTCTTCTTCCTAATTTTTTCACTGCTGTGTATTTCCCAATCAATTATTCACTCTTTGTTCCTTTGGTGAGACATGCCACCGTAGATTCAGATTTTTCATTCTATTAATTATTTCTGATGTTTGGGTCAGAAATTCTTCTTTTACAGTTCTAATTTCTCTTTCAAGTTGCCCAGGAACATCCAGTTGTGGTCCCATGTTCTCTTGGGAATCTTTAGGACCCTCTGCTTCATCAGGCATTGATTCATTTTATTTTATCTTGCAAAATTTATTCACAGATGTTTGGAGTCTTTGAGCTGATCTGGAAGCCATAATTTCTTTCGTTATCATTATCTTTTAGGCTAGTTTATCTGCTTATGCTCAAGAGCTTCAGCTGAGTTTTCTTCCTCTTGAGACCTTTGGTAACTTCAGTCTTTTCTCTTTATATGTCACTATTTTTCACTTTTTGGCTCCTTCACCTCTGATAGTGGTGTCCCTTGGTGCTGGACCTCAAAGCTACCTCAGCTTCCTCTTGTTCTGGGCAATTCACATATCACTGGCCACGGTCTCTGCCCCAAGTGACTTTGGGGAGAATAGAACTGAAACCAGAGGGGTGCTGGGCTCTTTCCCTCAGGATTAGTGGAGTGCCACACAGTCGCACACATGTGTGCTGCCCCAGCTTCTCCCATTCTTCAGTTCTCTGAATGAACTATGTTTCAATACAGAGCAGTGCTCCACTCTTGTCCCAGACCAAGCTTTTATGGTTGTCTATGGTATTGGGAAGAGAGAGCGATAAACATGAGTTCTGTTACAAGCCGGTGGGTCAGCCTGTGCAACTCTGCTATGGGTAGTAAGGAAGAGGGTACTAAATGAGGATGTTAGATGTTAGAGATTAGCCTTCTCTTTTGTTAGTTAATCAACTAATCTTGTTGGTGTTTTTAGTATCCTAGAGCGTGGAGACAAGTGAAACTGTTTTATGTCTTATTTGTAATTCCTATTCTGGAGAGGTTTGAGAGATTGTAAAGATCAGAGAAAATGTCCTAGTCCTCCATTTTGTAAGTCACATGGCCAAGAACTCTCAAACTATTTCAATGACCAAGAAAACTGGGAATGAACTTGGTGATTCATCAATGAACTTGGTGAAATGAATGGTTTAAAAAGACATGAAACAAATCATAAATCAACTCCCTGAGAAAAATTCCCCAAGATTAGATGGATTTACAAGTGAATTCTATGAAACATTCAAGGAATGATGAATCCCAATACTACACAAACCATTTGAAAAAATAGGTAGAGTCTTACCAAATTCCTTTTATGACACAAATATGACTTTGAAACCTAAACCAAGGAGAACAAAAACAGAGAAAGAAAGCTATAGACCAATTTCCTTAGTGCATATTGATGCAAAAAATTTAAATAAAATATTAGCAGGGAAGTTACAGTAATATATCACAAAGATCATACACTATGATCAAGTGAGATTTATACCAGGAATGCATGGATGGTTCAATATTAGGAAAACTATCAGCATAATTGACCATATCAATAACAAAACCACAAAAATCATATGATTATATCAATAGATGCAGAAAAAGTCTTTGACAAAATACAACACTCATTCCTATTAAAACATTAGAAGGCATAGGGAAAATGGAATCTTTCTTAAAATAATAAGTAGTATTTATCTAAAACTAAGAGGAAGCATCACCTATAATGTGAATAAACTTCAAACTTTCCCAATAAAATCAGGGATGAAGCAAGGATGTTCATCCTCACCAATGTTATTAAGTATTATACTAGAAATCTTAGCTATAGCAATAAGACAATAAAAAGAAATGAATGGAATAAAAACAGTCAGGGACAAAACGAATCTATCACTCTTTACAGATGATATGATAACAAACTTAGAGGACCCCAGAGAATCAACAAAAAAAGCAGCTGAAACAATGAACAATCTTAGCAAAGTTGCAGGATATTAAATAACCCCCCACAAATTATCAACATTTCCATATGCTACCAACAAAACCCAGAAGGAAGAGATAAAAAGAGAGATTCCATTTAAAATAACTGTAATCAATGTAAAATTCTTGGGGATCTACCTGCCAAGACAAACCTAGGGAACGTTATTACAAAACACTTTCCACACAAATAAAGACAGATCTAAACAACTGGAGAAATATTAATTGCTCATGGGTAGACAGAACTAGTATAATAAAAATCACAATTCCATCTAAGTTAATCTACTTGTTCAATGCCATACCAGTCAAACTACCAAAGGATTGTTTTACACAGCTAGAAAAAATAATAACAAAATTCATCTGGAAGAACAAAAGGTCAGGAATAATGAGGGAATCAATAACAAAAAGCAAAGGAAGCCAATCTCTCAGTACCAGAAATTGAGTGGTGGATCAGTGGAAAAAATAGGTACCCAATATACAGTATAAATTATCATAGTAATCTAGTATTTAATTAATCCAAAGATCCAAGCTTTTGGAGTAGAATTTACCATTTAAAAAAAGTTGCTGGAAATTTTGGAAAGCAGTTTGGCAGAAACGAGGCATAGATTAGCATCTCCTGCTCTATACCAAGATAAGGTCAAGATGGATAAATGATTTAGACATAAAAGATGATATCATTAAGAAAATTAGGGGAGCATGGGGAAAAACCTGTTGTATCTATAGATAACGGAAGAGTTTATGACCAAGTAAAAGATAGAGAAGATAATAAGAAGTAAAATGTATAATTTTTGATCACAGGCAATTAAAAAAGCTTTTGCACAAACAAAACTACTGCAGCCAAAATTAGAAGGAAAACAGGAAACTGAAAAAAAATTAGAGCAAGCTTCTCTGATAAAGGCTTCCTCTCTCAAACATATAGGGAACTGAGCCAAATTTATTAAAATAAGAGCCATTTACCAGTTGATAAGTGATCAAAGGATATGAATAGGCAGATTTCAGAAGAAGAAATCAAATCTGTCTATAGTCATATAAAATGCTCTAAATCACTATTCATTAGAGAAATGCAAATTAAAACAACTCAGCTGTGAAGAAGGGGCTAGGAAAGGTGCCCTAAAAATTGTCTGCTTCACCCAACCCTGGCCTGCTTACAACAACAGGTAGGGATTCCACCCTAAGATCACAAGACAAAAAACATATGAAAAATTTTGTGAAGATGATTCCGCTCACCATTTATACATGGAACATGCACATGCTTATGGACAACAAAAAAATCTAGTAGAACTGAAAGTACTGAATCCAAAGTGGGTCCAGATAAGAGAAAGGCCCATTAGTGGAGAGAGAATGGATGCAGTGTCCCACACCCTTGGACAATGGTTCTGATGTTGGATTTGACATTTAAAAAAACACATACACAGTAGGCTAGGTGACCCTGTACATGTCACTTAACTTCGTGGTGACAAAGACAACTCTGTAAAACTCTTTTTTTTTTGGAGGGCAGGTTGGGGTTAAGCAACTTGCCCAAGGTCACATGGCTAGTTTTTCATGTTAAGTGTCTGAGGCCGGATTTGAACTCAGGTACTCCTGACTCCAGGGCCAGTGCTCTATTCACTGCACCACCTAGCCGCCCCTGTAAAACTCTTAAGTTTCAGAGAGGTTGCTAACCTCCAGTGGTAGAGAGAGCTCTTCCATAAAAGCTTCCAATGTCGATGAAATCACTAGTCCAAATTAGCACAGTTGCCTCGCACAGAATAGGCCCTTAATAAATACTAACTGATGGACAAAAAACAAAGACACATATAGAAGCTGGAAACAAGGGCAGCTAACAGAGTGGGAATTTGAGTGCATGAAAGCACCAACAAAGAGAGAGAGATTTGTAGATGTAATGGTGGAGGAAGGAGAGGGCCAAAGGATGGAACTCTTCCAGGAAGATGAGTTGTTGTTCATGGACTGCAGAGGGAAGATGGAAATCTTTGCTCCTTGCTACTGCTTTCTCTGCCATGGAGAGATATCTTATAACTGGAAAGAACAGAACAAAAATGGTGGATACGGAATGATTCCCAAGAGAGGGAGGGAGACATGAAGATAGCCCAGATAAATGTAGGGAGGCAATGTGGAACCAGCCCTAAAGAGCCTGCTTTGATCAAGTCTTACCTATGATATACACTGGCCAAGTGACCTTGGACAAGTCACTTAACTTTTCAGTGCCACAGATGATGTTCTAAATTGCTCCAAGGATGGTTGGGATCTGCATCAGCCAAGGAAATTTTCTTACAATGCTGCAGTAACTGGTACAGAAAAAAAGATAAATTCTTGTACAGGCTCTAAAAAGTATGCTTCGCCAGCATCCAGCAGGGGAAGGAGAACTATATAGCAGTTTGCCGGGGCAGGTGGGAAATAGATTTGGGGACTTGGTGGCCTGAAAAAGACTGCATGAAGGGAGGCAAAGAGTCCAGGAATGAGGAGGTGATCACCCTGCTATCCAGCCCTGGCGAGCTGACAGGTGGGGTATTGGTCTCAGTTCTGGGTGCCCAGTTTTAGGAAGATGGAGAGCATCCCAAGGAAGGACACCAGGATGAGTAAAGACCTTCGGGCTTCGGGTCATGCCTTCTGAGAACCAGTTAAAGGACTGGGGGCTGTTTAGCCTGGAGAAAAGTGGGGAGGCGGAGTTGTGGTAGCTGTTTACAAGTCTTTGAAGGACTGTTGTGCAGACGTGCAGGCTTGCTCTGCTGGGCCCCAGAAGTCAGAGCCATGAGGTGAAGCTGGGACTTGATGTAAGGAGAAGCCTCCCCACAAGGAGACCTTGCCCCAAGGTATAATGGGCTGACTTGCTGCTGTTCAGTCATTTTAGTCCTGTCTGACTGTGACTTCATGCAGGGTTTTCTCAACAAAGATACTGGAGGGTTTGGCATTTCCTTCTCCAGCTCATTTTACAGATGAGGAAACTGAGGCAGACAGGGTGAAGTGACTTGCCCATGGTCATAGTAAGAATCTAAGGCCAGATTTGAACTCAGGTCTTTGTGACTCTAGGCCAGGTGCTGTATCTCCTGCAGCACCTAGCTGCCCAATGGGTTGTCTTAGGGATAGTGGTTAACCTTTCAATGGAGGCCTTCACATAAAGGGCGGGTGACCACTTGTCTAGGAGGGACTTCTCGTTTCAGTAAAGTCTGTACTTGAGGGCCAGATTCTGAGCCTGTAATTCTTTTATCAAATAGTTCACCTTCAAGACAGCTGACCCTTACCCGGCCTTCATAATGGCTGCTAATGAAATGGGGGTAAAGGAAGCGGGAAATGAGACCTTAGGAACGGCCACTGTGATGAAGAGCTTCAGGAAGGAGGCTTCGACTCCCACGACCTCTGTTTCTCCCTCTTCCCTTTCTCATACTTGCTCTCGTTCCCTGTGGCAGTCCCAGGGTGACCACTCCAAAGGCCTGGACTGTTGGGGCCTTGTGGCTCTGATTTAACCCTTTCCATTTGGGGGAAAAGGGACTTGGACAGCTGAGAAGTTTCTGAACAGGGTGTGGTGTGGTGTGGTGTGGTGTGTGTGTGTGTGTGTGTGTATGTGTGTGTGTATGTATTTGGGGTCAGAGGGAAGAGTGTATTCGCAGGATGAACAAGACCAGCCTAAGGCCCAATTGAGAAACTAAAGGTGCTGGAGGTGAGGCCTTGCCACTGAAAGGGTGAGTCTGGTCAGATCCTCACAGGGTTGGAGGCCAGAGGGAAAAGAGGCCCATTACAGGGCTGAGGCCACAAGAAGATGGGTCTAGGTAAATAGTACAATCTGGAGGTAGAGTGGCCCCTTATCTGGCTAGGGGTGTGTGCCTGGGTTTTGTGGAGTCTCCTTCTGCCTCCTGTTTCTTCCGAAGTATGTTCAACTGAAGCGCCCAGGCCCCTCTGCCCTCATTGCTGCACCTGGCAATGCCTGGGTCCACTTGGCAGCTGGTGCTCCCTGGGACAGCCTGTTTAGTGTCTGCTTTTGGCAAGCCAGTCCTTTGGAAAAGCCAGAGTGGGCGGGTGAGATCCGTTGGCTAAAGGCTGAATGGAAGCCATGCAGATGCATGCAACATTGTACAATCAGCTATCTGCTTTCCTGCATCTCTCTAAGCTCGGTGGGCATTGACCCTATCCCCTCCCTCCCTCCCTGTCCCCTCCCCCCTCATCTGAACTTGTATCTCTGGGAGGGCTTCGAGTCACAGTGAATGAAGGGTAACCTATGGTGTCAGGATGACCTGGGTTCAAAGCCTGCCTTTGGTGCTTCCCAGCTGTGCAAGGATGGGCAAGTCTTTCAGCATAACATCCAACCTTCCACGGCTGTGAGTCTGCACCCAGGTCTCCCCCGATCCCCGGCCTGGAACGTGCTCCTTCCTTCATCATCTTGGTCTTCCTTTGTTCAAAGCCCAGCTCGGGCATCACCTCTCATTAGATATGCTCATTAATCCTCACTCCCTCTTGAAATTGCTTTGTTTCTATATGCTTACTGTATACACTTCCTTCTTTACTTGGTGCGTTCCCCCTTCTATCTCCCTGAAAGTAAGCCTCTTGAGGACAAGAATTGTCTTTGTCCATAGACAAACATAGAGTCTAACAGAGTGCCGCAGATGTACTTGGTACTTAGCAAATGTTTGCTGACGTGAATGAATCAAAATCAATTAACCTCTCAGTTTCCTCATCCATAAAATGGAAATAATAATAATATTAATAATGTTTGTAAAGTGAGAAAAATAACAGCCCCAATTCAGAGGATGCAAAGAGGTTTGACTGAAATAATGTATTGCAAAGCATTTTCCAGTCTTTAGAACACAGCCCTAACTTAATATATGAACAATTAATCATATAGAATAACTGATAAGAATATCCCTTATTAGTTCTTTGCCTCATCTTAATCAATTAAGCGATGATTATATGCCAGGCACTGAGCTAAGGGTCAGGGGAGACAAAGTAAAGAGGGAAAAATCCAACATCTGTCCTCAAGAAGCTTCCGTTCTAATGGGGGAGACATTATCTCTAGATAAAAGATTCCTACAACGTAGATGGAACACAGCTTTAGTGAGGCAGTTTCCAGGAATGGCAGCCAGTGGAAGGTGGCAACTGATTCTAAGCCAGGGATTGTAAAAGGCAACGGTGAGGAGGGAGAGCATTCCAAGCTTGGGAGGACCATGGAGTATGTAGGGGGGTGTGATGTGGAAGAAGACTGGAGAGACAGGAAGGGGCCAGGTTGGGAAAAACGCTAAATGCCAGAGTCTGGCTTTCTTTCTTACATCCTTTTCAAATTTAAACAGCTTACATTCTTTTAACAATTTTATTTTGTTTCTTTTTTCAATGAACAAAAATCTAATTTCTCTCTTTTTCCCTACTTCCCTTCCATTCTCCATTAAAAAGACAAATAAAACCCATATAACAAACATGCATAGATGAACACAAAACCAATTTTCACATTGGCCACATCCAGTGAAATTCGATGGCATTGTGAAGCCTGTGACTCAGCTTTGGTGGTGTTACAAGGGGAAGGGAGTGACTGGCCATCCATTCTTGGTGCACCTTTTCTGGCAGCATCCTGGGTTTTGGACAGATCCACTTCCTCCGTGCCTTTGCCCCATCTGACCTCTATGGAGACTGCCCCAAAGCAGGACACCCATCTCTTGGGGATAGGGGTGTGTGTGTGAAAAGTCTAGTACTTAGGGCCTGAAAATCAGAGCACAAATCCTGTAACTGGAGCTCCAGGTTATAGAATGGGCATCCCTGAACTCAGAACCTAGAGCAAAGGGATTTTTGGCGGTATCTTAAACAACCAGGGCTGAGCCAGGTTGTTTAGAATAGAGAAGAACCTGGGGTCCAGTAACTCAGATTATTTGGCCCTGCTCCCAATTGCTTCATTCTTTGCTGCTGAAGGGGAAGATGGGGGGGTCAGCCAGTCCCTGGAGGACAGTGTTCCGTGGGGGTTAAAGTTCATTCCTCGGGCAGGTCCCTTCTGAAAAGGAGAAAAACCACGAGGCTCTCACTCCCCACCCCCCGACTCTAGGATGATACTGACCCACATGGAGCAAGCCAATCAAATCATATCTCTTCAGTGCTAGGTGTGGTCCGGGCCTGTCTTCCTCCTCAAAGAGATGTAAGTGAGCGGCCCTCCAGACTTCCAACGCTCTCAGAGAGATCTCTACTGGGCCTTCGAAGTAGACGAATGGGGAATAGTGGATACAGGAAGGAATTTGGAACCACAGAGGCCTGAATTCAAATCCCTCTTTAAATACTAATAGCTGTGTGATCCTGGGCAAGTCATTTAACTTTTCTGGGTCTCAGTATTCTCACTTGAAAAATGAGAATGTTGCCCTCAATAACCCCGTAGGTCCTTTCATCTCTAAATCTATTATAGAAGCTCCAGCTCCATGGGGAGACACAACCAGCCCCTAACCAGAATCCACAGAAAGATGAAGTGAAACAATTTTCCAGCCCAAGATAACTTAGAAGGACTTCAGGAAAAGTCTGTCTCATGTGAGTAAAAGGGGGACACAGCCCAGCACAGGTAGTGTCTGGACAAACCAGCAGGGGCCTTTTAGCCACAGCACAAATCAGCAACCAGGGTCCTGACATCCTGACTCAGCAGGCCAACCGTAGGGCCTTCAGCCGTCCCAGGCGAACTGCCAGTCTTGGAACCCAGGGCACAACAGGCACAACTAGGCTGGGCCAGCCTAGCACAGAAAACAAGTGACTAGACCCTTAGCCCCCAGTGCAAAGAACTCGGGACATGCCTCCTGTACTCCAGGAGCAGAGCTCAGCCTTTAAAAATTAGCAAAGAACAAAAAAGATCCCTGACCATAGAAAGCTGCCATGATGATGGGGAAGGTCAAAACATAAACCAAGAAGAGGGCAACATGTCCAAATGGCCACATGGGAAGCCTCAAAGGGGAAGATGAATTGGTTACAAGCCCAAAAAGTCCCCTTGGAAGAGCTCAAAAAGGATTTTTTAAAAATCAAATAAAAGAGGTAGTAGAAAAATTGGAAAAAGAAATGAGAGCTAAGCAAGAGAGTTATGAAAAAAAGAGTCAATAGCTTGGAAAACAAAACACAAAAGTTGACTGAAGAAAACAGCTCCTTAAAAAATAGAATTGCCAAATGAGGAGAAAAAAGTCCCCTGAAGAAAGAAACTCCTTTAAAAGTAGAATTGACCAAATAGAAAGGGAGGTACAAAAGCTAACTGAAGAAAATAATTCCTTAAAAATTAGAATTGAGCAAGTGTAAGCTAATAACTCTATGAGACATCAAGAATCAGTCAAAGAAAATCAAAAGAATTTTTTTAAAAATAGAAGAAAATATAAAATATGTCATTGGAAAAACAACTGACTTGGAAAATAGATTCAGGAGACCTAATTTAAGAATTATTGGACTACCTAAAAGCTATGATCAAAAAGGGAAGAGAAGAGCCTGGGCAGCACCTTTCAAGAAACTGTCAAATAAAACTGACCTGATATCCTGGAACCAAAGGGCAAAATAGTCATTGAAAGAATCCATCAAACATCTCCTGAAAGAGACACCAAAATGAAGAGTCTTAGGAATATTGTAAACACATTCCAGAACTATCAGACCAAGGAGAAAATACTGCAAGCAGTTGGAAAGAACCAATTCAAACAAGATTTAGCAACTTCTATATTAAAGGATCAGAGGGCTTGGAGTGTGATTCTTTGGAAGGGAGAAGAGCTGGAATTTCAACCAAGAATCAACTATGTAGCAACCTTGAGCATAATCTTTCAGGGGAAAGGTTGGATATTAAACGAAATAAGGGACTTTTAAACTTTCCTAATGAAAAGACCAGAACTGGACAGAAAATTTGATCTTCAAATACAAGATTCAAGAGAAGCATAAAAAGGTGAGCAAGAAAGAAAAAAAAAGCAAACAAACCACATTATTCATTAAGATTAAAGTGTTTAAATCCCTACATGGGAAGATGATACTTATAACTCTTAAGAAGGGTATCTTTATTAGAGCAATTAGAAGAAGTATATTTAGAGACTTTAATGTAATGACTGGGGGAAAAAAAGCTTAAGAGGTGAAAAAAAAAGAGGATTATAATGGGAGAAGAGGAACAGGAGGAGGCATAATGGTATAAATTACATTACATGAAGAGGCTTGAAAGACCTATTATGGTAGAGGGAAAGACGGGAGGAGTGAGCATTGTTTGAACTTTACTCTCATTGGCTCAAAGAGGGAATAACATACCCACTCAGTTGGGTAAAGAAATCTATCTTACCCTTTAGGAAAGTAGGAGGGGAAAGAGAAAAGAAAAGGGAGGGAGGGGCTTATAGAAGGGAGGGCAGATTGGTGAAGGTGGTGGTCAGAAGCAAAACAGGTGAGGAGGGACAGTGTGAAGGAAGAGGGAAAAGTATAAAAAGAGTGAAAAATAGGATTGAGGGAAATACACAGTTATTATAACTGTGAACATGAATGGGATGAAATCTCCCATCAAATGAAAGTTGAGTAGCAGAGTGGATTAAGAACCAGGATCCTACAATATGTTATTTACAAGAAATGTGTTTGAAGTGGAGAGGCACACAGAGTAAAGGCAAAGGGCTTGAGCAGAATATATTATGCTTTAGCTGCAGTTAAAAAAAGTAAAGAAAGCATGGGTAGCAATTCTGATCTCAGACAAAGCAAAAGCAAAAATGGATCTAATTAAAAGAGATGAGAAAGGAAAAGGCACCATAGACAATGAAGTAATGTCAATACTAAACATACATGCACTGAGTGCTATAGAATTCCAATTCTTAGAGAAGTTAAGTAAGTTGTAGGAAGAAACATATAGCAAAATGATACTAGTGGGGGACCTTAATCTCCTCCTCTCAGAACTAGATAGATCTAACCACAAAATAAGCAAGAAAGAAGTTAAGGAGGAGAATAAGATTTTAGAAAAGTTAGATATGATAGACTTTTGGAGAAAATTGAATGGAAATAGAAAGGGATATACCTTTTTCTCACATACACAAAAATTGACCATGTATTAGAGCATACAAACCTTACAACCAAATGCAGAAAGGCAGAAATATTAAATGCATCCTTTTCAGATCACGATGCAATAAAATTACATGAAATAAAGAGCCATAGAAAGATAGATTAAAATTAATTGGAAACTGAATAGCCTAATTCTAAAGAATGAGTGGGTCAAACAACAAATCATAGAAACAATCAATAATTTCATAAAAGAGAATACCACAGTTTATAGTTTATATGGCAGTTCCCTGCCAAGACAGGGAACATTTTATATCTCTAAATGCTTACATGAATAAAATAGAAAAGAGCAGATCAATGAATTAGGCATGCAATTAAAAAAACTTTAAAAAAAGGACAAATTAAAAGTACCCAATTAAATATGAAATTAGAAATTCTGAAAATCAAGGGAGATATTAATAAAGTTGAAAGTAAGAAAGCTATTGAACTAATAAATAAAGCTAAGAACTGGTTTTATGAAAGAATCAATACAATAGATAAACTTTGGTAAATTTGATTTGAAAAAAGAAAGAGAAAACTAAATGACCAGTTATCAAAAATGAAAAAGGTGAATTCACCACTAATGAAGAGGAAATTAAAGCAATAATTAGGAACAATTTTGCCCATCTGTGTGCCAATTAATCTGACAATCTAAATAAAATGGATGAACATTTACAAAAATATAAATTTCCCAGATTAACAGAAGAGGAAATAAAATATTTAATAGCCCTATTTTAGAAAAACAAATTCAACAGGCCATCTATATCTATATCCATCTCTATTATTGATGCCCTGATTTAAATCCAAGTCTCTAAATTCAGATCATGGAACCCCAGAACATTAAGGTCAAAGCCTTCAGCATGGGTCCTTAGAAATTCCTCTGTTTACATCTTGGTCCAGCCCATCTTACTGACTTTATTATGTGTCACAGTCTAGCAAGCCTGGTCTCTCCAAGGTTCCTTATACATATCATTCAATCCCCCATCACAGGAATGTCTCCACCTCCTCAGACTGGCCTCTTAAAATGCCTTGTTTCTTTCAGAATTCAGCTTGAGTGCCCCCTTCTATGTTGGGGGTTCTGAACTCCCTTTTGTGTTCTGGGCTCCTGGGTCAATCTAATGAAACCTGTACTTGTATTCTCTCTGGTGAAACGTAAGCCCCTTGAGGGCAGGATTGTTTCATTTTTTTTTTGTAGCCCTAGACTAATGCAGCATCTGGTATACAGTAGGTATTTAATAAATGCATGTTGCTTGATTGCTTAACCCAGAGCATGGACACTAAATCATAGATCCTAAAACTCAGTTCAGACACAGAACCCAGAGCCCAGTATTCAAAACCTAGGGTCATATACCTGGTGTTCAGCCTCCCCGGCCCCACCATGCAGCCGATATTCTCCCAGGATGCACCACAAAGTGGGGGGACCCCTTTTCCCAGCCCCTACCTGGCTCGGCAGCTGGGACTTCAGAGCCAACACCAACACTGGGCCCCCAGAAGGGCCAGCAGGCCGCCGTGGGAGCCCCAGTACCAGGAGGGGCAGGGACTGTTTCTGAAAATGAGCTGGGGATGAGGTGACTCGGGGAGTGCTTGCCAGGGAGCTTCTCAGCGAGGGCAGACAGGCCTACGGGAAACATACAATCTGTCAGCACGGGCCCCTTGATGGGCTGGAACACAGCGAGGCCTGCGGCAACATGAGATGCGTGACAGACGAGAGGGTGGGGGGTGCGGTAAAGGAGGCAGTTCATGGAGCACTGCACCCCCTGCTTCCCCTTACCTCTCAGCCCAGGCCTGCCCAAAGCGGGGGGCAGGGGCTGGGTGAAAGGTCTTACATGGGAACAAGGAGACCCCGTCCCCCTCTCAGGACCTTCCAGTCTGAGGCTGCTGCCCTGTCCCCTGTCAGTCTCATGTCTGGGGTCATACATACCTAAAAACTCCAGAGAACTGGGCCAAAGACAATATATACAGGCCATTCGTGATTAACTGCAGATGTGCAGAAATCTATCTCCTCCATTCCCTCACTCTCTGCCCCAAGGGGCTCCTTACCTTCTCTGGAGTGGGGCCTGCAGAAGGCTGGGGAAGGGGCTGGGGATCTGGGTCAGGCTCCGAGCCCTTGGGCCGGATCCAAGGAGGAAAGAGCTTGGAGTCAGGAGGCCCTGGTTCTTGTATGGTCCTTTATTCTTTGTTTAGCTGTTAGTAACCTGTTAAGAGACCTTGGATAAGTCACTTCCCATCTCCTCAAAGGCAGTGTAGTTGAGAGAGTGTGGTTCTAGAATCAGGAAGTCTTGGGTTCAAATCCTCTTTCAGATGCCTACTTGCTGTGGGACTGTGGGCAAGCTATTTAACTGCTCTAGTGGGGAGGCAGCTGGGTGGCTCAGTGGGTAGAGCACTGGACCTGGAGTCAGGAAGACCTGAGTTCAAATGTGACCTCAGGCACTTATTAGCTGTGTGTCACTTAACCCTGCTTGCCTTAATTTCTTTGTCTGTCAAATGAGCTAGAGAAGGAAATGCCAGGCCACTTTTCCCTCCCAAGAAAAACGCCATGGACAGTATGGCCCATGGGGTCTCAAAGTGTCAGACACGACTGAATATCAGTAACAAGGCCTCAGTCTCTTCATCTGTAAAATGACCTCGAAGGGCCCCCCTTTCTCTGAACCTCCACTTCTCTGAGCTCTCAGCCCCCCTCAGCCCCCTAGTCTATGGTTCCATGACCCAGAGAACATGGCAGAACACAATGGGAGTGGGTGGGGTGAGGGACAGTTCGT
The DNA here is from genome assembly GCA_028646575.1 of Pseudocheirus occidentalis. Lineage (NCBI taxonomy): Eukaryota > Metazoa > Chordata > Mammalia > Diprotodontia > Pseudocheiridae > Pseudocheirus > Pseudocheirus occidentalis. The sequence continues at coordinate 373,903,933 of CM053593.1, forward strand.
CCTCAAGCCGTACATACTGACTAAGACTTAATGTTTGTCCAGAATCTCCTCTTCAGGTCCTAGTGCAGGTCTGGGCAAAGAGACTCTGTCCCTGCCTGCCCTCAGGGAGCTTCTAGTCTAGCCAGGTCTTTACACAGGAAAATGCAGCCTAGACAACATATGCTCAAGGGAAAAAAAGTCTGGTCTCCACCACTTACTAATCACGTGACTCTGCTTCAGTTCAATTCGACAATCATTGATCAAGAGCCTGCTGTGTGTGAGCCATCGGCAGGAGCCCTCAATTTGTCTCCCCCTCTCCACGCCATTCCCTGCATAACTGTCCCCTCTCACGTCCCCTCTGACACTGTGGCTCCCCGTTCTCTCTAGGGTCGAATACAAACCCCTTGTTTGTCGCTAAAGCTCCTTCACTCGCCTCTCCAGGCTTCTGATGCCTCCCTCCTGTGCTCAGTGATCCAGCCCAGCAGGCCTTCTGGCGTTCTTCACACAGGAGACTCCATCTCCCATCGCTGGGCTTTTGGCCCGGCTGCCCCTCATGCCAGGGAGGCTCTTTGTCCTTACCTACTTCTCCAAGAATCCCTGGTCTCCTTCAAAAGCTCAACTCAAGCACTTTCTGCATGAAATCTTTCCTTACTCCCCCTCAGCCCTCACCTCACCCTGTGCCAGCTGCTAGGACCCCCATACTCCCTCTGCTGCCCAGATTGTTCTGGATTTTATACACATATGTAATATCTACATTCATGCATGCATGTATACAGACACACTGGATACATGTATATAGATCCTTGTGTTTATGTAGAGCTATGGATGTATCTGTGTCCATATACATGTATAACTCCATGCACTACACACATGTGTATATCTATGTATACAGACATATATGTGCACACACGTGTCTCCTCAAATACTTATGGACACACATATACATGTATGCATGTGTGGATGTATGTATGTATGAAGGCAAAGCCTTAATAAAGGCTTGTTGATTGGATTAAAGACACAAAAATAAAAATCCAATAGTCTCTACTCTCCAGAAACTCATTCTTTCCTGGGAAGTGGGGAGTGGAGGGGGCGAATGGAGAGCCCATGTGCTGTACATGCCTTACATGTGAAATCATACAACATAATTTCAAGGGGGTGAGCTAATAACGCCTTGCGCAGGTGGTGACATTGGGCTGTGCTCTGAAGGAAGCTGAGGACCCAGTGTGACCTCTGACCAGGCCCTTTCCATCGCCAGCCTTGGTTTTCGATCCCATTAAACGAGGGCCGATGACATGTGTTGCCGTCCATCAAAACCCTGGCTCAACAATGACCGGTAAGGGACAAAGGAAGCCCAGAGCTGGCAGGGGTTCCTGAGGCTGTCAGGTCCAGTACGCCTGAGCAGGGATCACCCCTACAAAAACATTCACCCAGCCTCTGGCTTCTTGGGAAGCAGGCAGGATTGCCTTGGATGGCTCCAATTATAAGATGTTTTTCCTTACATTGAGCCAAAATCTTTCACCCGCCTTACTGTCTGCCCTTCCTCGTGACAACCCCTCAAATACTTATGGACAAACCATCATGTCTCTCCTCTCCCCAGGCTAATCATCCTCATTCTTTCAATTGATTCCACAGGGGATGAGCCTGAGACAACCCCCCCCCCATCCCAGTCACTCTTCTCTGAATGTTCCCCAGTCTTCCCTAAAAAAATGCAGTGCCCCAAATTGTACACAAATCCTCCGATGAAGCCACACCAACTGATCAATTAACAAGTATTTTAAAATATTGTTCCCAGAATCCGGAGCAACAAAGATTCAGGTGGAAAAATAGTCTCTTTCTTGCAAGGAGCTTACACCAGAGTGGAATGTGGCCAGACAATGTAGAGAGTAGAGGTATCGCTCCACCCATTTTACAGATGAGAAAACTGAGGGCTGGAGAAGTCAGAGGATCACATCTGAGCTGGAAGGGAGCCCAGAGCCCAGTAAATTTGACTCCCTTATTTTACAAATGAGGACACAGAGGCCCAGAGAGGTTAAGGGGTTGACCCAAAGTCATGCAGGTGGGGGGATTTGAACCCTGGTCCTCTGAATTCACAGCCAAGGCTCATGATACTATTGGTATAGTTAGGGGAACTGGATTAAACTGGGTTTTGTGTGTGTGTGTACAACTGGCATGACCTTAAGCAAGTCACATAATCGCTGTAGGTCTCAGTTTCCCCATCTGTAAAATAAGGGGCTTGGGCTAGCTGGCCTCTGAGGTCCCCTCCAGCTCTCATGATGAGTGCTCTATGGTCCAAGCTGATGCTTTCAGCCTATCTCTGAGGTACCCTAGGAATGACGGCTGAAGTTATGATTTCATTTGCACAGGGAACTACCAGGTAGGAAAACTCCCTCTACCAAGCCAGATGTCCATCTTTCCTGCCCCTTCCTGTTTTAGGAAGGTTGAATGGAGCACTGAATTAAGTTACTTGTCCAGGACCACACAGCCAGGAAGTGTCAGAGAGGGACCTCGGAAAGAATCTTTCCTGCTTTGAAAATGGACTCTAACAGGGTCCCCTGCAGGTCTAAAATTCCATGAACCTATGATTCTAAGTGCCAGTTAATTGAATACCCCTCCTCCCACTAACAACTTCTCTCTTTCTCCTTTGCTTCTTTCCTCCTCCCTTTCTCCTGCAAACAAAACCCCACTCTAGGCTAAAATGGTGCAGCTGGAAGAGAGCACTGGAGCCTGGACACAAGCACTGATTTGACCTCTTGGTCATTTAGTTTTGGGGGGTCTCAGTTTCCTGTTCTGTTAAATGAGGACTTAGATGATTGAGGTTTGTGAGAGCTTCCTCCAAGCCTACAATCAAGGGTATCTTTGAGAGGGAAGATCAGTCTAGAAAGGGTGACTTTGGGGAAAACAGAAGGAGGCAGATTGACCCCATTTGCCTCAGTGAGGGGTGGGGGGGTGTCCCTTCCCTCTTGCTTTCAGGCCACCCCTTTTGAGTCCCTCCGCAGACGCACAGGAGCCCCTAGCGCAGGAAAGCTTGAACCCTCAGGTTACGACGACTTTGGTTCCCTGACCCCATCTGAACCCTGGCCTGCTCCCACTCCCCCCCCTCCCCGGTCCCCTTCGCCCTTCCAAGCTTGGATCTTGGGTGATGTGTCCAGACACCACCTCCTCAGGCCTCTCAGTCTCTGCTGCTTTCCAGGTTCCTCTGGCCCAGAGGCCTCCCCTGGCCCTGGATTCCTCCTCTTCCCAGAATCGTAGCATCTTAGAGTTGGAAGAGACCTCTGAGGCTGTCTAATCCAACGTGAACAGAAATTGTCTTTATAGAGGTCATTCTTTCCTCAGTTTCCTCATTTGTAAAGTGGGGATAATAATAGCCCCTCCCTCCCAGGATGCTTGTGAGTTTAATGTATATAAAGTCCTTTGTAGACTCCAAAACTCTGTAAATGTTAGCAATTATCAGTATTAATAACCTTTGCTCAGGACTGCATTTGCCGCTGGTAGCTCTGCCCCCTGGGGCAAATTGAGGCTCCTTTCCACAGGGCATCCCTTCAAATAGTGAAAGAGCCGTTTGATAGGAAATAGTACAAACCTACTGGGGTGTAGTAAAAACTAGCAAAGTTTGATAAAGATGTACACTAGTGAAAATGGTAAATGATATTAAGATGGTTAAAAAAAACATAAAGACACCAAACCCACCACGTTCCTTCTGAATCTACTCTCCAGCTGCTTCAGCCGCTCCTCCCCTGGCATGAACTCTAGGTGACCAGCCTCACTGGCTGGCCCTCCTGCAGCTTCCTGATGTCCTTCTTCAAAGACACGGCCTTCACAACTGACGCCTGATTAAGGCAGCCTCAGGTTCAACTTGGGCATGGTTTGGCCATTTCTAACCGGAAAATCCTCTTGATCTTGTCCCAGGTCTCTGCCACAAAGCGTTCTTCCCCAGCCGCCTCTCACCTCTAAGTACCACCTTGCTCTGTTAGAATGTAAGCTCCTACAGGGCAGACACTTGCTTCAATTTGTATTTGCACCACTGCCGGCTTAGCATAGGTCATGAGCGCTTGATGAATGTTGCTTGTTTGTTCATTCATTTCTAACTAACCTAGCCCACTGTGTCTTAGGACATTTCTCTTTGGTCTGGTCTGGGGGGTGGAGAACCTGTGGCCTTGAGGACACATGCGGCCCTCTAGGTCCTCATGGGTGGCCCTTTGGCTGAATCCAAACTTCCCAGAACAAGCCCTCTTCACAAAAGGATTTGTTCTGTAAAACCTGGACTCAGCCAAAAGGCCGCCCCTGAGGACCCAGAGGGCCACCGGTAGCCTCGATGCCGCAGGTTCTCCACCCCCTATCTAGTGTCTACTGACCCTATGCGCCCAAGCCTCTGGGTTCGGAGGAGTCGTGGACTCTGGCCCTTTGTTGTTGCTGTCCCTGGTCAGTGGGTTTTTTCAATTGTGTCCAACTCTCCGTGACCCCATCTGGGGTTTTCTTGGCAAAGATACCCGAGTGTTACCGTTTCCTTTTCCGGCTCATTTGAGGGATGAGCAAACAGGGTGAGTGAAGACGCCCCAGGTGGCCCTTCTCTTTTTAGGAATCGTTGGGAAGTTTCCCCCCCAGATCAAGCCTAGATGTGTTTCCACGACTTTCGGCTGCTCACTTTTCTCTCCGCCGTTTGAGTCCAAGGAGATCATCTCCAGTCCTTCCTCTGGATGACAGCCCTTCAAATATCTGGAGACAGTCGTCATGCTCCCCCGGAGTCTTGTCCAGATGAAACACCACCAGTTCTTTCCAGGCATGGTACGACCTCGAGGCCCTTCATCAATCCTGCTTGCCCTCCTCTGGGGGCTCCCCACTTGGTCAAGGCTGTCCTAAGCCATTGACATCTAGGACTGAATATGGTACTCCAGATTTGATTTGACCGGCACCCCTAGACTGGGGCCCCCCATCATCCCCCGAGTGAATCTTGGACAGCGGGACTATTTTGGTGTAGTCTAAACTCATGCTAAATTCTTTGGCTTCCGAGTCCTATTGGTGACTCACTGAGTCTGGCCTCATAGGACCGTGGACTCATAGATGCTGAACTGCATGAGACCTTAGAGGTCAGAGGACCAGAAATGAGAGCTGGGAGAGACCTTTGCAGCTCAAAATCTCTCATTCTATGAGTGGCCTTGAGCAAAGTGTTCTGCCCCGGGGAATTACTTTCCTTGTCTATAAAATGGGGTGTGGTGTTAAGGTCCAATCCATTTCTGGCACTACGATCTTGAGTCAGGGGAGACCTAAGTGTAAATCTTTCCTGGGACACTGGCTAGTTGTGCCACCTTGGTCAAGCCACCTAACCTCTCTCTGCCTCACTTTCCTTGACTGGAAAATAAAGGCATGTATCTCCCAGGGCTGTGGGGAGGATCAAATGAGACAGTGTCTGGCAGATAGATTGATGGGCTGATAAATCATCAATCTATGGATCAATCTATTGATCGATCTATTGATCTATGTCCCTATGCCTGGTATACAGTAGGTACTCAATAAATGCCCATTCATTCATTCGCATCTTCATTTCCTGTAAGTTGGGGATGGATGATCCCCACAACACCTTACATACAAGGGAATGAAGATACAGAATGTGTGAATACATTTTCTAAACTTCTTCTCATTTGGTCATTGTAAGGGCTCACAGAAGATAAAGTCTATAAAATACATCATAATTTTTGAAGTCTCATGGAGAGACCAGCTGATACCACGGGCCACGAAGGGGGGGCTGGGGGCAGAGCTGGGGCTCGGGGGGGATGTGGGGGTGTTCTGGGGAGGAGCAGGGCAGGCCTGCCCTAAGAGGGGGCATTTGAGGTAGGCCTTGGAGGAGGGGTGCGCCGACGGGCTGCAAAGAAGGGAGCAACGTCAGCACATCAGCCAAAACCACCATGGCAGCAAAGTCCCACAAGGCAGCTTGGAACCAGATTCTAGGAGGCCTTGGACGCTAAGCTGAGATTCAGGCTCCATCCTGGAGGCACTGGGAGTCACCGAAGGTGTTAGGCAGAGGCAGCAGAACAGAATGAAGATCTTTCCCTTGGGTAACCCTGGGTAAATCCCTTAACGGCTCTGGGCCTCAGCTTCCTCCTGTGTTTAGCCTGGAGAGAGAAGATTTATGTCTAAGATTCTAAGGGGCTGTCCTGGGGAGGGAGGTCAGACTTGTCCTGTCTAGCCCCAAGGGGCACCTCCCACACAAAGCAGACAAGAGCAGTTTCCTTTGCTCCCCTCCCTGACCCACCCCCTTCCAGTCACTATATTTGGGCACCAATAAGGTGTCTCTAATGCTTCATGCCACCGAAGAAGAAGCCTAGATTTAGTCACCTGGCAACACATTGGGGCAGAGCAGGAAGAATTCACTCTCCTCACACTGCCAGTCAGGGTTGGGGAAGGAAGTTCCGTTACACAGTGATGGAAAGAGGTGGGATTAGAACCCGTGTCTTTTTTTGGAGACACTGCTGGGAACAAGGTGGGAGAGTGCAGCAGACAGACAGGGCCATAAGGAAGAGGAAGCAAGCCCCTGGACAGCTCAAGGCTGTTGAGGAAGGACAGGGACAGAGGGCGGTGCTGAGATGTAGGGCCCCAGGGGATAAGAAGGATGCCCTGATGGGCTGCGAACCCCAGACTGCACCACCTTAACTTCCTTGGGGCTCCGTCCTCTGGACTCCTGGTCCAGCTCTGGTTCAGATTTCCCCGGGAACCTGTTCTCACCTCCCCTTGACCCCTGGCCATCCTCTAGACTCTTTCATAACAGTGTAGCATAATGGACAGAGCATTGGTTTGGAGTCAGGGATCTGGGTTCCAGTCCTGCTCCTGATGCTCAATACCTGTGCAACTGGGCACATCCTGCCGTTTCCCTGGCCCTCAGGTTCCTCCTCTGTAAAACAAGGGGGTTGGAGTCATTGGCCTCTGAGGGCTTTTCCAGCTCTCCATCTCCATCCATGATTCTCTCATTTGGATCAGCACCCGCTTGCTGGCTGCCAGTCCCGCCCTGCCCTCCCTCGGAGCCTGGCTCCTCCGAATCTCCCCCAACAAGCCTTCCTGGACCAGCCGCACCCAGCCGGGCCTCTCCTTTCCTTTAAGTCCCCTGAACGCTTCTCCAGCAGATCTGTTTGCATTGGGCTTGTTTCCCCTTGTTTATGTGATTCTGGAAGCTCGCAATGTTCTTGCTTTTTTTCAGGACTGTCAGTTCAACTTTTCATCCAAAGGGAACTCCTTGAGGGCAGGGGCTGTGGGTCCTCCATCATACCAGGGGCTCCTTGAGAACAGTGGCTGTGGGTCCCCTGTCATGCCACAAGCTCTGTGAGGGCAGGGACTATAGTTCCCATTATACCAGGGCTCCCTTAGAGCGAGGGCTGTGGGTCCCCCCTTATGCCAGGTGTTCCATGAGGGCAGGGTCTGTGGGTCCTCCATCATACCAGGGGTTCCCTGAGAACAAGGGCTGTGGGTCCCCCATTACATCAGGGGCTCCCTTAGAGCAGGGGCTGTGGGTCCCCCACCAGACTAAGAGTTCCTTGAGGTCACAGTAAATCTGTGTTTCAAGTTCAATCCAGCTCTCCAAATGATAAGGCTTCTATGGAGGACAGACGCAGCACCAGCACTATGATTCTAAGTCAGGAGAGACCTCAGTTTAAATCTTTCCATTGCTATGTCTTGGGAATACAAACACAGGAATGAACAGAATAGTCCTTGAGAGTCTTGTCTTCTACTGAGTGGCACAAGATTTGGATAAATACACACATATAAGCTATACATCAAGTAATACAGAGCGAGGTCATGACTCAGGAGAGGAAGGCCTCATGGAGCTGGTGGGACCTGAGCTGTGCATTGAAGGAAGTTACAAATTCTACCAGGCAGGGTAAAGAGTGAGTGCATTCCAGACATGGCCGGGGGGGGGGGAACCATCTGTACAAAGGTCTGGAGGTTGGAGATGGAACCTCTATGGAAGGAATGGGGACAGCCAGGGGGTACCACAGTGCACAGAGTACTGGGCTTGGAATCAGGAAGACTAATTTTCCTGAATTCAAATCTGACCTCAGACACTTACTAGCTGTGTGACCCTGGGCAAGTCACTTTACCCCGCTTGCCTCAGTTCCCTCATCTGTAACACGAGCTGGAGAAGGAAGTGGCAGATCACTCCAGTATCTTTGCCAAGAAAACCCCGGATGACGTCGTGGAGAGTCAGAACATACCTAGCTGGCTGTTTCAGGTGTGTGCTGTCCTGCGGAGCTCAGGGGCCCTGAGGCCGGGTCTCTGCCAGCGCCAGGAGAGCAGGGCTTTGTGCTCCTCCCCACACCCAGAACCTTCTCAAGTCTCACTACCGCAGCCAGTGCCCAGGCATCCCCACTTGGTGGATGCTCTGGGTACCGGCTTCTCTTGCTCCCAGAGGGCCTCCTTCCCTTCTCCTTCTTGCAGACTGAGCCTGGGAAGCTCCCTGTGTCAGCCACACAGCCTGGCTCTGGAGGGGGTTGCCTGAGCCTCAAGCCCAGTGAGAACGGCTCTGCCCTGCCCACCCAGAGGCTCTCTGGGATGAGGGGGGTGGGAATCACAGCCAAGGCGCGTTCTTTGGCAAGGGCCCTGGCTGGTCATCGAGGTGGGGGAATGTTTCAGTCTATTATTTAGACTGGTGTTTTACAAAAAAAAATCCCCCCAAACACACAGTGTTCTGTACAACCAGCCGCTGCCCCAAGGCTCTTTACTCCCTCCTAGGGCTTGGCAAGGGCTCCCTCAAGTGCTCCACCACCCCCTGTCCCCTCGAACACTCTGTCTCCACCCTTTCACAGAAGTTGGTTCCTGCCAGGCAGTGTAGGCCACTAAGGAAAGTCTAGGTGTCTGTCGGTCTGTCTTTGGCCCAACGACAAGACCTTCCTCATCCATCAGCCCAAGCCAGAAGCAGGGAGCCCTGGAGGGGAGAGGAGGGGCCTGCATTCCTCTCTGCCCCCTTGGGGGGTTCAGGAGCACAAGGAGAGAGCAGCAGGTTTCTAAGCTTTGTATACTCAGAGCTGGGGTCTTGCCTCTGGGGGATGGACTCAGTTGGCCCTGGGAAGGCCCCTACCCCCTGGTCTGAGATGGGGAGCGGAGGGCTCTGTTGGGAGGTACAGAGAAGAGCCGAGTTTAGAACTGGAAAAGACCCTCAGTGCCTCCTAGGCCAAACCCTTTATCTCCTAGATGGATCCCCAGAGAGATGCAATGATTTTCCCAGGGTCCAACAGCAAGTAAGCGGCAGAGGCAGAATTTGAACCCAAGTCCTCACACTCTAGAATCCCTGTTCTTTCCATGCAAGTGACATGCCCAAGATCACAAAATTCACACGGAGCTTGGATCCCTCACCCCCCACGCCAGCACACTGCCTCCAAGGGAAAGTAAACAAATCCCTTGACCTCTCTGTGCCTCAGTTTCTTTTCTGGTCACTTTCTGTGGGATTGAAGTGTTTTGTTTTCATATTACAAACACTCCCTCCTTCATGAGAAGTCTCTTGAAATGAGGTAAAACAATTTAACAAAACTATTAAAATTTAATAAAACTCTCATCTCACAGCAAACGCGACATTCCGTATCCCTGACGCTCAGGCCTCTGCCTCTGTTTTAAGGGAACAGAAATCTGCGTTCTCTCCCTCCCAGCCCTCGCCCCCGTGGGAAGGAAAGGGGCAAAGCCGATGTCTCATAGCAAATACTCGAGGTCAAGCAAGGCACTCTCCCTGTGGGCCGTGTCCGTAAGTCTGCGTGTGGACGTACGTACAGGCAGGCGTAGGTATAGATGTAGGTGTAGACGTAGGTGTACATGCGCGTCATGGGGTCCTCTGCCTCTGAAGCCGTGCAGAGTCCGTATATTGATAAGCATTTTCACAGCCTTCAACGTGATCTGCTTTTACTGGGTAGATGTCATTGCATAGATTGCTTACCTGGCTGCCCCCGAGCATTTATCTGTAGAGCACCGGACCCGGAGTCAGAAAAAGCTGAGTTCGAATCTGGATTCATACACTTACTAGCTATATGTGACCTTGGGCAAGTCATTTTACCCTATTTGCCTCAGTTTCCTCATCTGTAAAATGAGCCGGAGAAGGAAATGGCAAACCACTATAGGATCTTTACCTAAAAAAAAAAAAAAAGAACCAAACCCTCAGCGGGGTCATAAAGAATCAGACCTGACTCGAGTGACTGAGGAACAACACAACCTGCTTCCTTTGTGCTGGGCACAGTGCAAAGGCCTGGCATCTGAAGAAGGTAGAGACGAAAGTCCCTGCCCTCAAGGAGCTCCCGTTCTCACAGGAGAGACAACGTGGACGAAAGTTGTGCCAGTCAAACGCAGAGGAGTCGGGAAGCAGGTTTAGAGGGGTGACACTCACACGGGAGACGGGGGACGGCCTCGTGCAGAAGGAAGAATCTGAGCTACGTCTGGGAGGAAAACTGGGTTCTAAGAGGCCCAGGGGAGGAGAAGAGCATTCCAGGCCTGGGAGATTACGAGGGCAAGTGCTTGGAGGTGGGAGATGTTGCGCTCACAGCAAGCAGGTCAACAATGCTGCATCACAGATTGGGTGGGAGGGAATCGAGTGTAAGGAGACTGGGAAGGGAAGAAAGGGCCAGGAAGCGTCGGAGGGCAGCCGCACAGACAAGCTTTTGTTTGATCTTGGAGGCAGTAGGGAGCCATGGAGTTTATGGAGTAGCAGGTGACTTAGCTTTAGGAAGATCAGTGTGAGAGTTGTCTGGGGACTGGACTGGAGTGGGGAGAGGCTAGAGGTAAGGAGGCCAATTAGGCTGTT
>CM053593.1:373915176-373929228 GCA_028646575.1 Pseudocheirus occidentalis
GTGATGAGGGTGATGGTGTCTACAGCAATGGTGATGATGGTGTTGGTGGTGGTGATGAGTGTGATGGTGTCTACAGCAATGGTGATGATGGTGTTGGTGGTGGTGATGAGGGTGATGGTGTCTACAGCAATGGTGATGATGGTGTTGCTGGTGGTGATGAGGGTGATGGTTTCTATAGCAATAATGATGATAATAATGGTGGTGGTGATGACAATTATGTTAGCAATGGCTTCCCTGAGAATGAGTTGTGGGTTGGAACACGTTTTTATGAATATGGAGACAATTATTCTCCAATGACTCATGGGAATAAAGTGACGTCCTTGCATTCTTGCAGGTCACACCTGCAGAGTTTAAACCCTGGCAGGCCCTATTAAGCTGGAAAGTCTTTAAGTAATAGAAGTGGTATTTCTGTTACATGAGGACCAGAGTGGCTGAAATCAGAAGGGCTCATCACCATGCGTCTGTAAGATGACGACTGTTTTGGCCCACTGTCTATTAGTGGTAGAAAGACTGCAATCTGTAGTGAGAGAGAAACCACACTGATAAAAATCAGACTCATGAAGTACTGATGAAAATAGATATGCCTGTAAAATGAGAGTATGCCCTTGTACTCCAGACCAAAGGGAACGGCCCTAAATGGAAGTCAATATAGAGTATGTGTGGGGGATGGGGATTTTGCCTGGTTGACATCCAAAATATTTGTTACCAGGGGACCTTGTGGCAAGTGGTCTTTGAAAGTCATCCTGGCTTCTGCTGGTGTACTGAAGGGTGGAGATAGGCCAGCAGCAGGAAGGAGGTGACCAAGTGAATGATATAAAACATCATCACTAGTCTGTTCCCAGATGGCCTTCCCAGGACCCAGGCATCCGTGGAAAAAAAATTACTAATAAATCCTTCCCTCTCCCTCTATTGTTGGGGTTAATGTGCAAGAGATTCCATTGACCCACCGTGACCAATGTTCTCTGTCTTTTCCATTACCCAATGGGCCTCCTGCCACCCACAGACCTCCTCTCCTCCATCCTCATGCTGGCTGGATCAACGGGAGTCATTGATGGGTGGGATAGAAGGCCAGGACTCCAGCCTCAGGGAGATGCTGCTTCCCTGTGCTATGGACCTTGCCAGGTGTCAGGTTCAATTTCCTGGACTTCTCAGCTTGGGGAACGAAACAGTCCATCCCTCCACACCCAGCTGGTTCTCTTAGGGTGTGCTTCCTTGACAAGAGTCCAGGTCCAGAAAATTTGTCTTGGGAGCCCCTCAAAGAGACATATCATGGAGCAGAACTTTCAGAGCTTATTTACCTAGCCCATCCCTCTGCCTCCAATAAGGCCACACACCGAAGAGAATATATCTTACTTTGGAATAGAATTGAATGCCACCCCTCTCTGCCATGCAACAAGAAGAAAGCATGGGGTTGGAAAGACCACTGGGCTGGAGGTCTCAAGTTAAGTGTTGGCTGTGCCCCAGACTCGCTGTGCAAAACTGGACAAGCCACTCTCCTATGGATCACAGAGTGAGAGAAGACCAGGGGATTTTGAGCAGGAAAGAACAGACATTTCCTTGTCTGTCAAATGAAGGGGTTGAACCAGATCATTTCTAAGGTCACCTCCAAATCTAACTAAGTGTGACTCTAAGAAATATTTCCCTGAGGTTGACTTAACCCCATGCTACACTTTGAGCTCATTTCTTTTCCTTCAGAGAGGAGAAGCAGCTGGAAGAAACACTCTCCACAGGCACCAAGACAGTTCTTCAGGTGCCCGGTTCCCACTCATGCCTCCCCTTCCCTTCTGCCAGGATAAGCAGTCCTGGTCTCCATATCTTTTGGCCATGATTTCCCTTCCCCATTCCCCCCATCATCTCTATGTTTCCTTTCCTCCAGACCCCAGACAGATCTCCATGACCCTCTCTTGTGGGGGAGTCCTGGAATGGATACACATCCGGGCTGAATATGATGGAAAGGCTCCTTCACTGTTCCCACAGGAAAAGTCTTTATTCCCTCAGCTCAGACTAGTCTTTACAACACAAGTGTAGGACAGGCTTATTGCCCACAATATCCCCTAGATCAGTGGTTCTCAACCTTCCTAATGTTGCGGCCCTTTAATACAGTTCCTCATGTTGTGGTCACCCCCAACCATAAAATTATTTTTGTTGCTACTTCATAACTGTAATTTTGCTACTGTTATGAATCGTAATGTAAATATCTGATACACAGGATGTATTTTCATTGTTACAAACTGAACATAATCCACAGGTTGAGAACCACTACCCTAGATTATTTTCAGCATTATTTACTCACAATCAGTCAGGGGCTCAGCCCTTAGCAAATAACAAGTGGAAGAACTCTGTCTTTAGGACACTTAGCCTCCTCTTCCTGTACCCCATCTCCCCCTAATCCTCCTGTGATGGACGAAAGATCTGCAAACATTTTCTTTCATTTGGCCAGTTCACTATCCTACCCTCACCTGCCCTCACAGAGCTTGGCTCTGGGAAAAGTCTGCGGCATAAGCCCCTCTGACCTCAGTTTGTATAAGGGCGAGTCTCTGAACTCACAGAGTCTTGGAGAAAAAGAAAGAGATATAGAGGAGACACTCACGGAAGCAGAATGACTGAGATACAGAGACACACAGACACGGAGACAGGCAGTGGATTACATGGAGAACTCAGCTCTCTCTCTGTCTCTGTCTCTCTCTCTCTGTCTCTGTCTCTCTCTGTCTCTCTCTGTCTCTGTCTCTGTCTCTGTCTCTCTGTCTCTCTCTGTCTCTCTCTCTGTCTCTGTCTCTCTCTGTCTCTCTCTCTGTCTCTCTGTCTCTGTCTCTCTGTCTCTGTCTTTGTCTCTCTGTCTCTCTCTGTCTCTCTGTCTCTCTCTGTCTCTGTCTCTCTCTGTCTCTCTCTCTGTCTCTGTCTCTGTCTCTCTCTCTGTCTCTCTCTGTCTCTGTCTCTGTCTCTCTCTCTTTCTCTCTGTCTGTCTGTCTGTCTGTCTGTCTGTCTCTCTCTCTCTCTCTCTCTCTCTCTGTCTGTCTCTCTGTTCCTGTCTCTCTCTGTCTCTCTCCCTTGCTGCTCCATAACAATAGTGGTTCACAGGTTATAAAAAACAGACAACCTGGGAGAAATTGCATCCCATTGTATAGCAGAAAAAGCAATCGGCCAGAAAAGGACCCGGGCTTGAATCCTGGCTGCTTACCTACGAGCTGTGTGACTTTTCACAAGTCACTAAGCCTTTGTTTGCTTGTCCCTAAGATGAAGGGACATCTTGGGGTCATTCTAGTTCTGTCTTCTCCCCAGGATAACCCATATTCTTCATCCCCACCCACTCCCAAACACACATACTTCCTTAACTGAACACATGGTTTGTGCCAATTGCCCCAAGAGTAGGATTTACCACAAGCACAAATATTTATAGTTATGGCTCTGTATGCAGCTAGTAAGTGTCAGAGTTAGGATTCAAACCCAGACTTCCTGACTCTGAATCCAATGCTCTCTCCCCTCTGGAATACAGCCTCTCCTTTGCAAATCCTAAAGAATGTGTTGTTATTGCTAGTAGTAGTGATGTTACTTCTGTCACTTACTCCACGGATGACCTTGAGGAAATAATTTCTTATGGGTCTTAGTTTCTTCATTTATAAAAAAGGGCATTGGACAAGATAGCCGGTAAAGGTTCTTCCCGCTCTAAAATCACATGAGAAAAAAATAAAGTAAAATGAGTTAGCCAGACTTGTTACTGAGAAGTAACCCCACTCCCACTCATACCTATCCTTCCCATCTGCAAGGATAAGCAGTTCTGGTCTCTGTATCTTTTGACCATGGTTCCCCTTCCCCATTCCTTCCATCATCTCCGTGTTTCCCTTCCTCCAGACCCCAGCCACATCTCCATGATCCCCTTTTGTGGGGAAGAAGTAGTGAGAAGCAACTGGCATTACTGAGAAGTAGTGGAAAGAGGTTTGGTCTGCAAACCAGAACTTTCCAGGTTTGAGGCTCCCCTCTGATATATACTGGCTCTTTGATGTTGGACAAATCAATTAACTTATCAATGCCATGCTCACCTACAGGCAAAGAGAGTTTCCTTACTTTAATTTTCATACAGTAACAAAATCAGTGGTTTAGACCTTCCTGTATGCAAATACAATTAAATAGTAATTGCCTGATTCACAGGGTTGTTACAAGGAAAGTCGTTGGCAAACCTTTTAGTTCTATATAAGTGGGAGCTGTGAATCTCCACATTTCCAAACTCTGTCCTTGGCTGATTTCTCTTTTCTCTCCATACTCTCTCCTTTGGTGATCTCATTCCCTCCCATTGCCTCAGCCATGCCAATGACTCCTCAGCTTGCATCTCCAGCCCTGATTTGTCTTCCAAGCTCCAGACTCAACTCTCCAGCTGCTCGCTGGAGATCTCTACCTGGATGGCCTGCCAGCACCTCAAATGCAATATGTCAAAACCAGAATTCCTCCTCTTTCTCCCAAATGCTCCTCCTTTCTCCTGAATTCCCTACGTCTTTAATGCTGCCTTTCCCCGTCACCCCAGCACAAAATGTTAGATTCTCAAATGGCGTCCCCCTCACCTTCCCAGCTAAACTGCTTGAAGAAACGGATCTGTCCAAGCTTGGCCCTGAAAAAGAGATAGGAGAACACATCTGCCTCCCTACTTTGAAGAGGTGGTGGTGACCTATGGGCATGGATCACTACATATGCTGCTATGTAGTAGTAGATTAGTGTGTTTAATTTTGTTGACCCGCTTTAAAATTTTTCTTTTTTTCTTCTTTTTTCTTCTTTGCTATATGAAATATATTAGAAAATAAAGTCAATGTAAAGATCCAAGATAGCAATCATTTCTTTAATCTTTTATTTTTTCCAATTAAGTGGAAAAACTTTTTTTTTTCTTTTTGGAGGGAGGAGGGCGGGGCAATTGGGGTTAAGTGACTTGCCCAAGGTCACATGGCTAGCAAGTGCTAAGTGTCTGAGGCTGAATTTGAACTCAGGTCCTCCTGATTCCAGGGCCAATGCTCTGTTCATTGTGCCACCTAGTCTCCCTGGGGCGGGGGGCATTTTTAACGTTTAACAAATTTTTTAAGAAAAAGGAAAAAGTGGTTTTTCACTCACTACTCCACTTCTTTCCTCAGCTGTCCTCAGCCTGGCTCCTATCCTTACCTCTTGACTGAAATTTCTCTCTCTAGGGGTCACTAATGTCCACCTTATAGACAAATCCATTGGTGTTTCTTCTTTATTCCGTCTCCTCAAACTCTCTGACATTATTTGCCACCACTGACTACTTTCTCTGCCCTATTCCATTGGATTCACTTCCTTTCCTTGGCTCCGGGGCTCTTGTAGTCTCATGGTACAACCAGTTACCCCTTTTTGATTTCTTTTTCTGTCTCCTCATCCTCTACCCATCCCTTAAATATAGGTGTCTCTCAGAGCTCAGGGCTTGGTCCTCTCCTCTTCTCCCTAAACTTCCATGGCTTTAATTATCATCTTGATGAAGATGACTCTGAAATCGACACATCTACCCATAACATCCCCACAGTTTTAGTCTAGTATTTCCAAGTCCCCGACTGTGAGATCCCTTCACCTAGACAGGGGATGAGGCAGCATCCCACCGTCTGACATGCACCCAGCTGGAATCATCAGACCAATAGGCTGTGCCCATCACTAGAAACCACCTCCTCCTAACTCCAACACCTGCTGCTGACACCAACATCCTCAGAGTTACGTAGTGTTAAAACCTTAGAGCCTTCTCTGATCCTGTCCTCTCCCCCATCTCCCATATCTCATTAGTTACCAAATTTGAAGGATGCCTCATAATCAATGTCTTTTGTATCCACCCCCTTATTTCTCAGTCTCATTGTCAACCTGGTTCCAGCTAGGACGACTGTAACAGCCTCCAAACTAACTTTCTCTGAATGGTGTATGGTCCTGGGTTTAGACTCAGAAGACCTGAAATGACAAAATTGGATTAGGTACTTCTAAGATTCCTTCTATCTACAGTTTTGTCATCCTATGGATTTCTTCTTTCACCAGTCCAAACTTTTTAATATTACACTTTATTAATATCTTGTTTTTATATCACCTGACTTTCCAATATACTTTTTGAAAAGTATACATTGAATTTAAGACAGTAATACCAACACTGCCCTGCTTGTTTGTGCTTCCTTTTAATTCTGTGAATTTTTAATTATTTAATACTTTTTCTTCAGTATCACTACTCTAAATTTGCCTTTCTCTTTTTATTAATGATTTGGAATATTGTTCATATGGTTGTTAATACCTTGCATTCCTTCTTTTGAGCAGTGTCAATTCATTGACTATTTATCTATAGGGGAATAACTCTTGTCCTGTAAAGCCAAGCAACAGTAGATTCCCAAAAGAATGCTACTGTGAACAACTTTTAAGATTCAGATTACACAATAGTAGTGAACGCTCTGTTTATTCCATTACAAGATTCAGTACAATATTCACAGTATAATATTCTCAATATTATATCTTATTCCAGAAAGTCACAATATTTAGAACAAGGAACAAAAGAAGAATCACCTGGTTTCCCTAAGAGGGAAATCAGCTTAACACTTAAAGATTCAATCAATCAATTAAAAGAATCACTTTGTCTCCCAAAGAGGGAAACCAACTTAACACTTAAGGATTCAATCAATCAATTAATAAAAGGAACCACCTAGTTTCCCTAAGGGGGAAACCCTTCTCACTTAAAGATTCAATCAACAATTCAAAATATACTGATCCTCCACTCATGGGGCAACCATTAACTTTAGTATCCAATATAGTCCTTAGAAAACCACACAAACTTTCAACCCTTTGATTTCCAACAAACCCCAGTTTAGTCCAAGGGGAGGCCTTTTCTTCATTTTGACTCTGGATGGTCTCTCTGATTCCCTGGATCCTCTTGCCTGGTCCCAGCTCCCTCCTGAATCTTCCAAACAATCACCTGGATTCAGGAGCTGCCAGCTGCCAGGCTCTCATCCAGTCCTCAGAGATAAACAGCTCCCAGGTTCTTGTCCAGTCCTCAGCGCAATCCCAGGCACACACTGAAGTTTGTGCACCTTAAACCCTTCACTACTTCTCTTGCCTGGAACTCAAGGATCAGCCAGGCCACAAACAAACAAAGTCCCATCCTGTTCATGTTTCAGTCAGCTTCCAGATACTGGGAGAGGAACTCTCTCTCTCTCTCTCCCTCTCTTTCTCAGCTAACTTCAGTCTCCATGAATCTTCCTTCACTGAGGAGCCAATTCCAATTCTCTCCTCTCTCTCTAAAATTCTTCTTTATATGCAGCACTGGCCTCCTGTCTCAGCCACTAGCCTTCTTCTAAGTCAACAGGGGAGTTCACCCCTTTTCAACAATGGACAGAGTTCATACCTTCTATACTTAGCCCTAAATTACTAGGTGCTACTTAGCCCTAGGCTACTAAGTGCTAAGTACCTGATAAACTGATTACTATTACATGTCCTTACTACTTTTTTTTTTATCAATTCCACATGTACATTAGATATTAAGTCCCCCTAAGAGGGGGGAGGGGTTTCAAAGGTTTAACTTCTCGGTTTACTTTTCCCCTTATAACGTTAGCTGCATCGATTTGTTTCCGAAAGACCTTTGTAATTTTATGGGATAAGCATTTCACATTTTATCTTCTTTTGTGGTCATAATGTCGTGGTATCTAAAAGGGAAGAGAGATGGAATATTTTTCATTGTTTCTTCCTCAGTTTCTTCACTAGAGTTGTGGAAGGAAGAGGATATTATGGTGAGAGATAGATCCCAGTCTTGAGAACATGGAATTGTAGAGCAGGAGAGGGTCTTGGAGATTGCCTAGTTTGACCCCCTCATTTTTCAGGAGGAGGAAAGAGACATAGAGGAGAAATGGCTCATATGAGAGCGGGTAACAAATGGAAAGGCCAGGATTTGAATTGAGATTCTCTTACTGTAAATCCAGTACCCTTTCCACTATATCAAGCTCTGACTCATTGCCATGAGCAGTAGTCACCTTGGGTCTGCAGAATCTCTGCTTGATAGGCCAAAGTACTTAGGCTTCAGCTTCAGTATTTGCCCTTCTAGTGAATAGCCTGAATTAACTTAAGTATCAGCTGATTTGATCCTGCTGTCCGAGGCAGTCTCGAAAGTTTCCTCCAGCACCATGAGTTTAAAATGTTGATTCCACGGTGCTCGGCTTTCCTCACAGTCCAACTCTCTATACTCTCCTCCTTCTCTCATCAAGAGGCTTTTTAATTCTTCTTCATTTTCTGCCATCAGAGTGGTATCATCTACACATCTGAGATTGTTGATGTTTCTCCCAGCAACTTTGATTCTGACTTTTGATTTCATCCAGTCTGGCATCTTGCATAACATACTCTACATTTTTAATTAAATAAATAAGGTGTGGAGTGGCTAGGTGAGGCAATGAACAGACCACTGAGCACCGAGCCTGAAGTCAGGAGCACCTGAGTTCAAATCCGACTTCAGATACTTGACATTTACTAGCCATGTGACCTTGGGTGAGTCACTTAACCCCAATTGCCCTGCTCTCCCCCCTCAAAAAAGCAAATAAAAAATAAATAAGGTGAAGATACATAATTTTGTTACACTTCTTTTCCAATTTTTTTCTTTTTAAATTTTATTTTACATTTAAATGCAAAAAAAATACTAAAGCTAAAATAATATGAAATAATAAAAGAAAAAAATAACTGCCATGTATACAGCAGAATGTGAGAGAGAATTCAAAATAAACAGCAATAAATTTCAAGAAAATCTATGTAATAAATATTATGCATTCTGTTGAGAGTTGTCCATCTTGTCTTTGCTTTTCCTTTTCCAATATTAAATCAACCACTTGTCTCTTAATCTCTTCTGCTTCTGTTAAACTCTAACCATTTTGGTGTTTCATCGTGCCCATCTTTGCACAAAATATTCCCTTGACATCTCAATTTCTTTGAAGAGATCTCTTATCTTTTCCATTCTATTGTTTTCTTCTATTTCTTAGCTTTGCTCATTTAAGAAAATCTTTTTATCTCTCCTTGTTATTCTCTGGAATTCTGCATTCAATTTGGATATATCTTTCCCTTTCTCTTTTACTTTTCCCTTTCCTTCTTTCCTCAGCTATTTATAAGGTCTCATCAGACAGCCACTCTACTCTTTCTTTCTTTCTTTCTTTCTTTCTTTCTTTCTTTCTTTCTTTCTTTCTTTCTTTCTTTCTTTCTTTCTTTCTTTCTCTCTTCCTTCCTTCCTCTTCTTTTTTTTCGGAATAGTTTTTATTACTGTCTGCTCCACAATATTGCACATTTCTGTCCTTAGTTCTTCAGGCACTCTGTCTACAAGATTCATCACCTCAAATTCATATTAATAAAGGATGACATTTATGTCATACTATATGGTATAATGGTTTTCCCTACTTTCTTCAGTTTAAGTCCGAATTTTGCAACAAGAAGCCCATAATCTGGGCCACCGTCAGCTCCAGGTCTTGTTTGTAACTGACTGTATGGTGCTTCTTCACCTTTGGCTACAACGTTTATAATCAATCCACTTTCTATATTGACTATCTGGTGATGTCCATGTGTAGAGTCATCTTGTGGGTTGTTGAAAGAGTGTTTGCTGTGACTAGTGAGTTACCTTGACCAAACTTTATTAATCTCTGCCTTGGTTCATTTTGTGCTCCAAGGCTAAATTTGCCTTCTATTCCAATTATCTTTTAATTTCCTACTTTAGCATGTCAATCCCCTAGGATGAATGTGACATTCTTTTTTTGGGGGAGGGGGTTTGGTGTTTTTTCTAGAAGATGTAGGTCTTCATAGAACCAGTCAACTTGGATCGTTCCAACATCAGTGGTTGGAGCATAAACTTGTTTTGCTGTAATGCTGAACAGTTTGCCTTGGATTTGAACAGATATTATTCAGTCATTTTTAAGATCAAGATCCCAGCATTGCTTTTCTCACCCTTTTATTGACTGAGGGCTACTCCATTTCTTCTAGGGGATTCTTGCCCATAGTAGCATATGTAGTGATCACCTGAATTAAAATCACCCATTCCTGTCCTTTTGAGTTCATTCACACTCAAGATGTCAATGTTTAATTTTTCCATCTCCTATTTGACCACATCCAACTTAGCTTGGTTCATAGATCTTAAATTCCAGTGTCTTATGTAATATTGGTCTTTACACCATCAAACTTTTCTTTCATCACCTGACACATCTGCAGCTAAGCTTCCTTTCACCTTTGCCCTGGCCACTTCATTAGTGCTAGAGCTCTTGTGGTTGTCCTCTGCTCTTCCCTCATAGCATGTTGGACACCTTTCTACCTGAGAGGCTCATCTTCCGATTTCCTACCTTTTATCATTTTAGTCCTGTCCATGGGGTTTTCTTAGCAAAGCACTAGAGTTGTTTGTCACTTCCTTATCCCATGATGTGCCTTTTGTCAGAACTCCCCACTA
This sequence comes from Pseudocheirus occidentalis, assembly GCA_028646575.1. Classification (NCBI taxonomy): domain Eukaryota; kingdom Metazoa; phylum Chordata; class Mammalia; order Diprotodontia; family Pseudocheiridae; genus Pseudocheirus; species Pseudocheirus occidentalis. The sequence continues at coordinate 373,925,591 of CM053593.1, forward strand.
TGACTTGTCCATCTTGGGCAACCCTGGATGGGTTCATAGTTTTGTCAAGCTACACAAGCCCTTCTGCCACAACAAGGCAGTGATCCAGGGCTGGAACTCTTCCTTAGTAAATAAATTCTTCCTGTGGCTCAAGTCTGATGTAGAAAATCTCCACCACATCTTTTGTATCCATCCCTTCCTGTCCCATGGCACTGCCATAGTTCAGGGTTTCACCATCTTCCACTGATATAATTGCAATAACCTAACTTATCTCCCTGCCTCAAGGCTCTCATTGGACAATCCATCCTCCACTCACAACTGATGGTGGTTTTCCTTAAGTGTAGGTTCAACCATGCTTTTCCCCTCACCCCCATGCTCAATTACCTCCCATGACTCCCTACTGTCTCTTGGACCAGAAACTAATCAACATTGTGTGTGTGTGTGTGTGTGTGTGTGTGTGTGTGAATTAATTGGCTAGGAAAGAACCAAGAACATAACCAGACAGCAGATTCAGAATCAACCAGAGTTTGGCTCTTCATTAACTGCCCAACTCAGCCAAGTTCTATCTCCTCCCTTCCCGTGATAGGGAGGAGTTAAAGGGAAGATGGGCTGATTCTACATCTACCATCTACTCATCCCACCTTTAATTTCTCACTATTCTTTCATGACGATCACTTTTTATGTAAAAAAAAAACCAATGGCCGCTAAATCTTTGTCTGGAGCAATCAATGTTAATAGGTAGTGGTTGGGGGGGAGAAATAAGAGATTCCCAATTCTTTCTCCAGCATGACTGCAGAAAGATGGTGCAGTTTAGTCAGTATATATTTGGAAGTCCCAAATACAATAGAGGTATATTTAAATGACTCCTCAGCAACATTTCCAGAACAGGAGAGCCCTTACATAGTAAGAATTATACTATATACACATTCCTGTAGGTCTAGTAGAGATAGACCTTTGAAGCAAAAATAAGACAACCCTGGGAAGGTGCTGATTAATGACTATTGGGTGCTCATGACTCATCACACATGGGAACTCAATCTAACAGGATCTTGGAACACTGGCCCTTGGGAGGGAGGGCTCCCAAAGCTTCTTGGGTTGCATTAGTTTGTAATGTGACCCGTGGGATCATACAACAGACACCCTTGTATTCCTTCCAAGAGGGCCATACTGTTCACTTTCCACCCCCACTAAAGTTAAAAATTCCATAATGTCACAACAGAATCCTAGGATAAAGCATTTGTGCTAGAAGGGTCCTCTGAGGTCATTGAATCCAACCTCTGATTTTACACATGGGGGGAACTGAGGCTCAGAGAAGTCAATTGTCTCGCTCATTTTAATTAAGAATTTGGATCCAGGTTAGGGTGGTATATGTAATGGATTTTCAGATCATAGGAAAGTACAGCTAATACCCTGGATGACAGAGCTGGGATTCAAAATGATCTTGACTGATCAGAACATTGACCCAAGCCAACTAAGTGGACATTTCTTAGGGGAAAAAATGTAACTTCTTACTTGAGTTCCAAAATTCGACTCCATAATCAATCAATTGCCCAACCTTTAAAGCACTTACTACGTGTCCAGTAGTATACAAGCACAAGGAATGGAACAATCTTTACCCAAAAGGAGCTTATAGTCTGTGATGTGGGAGACATGGCTGGGCAGCAGTTCACCCAGAAAAGATCTCTTTGGGAGGGAAGCTCAGAGGATTGAAAGCTCAACACGAATTGTGTTATGTTGGCCCCCGAACCCCACCACTGCCCTAATACACTATTGAGCTGCGTGAAGAAAGGTCTGCACTCCAGGCGAAGGTCCTGCAGTACTCTGCCTTGGGCAAACCACCTGTTGAGTGTCACGGTGAGGTCTGGGCGCCATTTCATAGATCCACATTGATAAGCTAGGGAGTAGCCTCTAGGTCATGCCATATGATAAGTAACCGAAGGAACTGTGTTTAACCAAAAGAAGAAATAACTGAAGGGGAGTGAGAATTGTTTCTGAAGGGATTCGATGTTTTTTGCTTCACTCCAGAAGGAAGAACCAGCAGGAAAAAGGCAAATGTAGGTTTGAGGGCAGGGAAGCCTTGCTAACAGTGAAAGCTAACTAGAGGTGGAATGAACTTGCCTCTCACTAGAGCAGTGGTTCTCAACCTTCCTAATGCTGAGACCCTTTAGTAGTCATATGTGGGGTTGTCTGCATGTGGATGGACCTGCCGGGAGACAGATAGAGGAGGTTCCTAAGACCACTGGAAATATGTGTTTTCTGATGGTCTTAGGCGATCCCTGTGACAGGGTCATTTGACCCCAAAGGAGTCGTGACCCACAGGTTGAGAACCGCTGCACTAGAGGCTTTCCAGAAAGGCCTGGGAACTGCTCCTTGGGGATGTTATAGAGAGAATCATTTTTCAGGTGCAGGTGGAACCAGGGAACTACTGAGATCACGTCCAGCTGTGGAGTACAGTGATGGCCAATGAGAGGCAGTGTGGCACAGGGGTCCTGATAGTGCTGACTCTGAGGTCCTGGGTAACTCACCTCATTTCTCCATTGCCATAGGCACCTTCCTAAGGCTGTATGCAGAGATGGTGGCCATCTGAATAGGCAGACAATGATAACTAGTGTTTGCACTTCTGCTGTTGTTTGAGTCTTTGTGTACCATGGACCATAGTGTCTATGGGGTTTTCTTGGCAAAGATATGGGAAAAGTTTGCCTTTTCGTTCTCCAGTAGATGAAAACAAACAGAGGTGAAGTGACTTGCCCAGGGTCACATGACTAGTAAGTGTCTGAGGTAGGGTTTGAACTCAAGTCTTCCTGATAAACTCCATCATGAAGGAGGTAAGGGACTCCTTCACCAGGAGCTCTCTGTGACAGTGAAATCACAGATTATATATATTTTTAAAAAAAAGAGCAAAACATGACTAGGGAAAAGAATGGATTTGAGTTCATAGGCTGCAATTCGAAGGTGTCTCCCAGAGCTCACATGGCAAGGAGGAGATGGGCTGAGAGAGAAAATATCCTTAGTCATATGATTATTGCTCCTCGTTGGGGGGGGGAATTAGAATCCACGCATCCTGATTTCCAGTCCACTGCTCTTTCCACAGGGCGATACTGCCTCTATCACCACCCATGGCACACAAGGAATTAGGGGGGAACTATACAAGCTGACATTTCCCTACGTCATATACACCAATCAACGCCAGAGGGCGCTGCGGGTATCAGCCAAGCCAAACTACCTATTCCTGCCTGGGAGGAGGTTTTGGAGCCAAGCCACACACCTGTCTCTGATCCCCTCCCTCCCACCCCCTGCAGGGCTGCTGCAGCAGCCATCCCCTCGCAGGCACCCTCAGTCTCACCTCCTCCCTCGGCTCCTTCCCTTCTACCTGCACCCGTGCTCAGGTTCCCCCACTCCTTCCCTTGGCTCTTCAAGGTCAGCCAGACCTAGCTCTTGTCCTTTACCGCCAAGATTCTGGGAAAAGGTTCTGTGCACGCTCCCACTCCAACTTCTACTTTGAAATTCCTACCCATCTTTTAAAAAGAGCAGTTCTTAATCTTTTTTCCTTCCTTCCTTCCTTTCTTCCTTCCTTCCTTTCTTTCTTTCTTTCTTTCTTTCTTTCTTTCTTTCTTTCTTTCTTTCTTTCTTTCTTTCTTTCTTTCTTTCTTTCTTTCTTT
>CM053593.1:373929328-373946808 GCA_028646575.1 Pseudocheirus occidentalis
AGTGAGCTGGAGAGGGAAATGTCTAACACTAGTATGTCTGCTAAGAAAATCCCCTAAGGGGAGGGGGTTACAAAGAGTAAGATAGGACTAAGAAATGACTAAACAAAATGTGCCAAGTGCTAAGGAGTTAAAGACAAATGTGGAAGGGTCTCAACCCTCAAGGATCTTACATGCTATTGAAAGAGACCAATATATTAAGAAGCTTGAAGAGAACACAACAACAACGATAACTTTAACATTTATAAACCATCTACTGTGAGCCAGGTGCTGTGCTAAGTGCTTTACAATTACATCATTTGGTCCTCACAACAACTCTGCGGACTATTATTCCCATCTTATAGAGGAGGAAACTGAGGCAACAGGGTTAAGTAATTTGCCCAGGATCACTCAGGTAGTAAGTGTCTGGGGTTGGATTTGAATTCAGGTCTTCCTGCCTCCAGGCTTGGTGCTCTATCCATTATACAACCTAGGTACCCCAAAATACAAGGTAATTTTGGAAGGAGATCACGAGCAGTTGGGAGAATAAGGAAAGGTTACATGAAGAAGGTGGTCCTTGAGCTGAGCCTTAAGGGAAAATCAGGATTAGATGAGCCAGCAGTGAGCAGGGAACGCCTTCCAGCCATGGAAGCCAGCCAGTCTAGGCACTGAGGTGGGAGACAGAAGAGTGTCCTCTGGAAAGGAACCTTCCCTTTTAGCCCTTTTACATTGGGCTCATGGTATTCTGGGAAAGTGAGTCCTTTCCTATTGGGCATATCCACTATGCCAGTATTTTAAGAAGAGGAAAACCCACGGTCTTTGTCCAATTCAGTCAGCTCTGGAGGAGCCAAACAGGGATTATCCATTGCAAATTTCTGATCCCAAACTGTCTTCTCCTTCCCACCCAGGATACTTTGGGACCACCCTACCCAGAGGAAGGCAGGGAAACGAAAGCTCATTTGAATGTCATGCTGCTCCAAGCATTACTGGGAACATTCGCGTGCTGGCGGGAAGAAATCCCACAGTAGAAAAAGAGAAATGGCGCTTGGGTTATCTGCTGTTTTGAATTATGCATGCCTTTGCTTCTTCTGGTTGTACCCATTAGTACAGATGTTGGAAAATTTTCTGGACACTGTGTAATCATCCAATGGCTATCAGATGAGGCTGATGACACATACTCTGTCCAGCTGCTTGACCTCCGCCTCCCAGTCTAGTCACCCCTTGAGGCTCTTCCTTTCTGTGAAGCAATCCCTCAGTCCATTCAGAGCCACCTTTGACAACGGCTGGCTTCAGACCCCTCGCTGTCTTAGCCCAGTGGGTTTTTCCATTATCCTAGGACCCTTTAACTGCTTCCCATCCTTCCTGTAGCCTGCCAAAGGCCATCCTGGCATGCGTGTCCAAGGCAGCTACTCTTGCCTCTCTCTCATGGATTATCCATTAATGCAATGGAGCGTGTGGTTTGGTCTCCCAGTCTTGTCCTGACACTGTTGACTGTGGTGGTCAACCAGCTTTCAGAGCCTGGGACACTGCTCCTCAGGGCCCGGCCAACCTAAGCCAAGTGCTCCAGCACAACTCCCTGGTAGGCTGAGTCTGGGGCAGACTCCCTCTGCCCCTCACCTAGCTCACAAGGTAGAACTGGGTCAGTGCCAAAAGGTCAATGATGCCAGTGTTGCATCAAACTTTCTATAATATCTTCCACTTTATACACATATACAACCACCATACGCCTACGTCTTTCTTTTTCTTTTTTTCTCCTCTCCTCTCCCCTCCCCTCTCCTCTCCTTTCCCCTTCTCTTCTCTCCTCTCCTCTCAGTTTCTGTATTTCATCCAGGTTTAAAATACAGTGGCCAATCACAGTCTCAATCCACCCTTGATCAGCTTAAAAGCTTTGAGCCTGAGCTGGTTAGTTTTTCAGTAGCCAAGGGCTCACCATATTGGTGCTGGTCCCAGCATGGACACATGCTTGGATCGATCCCCACTGCAGCTTAGAATCCAGAGCTCAAGCAATCCACCAATCTCAGCCTTCTCAGTAGCAGAGATTATGGATATGCACCGCTCCACCTCGCCCCTACACTTTTCAGAAGGAAGAGGGAAGGAAGAGGAAAGGAAGAAAGAAGAAAAGGAGGGACTGAAGGAGGGAGGGAGAGGGAAGGAAGGAAATAAATATTTATTAAGTGCCTTCTATGTGCCACACAGTCTGCTAAGAACTTCACAAATATTGTTGACTTGATCCTAACAATAGTCTTGTGGGATAGGTTATATTATTGTGCCCCTTTTAGAGCTGGGGAAACAAGTATGGACAGAGATTAAGTGCCTTGCTCAAGTTCACCCAGCTAGTAAGTAGCTGAGGCTGGATTTGAACTCAGGTCCTCCTGACTGCTCTATGCACGGTACCACCCAGCTGCCTCTTAAATTACATCATAAAGAAATTTATGCAAACAACTTCTTAGCATATATTTTAATAAAATAAAAATGTATTATCATTCCTATATCAACACACATCTTAAATAATAAAATGATGCAATATACTTATTGTTGATAAAATCTTTAGAATTTAGTGTTTATTGAATAACATTTTTATTCATATGATTGATGAGCTTGTTTTGGTTTTTTTTTGTGTAGTTTCTCAAAATGTCATATGATTGATGACATTGCTTCTTAAAATCATTGTTTTTACCAACTAATGTAAAATCAGTATTTTGCTTAAAGCTATAGCAGCAAAAAGAAAAAATTAAGAAAAGGGCACATAGGATGTTACAAACATGAATTCCCTGAAGTTGTCTTATTTGAATTTGCCCTGCATATTTCCGCTGGACTGGAACCAATTACCGTGTAACTTTGAATAGTGTAAATGTAAATGCATATAACCACTTCAGAGGACTCACTGTTGGCATTAATCAGGACCTAGGTGCAATTTGCATTGCCTTTTGGAATCTATATCAGAAAACTCCTTATTCACTGGTAGCCAAAACATTGTAGTATTTTTAGGTTCAAATGCTTGATTCAGCAGACTATCACAGTACAAGTCTATTAACCATTCTTGTTCAGATGAAGTAAAACCAAAGACATGATTCATATATTAAAATGTGAGTTTTTTTCAATGAAATTAAAATGGCTTCAATTGACTAAAGAAATGTTTAAGAAACATGACTTAATTTTCTTCCGTTTTATTTGCAGAGCAGGTAATTTTTCAAACTATCAATGACATTATTTTGTAAATTGGCTATCCCTATCTCTAACTTTTTTCATAAATGTAGTCACTTCATCTTTTTTGATCATAGTATAGATTTGAGGATCTTGTATTGATTTATTTAAAATACTTGTTCTTTTCAAAAACATTTAAATCTCAGGATGGTATTTTTGTTATGAAATGAATTGTTGTTCTTATTATCACTAAGAAAAATGCAATTTCTTCTTTTTGCTCAGATAGCCTTCAAATTATTTGGGCACAAGAAAGTCATTTTATTCTAGAATAATACAGAAATTCCCTTGCTTTTCCTTTATACTGTCTCCTAATTTTGCAAAGACTTTTCCTTTTAATGAACTTTTTATACATGTTCATGTATACAGATGGATCACTCTTGTATAAGTTTGAAAAATAATGTAGCTCCTAATTCATTCATCAACATCAGTAATTATCCTTTAACACTAGACTGAATGAGGGACCACACCTTAAAACTGAGAATTGTAGACATGTATATTATCCTGATATCAATTGAGCTGCATTAGACTCTAATACAAATTTCCCACAGTATATGATTTTCATTTAAAAATATATATATTAATTATATTGACTTTTTTCTGAAAGTGGTATTGCCATCTGCCAGTGATTTGTAAAGAAAAATCTTCCTGAATATTCCTTTTAGTAATATGTATACTGTTCATATGGAATCAAATGCGTATCTTTAACGATATCTGTTGTTTTAGCCACTTGCAATGCAAAGAAGAAAGATTGTAATTTCTCAATTAGTTGATCACTGGGATCTGCAGACATATGGCTGATTGTCTACGTGCTATATTACCTTCAAATGGATGCTAGAATTCAAGGCTGCTTTGCATATGATTTGCCAAATATTATTTTGACCACGTCATTAACTTCAGGCAAATGAACTTTTATGAAATGAGAACTTTTCCCCTCAGTAATTCTAGGTAAGCAATCTTTTTTTTATCATAAACATGGTTTTAGACACAGTCTTTTTTATGGTTTTCTTGGCTTCCTTTAAAGCAGCGGTTCTCAACCTGGGGTTATATTCAATTTGTAACAATGAAAATTCATCCTGCAATGAAAATGCATCCTATCTATGTTGAATAGATTCATAACAGTAGAAAACTACAATTATGAAGTAACAATGAAAATAATTTTATGGTTGGGGGTCACCACAGTATGAGGAACTGTATTAAAGGGTAGTGGCATTAGGATGCTTGAGAACCACTGCTTTAAAGTATCTCATTCTCTCTGGAAAAATTCCATCTTGTCAATATATTCTGCATAAATATTCTATATTTTCGTATTCTGCTCCTTACCTTGTCTCTGGTCTTTTCTTGCATGACTTTCAGCTGTTCTGGTGATATCACCCAAACGAACCTAGAAAGTATGGTTAAGGATTATGAAGCCTTGGGCAAATCTATACCCCCCCTCCCTCAAACCCTTCAACCAGGGGATTATTAGCCTCCAGTCTATGGATAGAATTCAGGGAATCCATAAATTTGGGTGGAAAAAATTTTCATCTTTATTTTCACTATCCTGAGTTTCCTTTGTAATTCTGTTTTACTGTATGCGTTTAAAAACATTCTGAGAAGTAGTCCATAGGTTTCCCCAGACTGCTGCCAAAGGGATCCAGGACACACAGAAAAGCTTAAGGGCCCCTTTCTTAGGGGGCAGATGATATTTTCACCACAACTGGGGAATGGTGGGTGAGGATTCCAAAGGGAGGGACACATTTGGGGAGTGAACAGCTGACTTGGAAAATAATATCTGGAAATGTGATTTGGATTTCTGGGCTTCAGTTTTAAAATAGGGCAGTGTGCCCCTATGAGAGCTGGGAAAACCCACTTGCTTGGAATCTGATCAAAAGGGCTTCAAGTGAATAAAGAGAAGGGAGAAAATGGCCCATAGAGATACCAAACACGGTGCCACAAAGACCAGTGGGAAAGAAAACTAGGAATTCTATTCAGTTGCCAGGTCTTGACAATGTCACTTTCCCAACATTTCTCACACATGTCCCCTTCTCTCCACTCATGCACCTCCTTGTCCCCTCTCCCTTGGATTCTTAACTGATCTCTCTCCCTCCAGTCTCTCTGCTCTTCAATTCATCCTCCACTCAGCTACCAGGTTAATATTCTTAAAGTATTCTTCTAAATAGGCCATTCCTCTGCTCAGTTAACACTGGTGGCTGTCTATTGCCTGTAAGACCCAAAACAAATTCCTTTGTAGAATAAAGGTAACACTTAACACAATGCTTGACATGTAATAATAGTTTTTAAAAAGCTTATTGACAAACACGCAAAGACCTACACAGCCTATCTCTAACCTCTCTTTCTAACCAATCCATTACTCTTCTTCACTCTTCCTAGAATACAAACACACCTGTCTTCTGGCTGTTTCTCCCACATGATACTCCAGTCAGCTCCCACCTCTGTGCCTTTGCATAAGCTGCGCCTACCCATCCCTGGAATGCATTCCCTCCTCTGCTCTGACTTGGAATCCCTGGATTCTTCTGAAGTTCAGCTCAAGTGGTGCATACGTGAACCTTTTCTCAATGCCCTCCCCCTGCTTTTTCACCTTCTTTGCCACGGGGTTATTTGTGTATCTGTTCTGTGTTTATACTTACATAACCGGGTTTCGTTGCATGCCCGATTCATCCAAGACTGGTCTACAGCGGTATCTAAGGTCTACCTCCATCTATGGGACTGGGGGAGAGTCTTTTTCTCATCTGTGACATGAAGATAAGCACCGAAACCACCTGCCTCACAAAACCGTCCAGACAATAGTACTTCACAAACATTTAAGTGCTATAGAAATGTTAGCTGTTATTATTGTCATTAATAATAAGGTTAAAATCAATAATGCTAAATTCATTGTTGTTATCGTGAATGGTAGTGGCTGGGGGTGGAGGGGAGCAGATTCAATTAGAAGACTATGAGAAAGTAAACGGAGACCCCTGTGGAGATTCTGAAGGGGACTCTGGATACTTTCAAGGGTTTCAGAGACTTGTGAAGTTGGCTCTTGATTGTGTCTAATTTCATTTCAAAGTGTCTGGCTTTTCTTTTCCTGGAGATAGGTACACCAGCCACACACCACTCATCCGTGAGTCGTGATTTGGTCTTTTCTTGGCTCAGAAAGGCAATAAAGCAGAAAGGGAGGCAAGGGAAACAAGAAAGATTTTCCTGAGGTAAGATGACAAATGTTGGAAGAGAAACCAGAAAGGGAAAGGGAGTTAAAGAGGATGTGTGTATCCATGTGAGTAATTTCCTGATGTGGAATTAACTGAGCTGGGAGCAGTGAAAGTCACAGGAGTGAGAACAGCATGTATGTGATCTCTCAGAGGTGGAAGAAAGGGGGCGGTGGGAAGAGAGAGGAGCTGCCTAAAGTATTGGCAATTCCCCACTGCCTCCTTCCTTCCTCCTCAGAGGGATTACATACATTCTGTTCTCACTCCTTTGACCCTCTCCTCCACTGCTCACAGCTCAGTTAATTCCACATCAGACAATTACTCTCACGTACACACACATCCCTTTTCCCTTCTTTACTCCCTCTCCCTCTCCCCCTCCTCTCTTTTTGTCTCACTCCTTTGTCTCTCTGTCTCTTTCTCTCTCTCTGTCTCTGTCTCTGTTTCCCTTCTTCTCTCTCTTCTTTCTCTCCTCCCTGTCTTGGTCTCTCTGTGTCTCTGTGTCTGTCTCTCTGTCTCTCTCTTTGCCTTTATTGGTCTTTCTCTGCCCCTTCTGTCTCTGTCTTTGTCTCTTTCTCTCTCTTCCACAGCTTCTCCACCACAATAGTGCTGTCTCTCTGTCTGTCTCCCTTCTCTCTCCTTTTTCATTTTCTCTGTCTCTTTATCATTGTCTCTGTCTCTCTCTGTGTCTGTGTTTCTCTGTCTGTCTCTGTCTGTCTCTGATGCTTGGGTACCAAGCAGAGAAAGCTGAAGCGTGCTTTGGAGATGGATCAGATAGAAGAAACTTCAAAAACCATTCAACCCACCCCCTGTAGTTTACAGATAAACTGAGGGGCAGAGGACTGGAGCACATCCCACAGGTGGTAGAGCACTGCAGGTATGACTTGGAACCAGATCCTCTCATTCTGAAACTGAACACTGGTGAGTGAAGTGGGTGAGCAGCTGCTTGTCAGTCTTCTAGCCCAACGGCCTCATTTCACAGAAGGGAAAGCTGAGATCCACAAAGGGAGATGACGCTCCCAAGGTCACCCAGCTGGTTAGTATCAGAGCCAGCGCTGGAGACCATGACTACATGAGCACTGTTTCTCCTTCTGTGTTCTCTGCTGTCTGTGCTGTTAAGCCAAAGAGCAAAGAAGTTGATTATTGCCAGACTCTCCTGCCCCCTTTGTCTACAGGCCTGTGTGTACGGAGTGACAAAGTCCAGGAGTGTGTTGTTAAATGTTTCATAACCGGCTCTCTAGGGGGAAAATGTTCCCACCATACATGTTTAAGTTTAATCTGCCTTATCAACATTTTCTCCATCATTTTTCTTAAAGCTAGACGACCAACAAAATAATAAAATAAGTCCTGATTTGTAACATTTACCAATTTCCAAGGTGTAAATACCCACACTGAAAATTTAACAACTGGCTCCTGATAGCTGGTTTGTGCTGGCTTGTGTTGGTTCCTGTGCCCTCCATCTAGGATGCTCAACCCCCCTTCTCAAGTGCTGATGACCCTCAAGGAGAAGTCAGTTCTGTGAAGAAGCTGATCACCAGGGCCAGGGCCCCTTTCATGAACAATACACCTTGGAGAGGCATGTAGGCATGAAGGTCTAAGAGCTTATTTGGTGGTTGGCTGTCTCTATCCACCCTGGGCCAAGAGCCCAGAGGATAGAATCACCTCAGGACCACATCCCCTCACACCTATGCCCCCACAGGCTAGGTGACTCTGGTTTCAAACTATTATGTGGTCAACAAAAGGAATTTAGAGGAGTAGCAGCCTAAAATGGGCAAACTAGGTGGTGCCATAGTGCATAGAGCACTGGACCTGGAGTCAGGAGGACCTTAGTTCAAATCCAGCCTCAGACACTTACTAGCTGTATGGCCCTGGACAAGTCACTTCACCCTGTTTGCCTCAGTTTCCTCATCTGTAAAATGAGATGGAGAAGGAAATGGCGAAACACTCCAGTATCTTTGCCAAGAAAACTCCAAATGGGGTCGTGAAGAGTCAGACAGGACTGAAACAACTGAACAACAACAAAGACAGAACAGGGATGAGTTGAAGACAGCCTGAATGGGCTCCAAGTTGACTGTTAAATTTTTACTGTGAGCCTTTACACTTTAGAAATTGGCAAACATAAATAAGAGCTTGATTTATTATTTTTATTGATTATCTTGACTTAAGAAAGTGAAGAGAAGGGGGTGGCTAGGTGACGTAGTGAACCGAGCACCAGCCAGGGAGTCAGGAGGACCTGAGTTCAAAAGCAGCCTCAGACACTTAACTAGCCCTGTGACTTTGGGCAAGTCACTTAACTGCAATTGCCCTGCCTCTCCTCCCCTCCCCCCGTGCAAAACCAAAAAAAAAATGTGAAGAGATAATGCTGATTACACAGAGTCAATTTAAAAGTGTGTCTCTGGTACATTTTCTCCCGGAAGATCCAGTCATTAAACATTTACCAACATACTACCAGTGGTGGGTGAGAGAGAGACAGGCTGTAAACAACTGTTTGCATGTGACATTTCTAAGTCATAGAACATTAGCTCTACAAGGAACATTTTGTGCCCCCGAATCCACTGTCCAGCCCACATTTCAAATAGACATTTAATTTTGTTTTTCCATTCCCCCCCAAAAACTTTGCCAAGCACTTTCACATCCATCCTCTCATTTAAGCCTTGTAGCACCCCCTGTAAAGTAGGCAGGGGAGTTATTATCACACCCATTTTGTAGATGAGGAAACTGAGGCTTGGGATGGTTTCCCCAAGGTATGCAGTTAGTTGACAGTAGAGGATAGTGAAGCCTTGGTCACTGAATCACAAGATCGGTGTTTCAGTGTTGACTCTACCACTAACTCGTGGAGGGGTCACTTATGCGCTGTGGGACTCAGTTTCCTTTTTGGAAAAGTGAAGAAGGGTCAGACAGTCTGATGCCTGAGGTCCCCTCTAGACCCTGCGAATCTAGAGACACCGGCCAGATGAGGTCTGCGGTTTTCCGACTCCCAAATGCATTGGTCTTGTCACAGCCCCATCCTGTCCAAACGGTTTTATTTCATTTAAAAAAAAAAAGTTTCATAGCTGGATCCCTTTTCATGTCACGGTGCTCCATTTCACAATCAAATGGCTGCACATTGTTTACAAGGGGGGTTGTTTATATTTTGACTGACTCTCACGTTGTTTTGTAAGCCCCGATTTCGTGTTTGCCGACATTCAGATGTGTCCTCCGCTGTCCCTGGGATCCGTCTCGGCCGTCCTCCTTCCTGATCCCGGCTGTCTGGCAGCCACCATCTAGGGAACGTCTTCAAGAGCTTGTCTGGTTGTTTTCAGACAAGAGCAGGGCCGGAAATCATTAAGCTCACGGCCGGCTCCAGCCTCCTGGGCTGATAGCCCCGAAGGGCATCTCGGCGGTTGTTCCGCTGAGGACACCCATGCTGCTGCTGCTGCCTCTTTTCTCAGAGGCTCTGGTTCCCTAGGCTTGCACCCTATCGCCTCTTAGTTCAGTAAACCCCAGTGGCTCCAGTTGCCTCCAGGATCCAATGTCAAATCCTTTGATTGGCTTTCCAAGCCCTTCCGACCTTTTTTTTGGGGGGGGGGGGCGAAGCCTAGGCGTTGCATTCAGGATCTGGATTCGAATTCTGCCTCAGATGATTAATAGTTGTGTTACCCTGGGCAAGTAACTTCATTTCTCTATGCCTCAGTTTCCCAGTTGGTAAGTTTAGGCGGCCAGATGACTCCTAAGTTTCTTTCTACCCTTCTATGACTCAAGAAATTGGAGCTGTGAGGCATGGCTGCCACCTGAAGCAATGAGGGGTGGCTTGGATGGGCAAGTGACTGCTGGGGCACCAGTGTTGTCTTCTACAAAACAAAGGGTCTGGACTGGACCTCTAGAATCCCTTCCATGGGCAAACCCACGTCCTACCCCTTAGGGTCTAGGAATGCATGAATTTGGGGGAGGATACAGCATTAGAGCAGCGTTTAGAGCTGAGGAGAATGTAGGAGTCTTGTGAGGAAGCCCTGAAGGTTCTTGTAAAAGAAAGGTGGGAGGAGGTAAAGTTGGAATGGGTTCAAATCCTACCTTACTTGGTACCTATGTGACCTTGCACAAATCTCCCTGGGCCCCAAGGATGGGTGGGGTGGGGGAGTGATCCAGATAGCCTCTGAAAGCCCTTCCAGTTCTTAATCTATAGTTTTGTGGACCTAGATGAGAGGCCTTGAATGCCAGACCAAGGAGATTAGCCTTTGGCCACACCTAAGTATTCAGTTAATTAACCAAAGGTTCCAGTTATACCAAGCTAACTAAACTGAGTTGCCTCTTTTGGTTCCCTCCACAGAAACCAAGCAGAGGGACCATAGAGCCCCGACCTTCCATACTGGATCCATTTTGCCAAAGGCCACCCAGAAAATAGAGGGAGGCTCCAGACTGCTGCCAATTGATGGTCAAAGAGGAAGCATCCTCACCTGGGCACCTCGGAGAGCTCCCCCAGGAAGCAGGGCTACTGGGTCCCCTTGGCCTGGCTTTTCTTTTGTCTTGTTTTCTCCTCGAAGGACCCTGGGGGGAAGGGAACGTTTGTTTTCAATTGATTTCAGGAGGGCTGAAGCAAGACCTCTGTTTTTCCAAACGAACATGAAGATGTTCTCAATTAGGGGACTAAGCGTGAAATTCATTCTAAATGGTTCAGTATGTCAGAGTGGACAGAAAGCTGGCTCAGAGTATGGCAGCCAGGCTGACCCATTTCTTCACACAGGAGCAGATTCAAGCCTTTCCTCTGAGGGGCCCTGAGGCTGGACTTCCCCCAGGTCCCTTTTTCCCTGCAATGATCAGCCCCTGAAGGCTGATGGAATGGGGCAAGGGTGACTGATGTGCTGTGGATGGAGGGGAATAGTGGATAAATGCAGCCCCCTCCCTCCCAAGCAAGTGAGGATTCCTCACTCCAGCTCAAACATCTGTAGGAAGCTATTGCACGAGCTCTCCGTAGGGTGTCTGGGCCGAGGGAAGCAGACATGCCAGGGCCCCAGGCCAAGTACCACCTCTTCCAGGAAGCTTGCCCTGGTCATTGCAACTCGTGTGCTTCTCCCCCTTTCTGAACTCCAAGCAGAACTTTGAGTATCTGCCTTACAACTCAGCAGCTTAACTACAAGTAGTTGTGGGTGCTCTCCTTGAATAAGACCAGGGTCTTGTCTCCCCAACTAGACTGAGGACAGGGACCACCTCTTCCTCTTCAGCACTGTCCTGGATTTGGCAGTCAGTTCAGCACATTTTAAGCAGCTAGGGAACATGATGTAAAGAGAGCTCAATGTTCAGAAGAGCTAGAATTCAGCTTTGAGACCCTGGGCAAGTCCAACTTCTTCCTGCCTCAGCTTCCTCATCTGTAAAGTGCAGATAATAAAGACCCTATCTCATAAGGCTGTTGTGAAGGTCATTTGAGATAACATATATAAGCCTTAAGCAAGCCTTAAAAAGTGCTATAGAAGAAAAGCTAGCTATTGCCTATAGCTTCCCCTGTTGCAATACACTGGTCCTGTAATTTCTTTGGTATAAGGAACTCCCAGGAGAGGAAATGCCCTCCACCAATGCAGGTCAGCTTCTCTGCAAGTTGTAGTCTTGGAAAGTGACCCAGAACATAGAGAGACCCAATGACTGACTCTGAGTGGCCAAGCTGGGGCTTGGAACTGGTTGTGAGACCCACTCTCTATTTACTCTGCCATGCTGCCTCCGAGGCACCTAGGATACGAGGGTAAAGAACTAAATGCCTCTTGTCTTCTAGGACAGGGGAAAGCTGGACACAAGGTACATGGACAAGGAAATGCAAACCACATAGAGAATGATTACCTTCTCCAAAATGCTTTCTTTAATTGCTAGAGGTCAGGAGGGTAAAGAAATGGGAGGAGGGGGATTGAGAAAGCCCATGGCCAGGCTGTGCCAAACTACGCTATGGGAAAGGCTGAAGAACAAGCCTGGAGCAGAGGGAAGAGCCTGGGGTCAGAGCATCCTAGGTCTAGAGCTGGAAGGGGCTTTGGAGGTCATCTAATCCAACCCCTCCTTCTGCAAATGAACTAAGTTTTTCAGATGCAGGTCAAGGAACTTGCCCCAAGTTACACTGATGGTGGTGAGTGGCAGAGCTAGGACTCAAACTCAGCTCTTTTGACTTTAAATCCAGCCGTCTTCCTATATATATTTGAGACCCAGCTGTAGCACTCATTAACTGTGATGGAGGAAGTCCAGTGACCACTATTTGGCACTCATGGGACCTGGGTTCAAATCTCAGCTCAGCTACTAATGACTGTAACCTTCAGGCAAATAATTTTACTTCAATGAATCTCAGTTTCCTTCTCTATTAAATAATAGGCCTGTGCTAGATTTTAAGGGGGTTCCCTTCTCTAGGCTCCAAACAGCTGGGGAAGCTAGGGGCCACAGTGATAGAATATCCAGGCTGGAGACATGAAGTCTCATCTTCCTGAGTTCAAATCCAGCCTCAGACACTTACTAGATGTATGACCCTGGGCAAGTCACTTAACCCTCTCTGCCTCAGTTTCCTCATGAGCCAGAGAGGAAAATGGCAAACCACTCCAGTATTTCTGCCAAGAAAACCCCCAGTGGGATCACGAAGAATTGGATACAACTGAAAAACAACTAAAATAAACTCTTCCAGTTTGAGCAATCCAGAAAATGAATCTAGGAAAAAATACCGACCCTGCTTGAAAGGATCGAACTGTGTGATGGGGAGGAGGGGAAGGGACAAGATACAATAGTGAAAAACCTATGACGGGCCCAAAGAAGTAAGTTCTACACTGTGCGTCCCAATTCAGCCAGTAAATGCTCAGAAATCAGAGAAGGGAGTGAACAACAGTGGGCTAGACTGGTCGGGGAAGACTGCCTGGAGGAGGAGGAACAGGAGCTGCGTCTTCCAGTGCAGTGGGTCAGGATCATTCCATTTTTCATCTCTGTATAAATGCTTGTTAGGTTGATTGTTGAACTGAAGGATGTTTGGGGACAATTCTGAAGAGTAGAAAGGGAGCTCCAAGGAGAGGAGAATGACATGAGCAAAGGCAGAGAAGGAGAAATAAAGTGTAGGTGTTTGTGTGTGTGTGCACGCGTGTGTGCACAGGCACAGGGAGCAACCTTGCAGGTGTTTGATACAGGATTTGTTTAATTGATGGCCAGTCAAAGCTTGGTCTGAAAGGCATCTGTCAGTGGAGACCTGGGTGGGTTGTTAGAGCCTGGAGAAGATCCCAGCCCTGCAGGGGGGTGGGGAGGGGACTGCTAGGGAGAGCCCCCACCTATCTGGCCTCCAAGACCCAGAACTTGAGCAACACGGATGGGACAGACTAGGGCCAGCAGGTCAACAAGTGTGAAATTTTCCAACCTGCCTTGAGGTCTGAGGGCTGCCAAGGCTAAGATGAGCTCACGCATAGCCAAGGGCCCTGAACTGCAACCACTTCTGAAGTCCCTACCCGGAGATGTTTCCAAATCCCTAACGCGAAAAACCTGTCCACAGGCCTTGGCTCTGGAGGCTCCTCGGCCGCGCACAATCAGTCACGAGGAATGTCGGCCCAGACTCGGCCAGCAGCCGTCAACCCAGCAAAGATCCTTCCATCCTGTCCATGTGCAACTCCAAAGATCTGGGCCAGGTCCAAGCCTCCAGGGGCAAGATCTTCAGGCTCAGGGGCATCCTCTGATCCCCCAATCATGGGTGCCCTGGCCCACTAGGGCTGACTAAGCTGGCACTCTCAGGTACTTATGACAGGTCAAAAGCTCAGAGTTTGGAGATAATGAGTCTAAGGTCACAGGTGCTGTCTCTAGTCAGGACTGTTGGCTTTGAGATGGAAGAAAAACTCTGTTCCCTAAATAGATACCCTAATTTACCCTGGCTGAACTCTAACCTCAATCACAAACTGATTCATTAACCCCAGCCACAGTCTGACTTTTAGGCAGAGTTATCTAGTGAATTGCTAACCTAAGATACAGAATTTTAAGATCGGTAATACCAGGCTTGGCCACAGACTGACCCCAGACCTTAGTGAAATACTGACCCATAAGATTAGCCACAGACTGTCCCCCTACTCTTGTTCACAGGCTGATTTTAAGCTAGGTCACAAGATAATCCTTGACTCACTATCCAATAACTCCCTCATTGGCCAAAGTCTGACACTGAACTGCGGGACCATCTTGCAAATTTTTTTCCCCCTCTTTGGAGGCAGGGCAGTTGGGGTTAAGTGACTTGCCCAAGGTCACATGGCTAGTTTTTGTGTTAAGTGTCTGAGGTCACATTTGAACTCAGGTCCTCCTGACTCCAGGGCCAGTGCTCTGTTCACTGCATCACCTAGCTGCCCCAAAGGTAAGCTATTGTCTATTTAGGAATACTGTTTTAATTTTTTTCCCTTTTTTTTCCAGGGTGAATGCAGGGCAATTGGGGTTAAGTGACTTGCCCAAGGTCACATGGACAGTAAATGTTAAGCGTCTGAGACTGGATTTGAACTCAGGTCCTCCTGACTCCAGGGCTGGTGCTCTATTCACTGCGCCACCTAGCTGCCCCACAAATGCTTCTTACTGGTAACAAACTGGTCCAGGTAAGGGAGAATAAGCACAGCTCAGTACATCCCACCCCCATTTCCAAAGGGACAAGCCATGCTCTGGGGAAGCAATGTGGTAGAGTGAAAAGAGATGCGCATTTAGGATCAGAGGACCCTGGTTCAAATCCTGCCCTTGTTACTCGTGTGACCTTGGGCAAGTCTCTGGACTTTAAAAATGAAGACTTGGACTAAATGACCTCAGATAACATAACATCGGCTCTAAGTCGATGATTCTAGAAGGGTAGGGGAGAGACGCAGGTTGAGTCTGGAAGAGCTAGGATGTTGCCTGACCCATAGGAGTGGCCTGATAAAGTCTGGTTGACAGATCAGATTGAGTCCGGAGGCACCAGAACAGAAGGAGTGAGGACAACTGTGGCCACCTCACGACCAACCCTCGGGGCTTCTCTCCATCCAACCAGCTGGTCTTCCCCTCCGTCCCCTCCCTAGAGGATGGTGGCTGCAGGCATGGACACAGGACCGCAGCGCTTGACCTGAAAGGAACCTCAAACGCCAATCAGTCCAAGTCCCTCACTTTATAGAGAGGGAAACTGAGGCCCAGAGGTTACATGATTTGCCTCGGAACTGGCAAGCTAGGTAATCTCTCGGACCCTCGGTCCCCTCGGCTATAAAGTGGGGATGATAACGCCTCTCTCTGTGCCTTAAAGCACGATATATGAGTGCTGGCTCTCAATGACCGAAGTCCCCAGGAGGTGAGTGTAGGACGCAGGTTCTGAGCCCAAGTCCAGGCTCTGGGCTCGCCTCTCTGCATCACAGTCTGCTCTGCGCCCTTGGCTCGTCTGCTCGGGTTCTATCCCTGACCCCTCTGGTCTGACACCCTGAACTCTGACGTCGGCTTTGCCTTCTTCTTTCATGGTATCTGCAGGTGCGTTTGAGACCTTTAACCTCTACACCAGATTATCTCTCATGACTCATTGGCGCGCTCCTGCAGGGACAGGGACAAACCCCAACTGGGGGATGTCACGTGGGAGGAGAGAAGAGGGTCTCTCTCTCTCTGAGAGGTGCTGATGCAACCTTGAAAGGGTCCGTATCCCAGAAACTCTGAAGCCAGGCTTGTGAAATGGACTTTTTAGGGAAAGAAGACAGGGGCCTGAGGGTGGAGGGGACAGTGGACTGGGCTGGACCCCGTGGACTTGGCCATGGGGTAGTCTTTGGAGACATTGGGGAGGGCGGGTTCCAGGCTCATCCTTCAGCTGACCTCCCCAAAAGCCCCAGCGTCTGTTCAATTCCATCCAAGGGGTTGGGAGGGCCTTGTAGCTACTATCTCACTCATCCCTATGAAACGCCTATGTGGCTGGCAAAGGACAGGGGAGACTGTATCTCTAGGGTGGGCCCGCTGCTAGGTGGGGATGGGAGAGTTCTGTACAACTCAGGCCCCAGGCTCCCTGCCTAGTGACCTAGGGTGTGGGGCTGGGGCCCAGGATGGGAGCCCTAAGTACAGGTTCCCAAAGGAACTGGTCTGTAGGGGCACCCTGGCTGCCCTCTCAGCTAATCCCCCATCATAGGCTCCTCTCTTTTCCCCTGTATTGAGTCATTTGTGTTTCTGCTGGGAAGATCGCAAAACCTCAAGTCTGAAAGGGTAACCAAGAGACCATAAGAGGCTACCCAGGCCCATCTGCCTCCTCTTCTCGTTTTATAGAGAAAGGAGCTAAGGAAGCCTTAGAAGGGAAGTGACTTGTCCAAGGTCACACACATTGTCCTGGCACAATGGGAAAGAGCTCTGGATTTTCAGACAAGGGATCTTGTGTTCAAATCTCACCGTGGTGTGATCTTGGGCAAATCATGACATTTCTGTTGCCCTCAGTTTCCTCAGCTGTTATAAATGAAGGGGATTAGACTAGATGAATTCTGAGGTCCCTTGCATTTCTAGAACCACAATTCCCATGACCTCATTCATCTTTACGTGGAGGCTATCTCATGTCTGATACTTACTAGATGTGTGACCTCGGCTGAATCTTAGCTTTCTTTGAGCTTTCCTATAGAATCAGGACATTGGATCTAAACAGCCTCTGATGTCCCTTCCAGCTTTAAATCTATGAAATGACTATGAGAAGTCAGGTTTTCTAACCACTTGCTTCCACGAGTTTTCCACCATGCATGTACCCATTATATTAGAGCTGATTCTCTCTCCATTGGTAATTAGTCCATTGACCATCAAACCAACTCCAACCCTAGAAATCTACAATCCCACAATGCCCCCAGAAGGACAACCTTTGGCTTCCTTTATTAGCAAAGTCCTGGAGGGGATGAGTTACAATTCATAGTTCTTAGGGTCCTTCCTAACCAGGCCAGCCTTATAACCATCTGGCCTCTTGAGGGAGACCTAAGGTGGTAGTGGGCAAGGCTAGTCTTGGTTTGAAATTTTCTGGGGTATTTCTACTGTCAACTGCTTTGCTAAGAATGGTATCAAATGTCGTTCAGTCATGCTGAGCTCTTATTTATATGGAATTTACACTTTCAAAAGGACTTTCTCCATTATCTCCCAAAGGTGGGGGCCCAGGCCCAAGGATTCAAGGGCTAAATGGTCTGGGATACCAGAAATTCCATACTA
>CM053593.1:373947308-373979602 GCA_028646575.1 Pseudocheirus occidentalis
CCAACCACTACCTCCCCCTTTGCTCCGAGTACAGGCTTGGGCTTCAAACATGTCCCAAGTGAACACTTGGCAGGTTCGGCCAGTGATTCAAGCCCCTCTAACAGGATCCGGGGACAGTCAGGCCAAAATATGCAGGATAGTCTTGGCTGGCAGCCGACACATGGTCTCACCATTAACTCTGGATGAGCCTGGGCCAAAGGTGGGAGGTGGGAAAAGACCAGTGCCCCCACCTCCCAATGGCAAGAGAAGTAGGCAAGGGGATGCTCTTGGTAATGGGCATGTCTGAAGTAGCATTTGGCCAAGAAGGGAATCTCAGAACAATCTCATAAACCAAGGCCACATCTGGGGCCCAGACAGTCTGGGGCAAGGGCTGGGGTGGGAGGGGAGAGAAGGGAAGACTGCCACCTGCTCTGTGTTCTGAGTGAGGTGGAAGCTGAAACCATTGGGGTAGGGAGGGGCTGGATGGCTGAAGGGGTCAGTCTCCTCCTGGAAGCAAGACCAGCTCTGGAGGATAAGCCTCAAGGCCCTACAGAAACTTCACAAGCATGCACACAAGTACACACATTCCCATACAAACACATACACACACATACACATATACATACACATTCCCATACACACACACTTCACATTCACATGCACATACATAACTGTCACCATTATCATGTCCTGTCCACAAGCTTGGTCTGGATCCCGTCTGTTTCCCAGACAGGCCCATCCCTTCTCCATAGCCACTCTACTTCTGACCTTTAATGAACCATCCCTATCCCTTTATCCATTAAGGTAGCCACCCCCAAGCCCCATTCTATCCATTCTGAGATTCCCCAACACTGAACCAAGACCCCCCAAGTGATGCTTCTGAACAGAGATAGAGTCAAGGGCTCTCTACCACCCTAACATCTTCCTTTTGTCCTCCATGTCTCCTTTATGACCTTCTTACTGCTTATGTTCTCTCCCCAACTAGGGTATGAATCTTAGAGGACAGGAATCGAGTCTCCCCTGTTAGACTAATGACTCCCTAAGGACCAGTCCCTGGATTGGTCTCTTGCAAGTTCTCCCTTCAGACCTGATGTTATGGATGTGTGGATACCATAGGGGCAGGAGGAGAAATAGCAAAAGAGGAAAACCAGATACCCTCCCATAAGGCATTTATGGTTTCTTCAGGGAGACAGACAGACAGACAGAGAGACAGACAGACACACACACCAAAGCACTTACCCAGTGACAGGTGTGAGCAAACCTCAATAGTCCTGCCATCTGATTCCCAGGTGCTGAAGACAGGCAGAGTAAAGCAGGGCTCAGAGCTGGGTGGGACTGATTAGGGAGGGGGTCCTGCATTCTATAGCTCAAGGAGATGGGGGGGCAAGGCTTGATGGAGAGAAGTAGAAAGGGATTAGAGGATCACGAATCCAGAGCTAGAAGGGGCCTTACAGCCATTTGGCCCAGCCTTCTCATTTTATTGTTGAGCAAACTGTGTCCCTGGGGAGGTAAATGACTTACCTAGAACTGCACAGGTGAAAAACCAGAGATACCCAAGGGCTACATGTGGCACGTAACTGGGTGGGTGACAGCCCACACAAGATCATGCGCCATCTTCTTGAAGCCTACAGAAAGTCTGTGTTGCTGTCTACATTGTGAAGAGAAGTGATGCAATGGAAAGGCTGCCCAGAAGGTCACACTGTACTCGAGTCCTGGAATAGTTCTGGTGCCCGAATGGAATTGTGATCCTTCAACGTTGCGTTTGCCCCGCTGGCCCTGGGCAGTACTCCGCCTGAGAATACTCAGACAACTTCCCTTTCCACCATTGCTCAGTCATTTGGCTTCTTGATGAAATGTTGGATGGATTTTGAGTTCAAGCTAGAGGGATAAAAATGAAATATAAAATTATAATATAAAATTTATTCCAGAGGGTTTTTTTTAAATAGACAAATTTATGGCTCCACTCACACTCACATCTGGGATTTCCTCTTTCAGCCTGAACAATCCTTGACATTCATATAACTTGGTCACTCAGTTTACTGTGGCCGCATAGTTTATTGGACATGGATGAACATGGAAATAAATCAGACAAGTGTTCCAGCCTGGGGCATCTGCCCAACCTTATCCTGAACCTTTTCTCATATGTTCAGGTCATGAAGAGGAGAGAAGGGGAGAAGAGGGAATGAGTTGTATGGGACTCAACTCCAGGCCCAGATTGTACTGAGAGAAATCAAGGTGAAATTTGGAGCAGAAAGTGAGTAGCCTCTCCAACTCTCCAACTGATGGGAATTTCACAAGCTTCCAGTTCCTGGTCACCAGTTCAGTCTCAGTTTAGGACACTGGCCCCTCATCATCTCATTCCCTGCACCTGGCTGAAATCTGTGACCTAGTTTAAGCACTAATTGACACTTTGGTCCAGATCACTGCAGATGAACATGCAAGCTTCTGCCTCTGGAAATTCAGGATTTGCATTCACAAAACTTGCTGCCTGCTCACATGGAAGATAGAAATATCTTACTTTCAGTCTCTCTCTCTCTCTCTCTCTCTCTCTCTCTCTCTCTCTATCTCTATCTCTCTCTTCCTCCCTCCCTCCCTCTCTCTCCCCTACTGCATATTCAAATAGTAAACAGACAATATTTATCAGTTCCTATTTATTAAAGGTGAAAGAAAAAGAAATAAGAAATCTTGAAATCTGCACACTTGGCTCATCAAGTGGATTCCCCCTATCAGAACTTCCAAAGGTTCTCTTTGATCATTATAGATCAAAGAGATTAAAACATTATTTAAAATGGCTTATTAATGGGTTTTGGTTTTATATTATTTCCCAAATTATCCCCCTTCAATCTTCCCCAGAAAGCCATACCTTGTAACAAAGAATAAAAGGGAGGGGGGGGGAGGGAGACAGAGAGGGAGGGAGGGAGAGAGACAGACAGAGACAGAGACAGACAGACAGACAGAGAGTGAGAGGGAGAGAGAGAGAGAGAGAGAGAGAGAGAGAGAGAGAGAGAGAGAGAGAGAGAGAGAGAAAGAGAGAGAGAAAGAGAGAAAGTTCTGGCTCATCATCTATAACAGTCGGTGCAATGCTCCACATCAGCAGTCTTCCATCTATATAAAGAAAGAAAACAGGCAGTTTTCCCTTCTCTTCTTCCAGGCCAAGACTGATCCTTGTAATTCCATAGCATCCCTTCGGGGCATCTTGTTTTATTATTCTTTCCCTTTACAATGTTGTAATCGTTGTGTGAATTGTTTCCTTAGTTCTGCTTACTTGATTTTGCATCAGTCCATGCAAATCTTTCATGCTTCTCTACACTCTTCACTTCCTATGGCCCAGTAATATTTCTTTGTATTCATGTGCCACCTTTTGTTTAACCATTCCTTACTTGATGCCCATCTCTTTGGTAACTTGCCATTGTAGAAAGCACTCAAGTAAGTGGTACTGTACAGCCAGAATTCAAACAAACATTCATAGCATTAAGAAAAGAGCAGGTCCAGAACGCTTCTTGAACCCCTACACTGCTTACTCCAGGGGCCACCTCCTTTGTAAAGGCACTGGATCAGCTGGCCCTGATAGAATTCCCAAGAGAAGGGTTTGAACTTTGCAAATAGGACCAGACATTTCAAAGCAGAGCTACTTAGTGGAATCAGAGCAAAGGAAAGGCATATTGTCTGTGTCATGGGGCATTAAATACTAAATATAATCAATAGTTCAAGCACCCATTATTTAATGGATTTAGCTATTCTCCCAGCCAATACAGGTCACAACTCTTCCACATCTTGCCAGAAGTTTTCATGAGTTGTGGTGGCTGGGAAAATTTCTTAATTTGTGGCCAAACTCATGGGGATGAGTCCCTTTCCTCTAAGCCTGGCTAGTCCCCTGAAGCATGAAATCCATTACTAGTCCCAGACTTGAAACTTGGCAAGACTGGCCAGAGATTGTCTTTTCCTGAGATGATTTTCAAAAGACCGGAGTCATCTCCATGCTGTAAAAGGCACCAAAGTGAGGCTTGAACATGAACAGCTTTTGAGAGGAAAAACTCTCTTAATCAGTCTCCCAAAGGGCTAGACCTCTCTTCCTTCAAAGTTGACTTTTGCTCTCAGTTCCTGACCTTTGGTCATTGACTCTTGGATCCAAATCTAGCTCCAGTATATGAGTAAAAGAGGAGATTGAAGGTCAGTTAAAGGTCTCTTTCTACAAATCCCATTCATGTTTCAAGACACATCTCAAACCCTGACTTTTCTGAGAAACCTTTCTTGACTTTCCCCAGCCCAGCCCATTCTGGCCTCTCCCTTCTCTAAACTACGGTATTTATCTTGAACCTGAATCCTGACCCCACTGCTTAGCACATAATTGCTTACTTCTCATGTTCTTTCTTTCCTCTCTGAGTCTGGTGGTCCCAGACAGACTGTGAGCTTCATGAGTACAAATATTGGGGTACTTCTCTCTTCTGTTTCACTCACAATATAGGCCAAGACAGAGCTGAGTGCACAGTAGGTGCCCCAAAAAGACTTACTCATAGAATCTCAGAACTTGAAAGAGAATTCAAAGGCCATGGAAGGCAACCCATGTCCATAGAAGAATCCCATCTACATCCCACCCAATAAGTGGTCACCCATCCTTTCTTGGTCACCTCTAGTGAGGCAGAAACCAGACCAGCTCATTCCACTTGAGAGCTCCAACTATGAAGAAGCATTTCCTTCCTTCAAACTTAAATGTGCCCCCTTTTCAATTGTTACCCACTGTTCCTACTTCTGTCTGCGGAGGCCAAACAGAGTGTGCAATCCCTTTCTCACATGTCAGCCTTTCACATGCTTGAAGACAATTCTTGTGCCCAACCTGTGTCTTCTCTTCCAAAGAGCCTGAGCTCCTTCAGCCAATTTTTATGGCCAGAACTTGAACTTTACCACTCTGGTTACATGTTGGTTGTTTGCCAGTTTATCAATGTCCTTCCTAAAATGTGATGCCATGATCTGAACACAAGATCTACAGATGTGACCTGACCAGAGTAGGCTCCTCCAATGTATTTCTGATCTCCTAGATTTGAGGTTCCTTCAGTGGTGCAGATCTCAATCCACTCATGCCTTCCCATCTAAAGCAACTCTTGTCCATGTGATGATATTATTTTGCTATATTATTATGTGTAATAATTTTTATTTTATATTATAATATATGCATACTACATATGTGTATGCATATGTAATATGTTAGTAGAGCAGCCTGACTGGAGAGAGAGACAGAGAGACAGAAGCAGAGAGATAGAAGAGAGAGAGCATGGAAGACAGAGGGAGGGTTGGAGAATCTTCTTTTAGTGTTAAAAAAAAATCAGCTTCACAAGTACAAGATTAAGAGGTGGCTTGACCAGACAATGATTTACCCTAAAATGCACCTGGGGAATTTTAGTGGTCTATGAGGACAATAGGAGATGATCGTGCTTTCTGGCAGCCAAGAATGTGAGTATTACCTTAAGAAGCATAGCATCCAGGACTAGGGAGGGGATGATCTTGCTCTGCCAGGAGACCATGGAGGGGCCCATGGCAGAATGTGTATGAGCTCCACTATATACCTAAGAAGAAGAGCAGTAAGAGATCACCAAAGAAATGTATGCTAGAAAGAGAAGGTGGATGGGTCACTTGGTGAGATGAGGAATGGACAAGTAAGCAGAGTGATGTCAGGAGAAATCAGGAGAAAATGAGGATGGCCTCTAGCCATTGGGTGGACTCCTGATGGCTGTTATACATTAATCCTGAGGATCTCCTTCCTTCTGTGGTGAGTCCAGTGCCTGGTTCACAGTCTTTCTCTCTTACCCATCTCCTGTTCCTGTCCTTGAGAACTTCAGCATGCATTTTGATACTGCTTAATTTCTACCCTCACACACTTTTCTCCATTCACATAGATGCTGCCCTAGTTCAGACATCATCATCCTCACTTAGACTACGGCAATTGCTTTCTAACTGGTCTTTCTTCCTTAATTCTGTCCACAATCCAATTCACTCTCTATTCAGCGAGGATTTCTTAAAGCGTAAGTCTGACCATATCCTCACCTCCAACCATTATCATCAATGAGCTCCAGAGGCATCCTATTACCTCCAGGACCAAACATAAACTCTTCTGCTTAGCAAACCGATAGCTCTTCCTACCTTGTCCCCTTCCTACCTTTTTACACTGTATTCCCCTTCACATACACCAGCTTACTTACTATTATTCCTCACACACGACAACCTGTCTTCCATCTCTCTGTTCTCAATGCCTGGAAGACTGTGCCCCCTCTTCCTCTTAGCTTCTTTGGCTTTCTTCAAGACCCAACTCAAATCCCACGTTCTATGAGAGGTCTTTCCCAGTTCTACCTAGCCCACCCCTGCTGCTAGTACCTTAGTCTCTGAGATGACTTCGTGCCTGTCATCTAGTGATTTATTTGTGGTGTTGTCCATCAGAATAGATGGTCCTTGTGGCTGGGGATTATATGCGCCTTTCTTTGGAGTGACTTCTTGTTATGGTCACTAAGCGTCTGCTTTGGTCAAAAAGAGCGCTAGCAGATGTCAAGATAACTGAAGTCTTCTCACCTTGCTAACTGCACTGAGCCCTTGTGCCAGACTGGTTATGGTTTCCTGAATCCCTCATCCATTTCCTCTTTCTGCCCAGATGTTGATCAACAAAATGTAATGGGTTTTCTGCGCATATTGTTTCCTGATGTCTTTCCTTCCTGATCACAGGATCAGATGAGGCAATGTTAGAAAAATTATGATATTTCTTTCTGTCCTCTTATCCTTTTTCAGGGACTACTCAACTCCCTCAGATCCTGATGTTAACCCAAGAAGGATCGATCGGCAGATCCCAGCAGCTATGCCTTTATTTCCAGCTTGACCCCTTGTATCTGCCTGCAATTAACAAATGTTTTAAAGTCATGGACTTGCTAGGTTTTGTCTTGAAAACAGCCCCACTATCCCTTTATCAGAAAAAAAGGGAGAGAGAGAAGGAGGAAGACCGAAAAAAAGAGAGCGTCAATGCACAAAAAAGACTACAGGGTGATTTAAGGCTGGAAAGAATCTTTGCAGTCATATAGACCTCTTTTTGTGTATTGGATCTCTTCAGTAGTCTGCTGACTCCTCAGAATAACACATAAATAAAATACATAGAATTACAAATGAGACCAATTATGTGGAAATGCAGGTAGCTTTCCTTTTAAGTTCAAGAATCCCTGGTCTAGATGTTCATTTTACAGTTGAGGAAGATGAAGCCCAAATGGGTAAAGCAACTTGCTGAATATCCAGGAATAAGCAGGAGAATAAAGATTTAAATACAGGTCCCCTGATTCCAAATCCAGGGTTCTTTCCCTGACACAACAATATCGTCGTCTTCCCACATAGACCTTGATGTATAGATGCCTTCTTCCATCAACGTGTCTTCATGGTCCGCCGAGATGACCCTCACTTGGGAAGGTTCCTTAGCAAGGTGGATGCTGTTTGCTGTATGTTGTGCTCAAAGGGGACCAAAATGGCATCACTACGTTGGAGTCAAGGTACAGTGTGTCCAATTGTGGCTGATCAGACCAATACTAGCTCGGAATGCTCTACCACAGGTCGGGCACTATATGTGTGAACATCTGGGGTGGAAACGGCTCTAAATTTGAACATCTCATGTTTCTTTTGAGCTACTGCAATTATTTGCTCACAGAGCACAGTGCCTTCTGTGATTCAGGCATGCCATGCTTGAGTGGCCCTGTGCCAGAGTCTCTCATGTCTCACAATCAATTCCAAAGCACTTCAGAGAAACCTTGAGCATGCCCTTGTATCACTTCTTCTGACCTCTGTGTGAGGGTTTGTCTTGTGTGAGTTCTCCATAAATTAGTACCTTATCCTGCCAGGTGATCTTCAGAATCTTCCTAAGACAATTCAAATGGTAGTGATTCAGTTTCCTGGCATGGTTCTAGTAGACTGTTCAGGTTTCACAGGCATGCAATAATGAGGTCAGCACTGTGGCTCTGTAGACCTTCAGTTTGGTAGGCAGCCTAATACTTTTTTCTCACACTTTCCTTTGGAGCTTCCCAAACACTGAGCTAGCTCTGGCAATGCGTGAACCAACCTTATTATCTATGTGTACATCCCTGGAAAATATATTCCCAACTGCCAAGGTAAGTAAATTTATGCATAGCATTCAGAATTTCTCCATTTGCTATAATCACTGGATCTGTGTATAGATAGCACAGTGCTGTCTAATGAGGAACTTCTGTTTTCTTGGTGTTAATTGGTCAGCTAAAATTAGCACAAATGGTAGAGAATCCATATTTTGTTGCATCTCACCCTTGGAGGCTGTATTGAGTGCACAATCATCTGTGAACAAAAAATCATGCACCATCTCTCCCTCCACTTCAGTCTTGGCTTGTAGCCTTTTCAAGTTAAACAATTTACCATTAGAGTGGCAGCTGGAAAGACTCTCATCCTTGTTGAGGGCATGAATGAAAGCATGCTAAGAAGCATGGGAGCAAGCACACAGCCTTGGTTCACTTCACTGGTGATTGGGAAAGTGTGAGAGCATTGTCCATTATCTAGAACCCACACGAGCATGCCATTGTGGACCTTGTGTACAATACTAATGAACTCCAGGCAACCAAATTTCGCACAATCTTCCATAAGCCCTCATAACGGACAGAATCAAAGGCCTCAGTCAGATCAATGAACATTATATATAAACCTCTGTTGTGCTCCTGGAATTTCTCCTGAAGTTGTCAGGCAACAGATACCACGTCGACCATTCCTCAGCCCTTTCTGAAGCCACACTGACTGACAGGTAGACAAGCATCTTTCAGGTGAAGGATCAGCCTATTACAGAGGACTCTAGCAAGAATCTTGCCAGCAATGACTAAGAGAGAAACCCTCCTGTGATTGTCACAGGATAATCTATTTCCTTTTCCTTTATAGAGATGGACAATGAAGGCATTCCTGAACTAGTGGGGGATAACCTCCTCTTGCCATATCACCTGGAAGATGTCAGTCTTTGTATGAGCAGTAGACGCCCTGCCTTGTAAATCTCAACTGGAATAGAATCAGCATCAGGCACTTTGCCACATGAAATGAGTCTAATAACATTCAAAATATCTTCTTCAATTGGAAATTTGGCTAGAGAGAGATATTGACTTCAACTTGAGGTATACGGTCAATGGCTTCAGCATTGGTTGTCTGTTAAGAACACATTGGAAATGTTCAGCGTGTCTTTCCAGGATAACATCCTTATCAGTGAGGCTCCATCAGCACTGAGCTGTTAAGATGCACCAAAGTTCTTTGGCCCACAAATAGCCTTCAGGGCATCATAAAATACTTTAGATTGTTATTATCAGCATAAAACTGAGTTTCATCTGCCTTCTTACTGAGCCAAGAATCTTGAATCTCTCTAAGCCTTGCTTGCACTTTGCTTCTGATGAATTAAACGCTGCCTTTTTAGAGACGAGTGAACTATCCTGCTGGTAGACCCTGCAGAGTTCTCCTTTTTCACTTAGTAGCTTCCAATTTCCTCCATCATTTTCATCAGACCAATCCTCATGTTTGTGAATGTTGTAGCTCAGATTAGAAAATGTGACACTTTACACCAAGTCTCTGAAAGCTACCCATTCCTTTTCTGCTCCACTGTCACCAATAGTGTGTTTCCCTCCAAGTCAGTAACAAATTGTTCACACAAAAAGAAGTGCTCTAATTTGTTGATGTCGAGTCTTCTGATAGTTATCTGTTTCTTAAAAAGATGCCTTGGAACCCCTGCTTTTGTTTAACTTAGAAAGGATAAGTCTATGATCAGTCCAGCACTCTGTGCCACACATCACCTTTGTCACTCTCATATCCTGTCTCTCTTCTCTTAAGATGGCATAGTCTATTAAATGTCAATGTTTGCTATGAGGGTGCACCCATGAAGTTTTTTGCATTTAGGTAAACAGAAAACATAGAGGTTGAAGGGGATGCAGAGCAACTAAAGAATCCAGAAGAGAGCAATGGGTCACTCATTACTGACAGAATTTCAGTAGCTGTGACAAGCATTTCAGGATATTTTGTGTAGACAAGGAACTTTCTTGATGTTCTTTCTATAACATCACACAGAAAGCTGCCTTCTCCACTTTACAGTTAGGCCAGCCCTAGTTGGGACTGCTTCACGTTTGGTCCTTAAAATACTCCCTATGTTAGGAGTTCAGCCCTCAGTCTTATCTTAACTCCTAGCTTCTGTTGTCAACTGGTGCTGCCCTTCTCTTGGGGGAAACCTGTTACATTTTCTAGACCTAAGTGACATCCTTAGGAACGGAAATTGTGTGCAGTAGATACAGTACAGGCTAAGTAGAGGGCTACAAGGTTAGAATGTCAAAGTCATAGATTTCATCTCAGTTAGACTTGACTAGCTTCCAAAAAAGAAAAAAACCTTCTCTGAGATTCATTTCCTAACGCTGAACATACCCTCAGTCCCAGACCTGGACACAAACTGACCCTGTTCACACACACACACACACACACACACACACACAATCACAGACTGACTAATGCACAGATGAAGCCTATTTCCAAAACCCCAGACAGGCTCAAACTTGGTCAACTAACACCCTGACCCAGCCACAAACTGACTCCTAACCATAATCTGATCCCCTAATTCTGGCCACAAACTGATCCCTAACCCTGGTCACAGACTAATATCCTGATGCCTAGACCCATGCTGAACCCTACCCTCAATGACAGGCTCATGCATTATGCAATTGCAAGCTGAGCCTTAACCTTGACCACAAATTGACTTGTAATCCAGAGTACATATTGAATCTTTACCCCAGTCAGAGACTGATCTCTAACCCCCACCACAGATTGATACTCAACAAGTACATATTGATAGTCAATAAGTACACTGTGCTAAATGCTAAGGATACAAAGAAAGGTAAAAGAGAGCCCCTGTCCTCAAGATTACATTCTATAGGGAAGACAATGCACCAGCAACTGCGTACAAGCAAGATGATGACACACTAAATCAGAGATTATCAAGAGAGGCGAGGCACCAGCAGCACTGAGGAGAATCAGGAAAGACTTCTTGTACCAGGTGGGATCTTAGCTGGGGCTTGGAGGAGGACATGAGGAGGGAGAGAATTTCAGGAACGGGTGAAAATGCCTGACGTGGGAGATGGAGTGTTTTGTGGGAGCAACAGCCAGTTGCTGGACCACAGAGTGCATAGGAAAGAGAAGACTGAGAAGGAAGGAAGGGGCCAGGTTTTGAAGGGCTTTGAACACCAAAGAGAATTTTGTATTTGATGCTGGAAGTCATAGGGAGCCATGGGAATTTATTGAATAGAGGTCACATGGTCATGCCTGCACTTTAGGAAGATTAATTTGACAGCCTAACGGAGGAGGAATTGGAATGGGGAGAGTCTTGAGGCAGGTCACCCAAGCAGGCAGTCTAGGAGTGAGGCTGAGTGGTGAGAGTGTCAGAGCAGAGAACGGGATGTGTTCAGGAGTTGTTGCGAAGGTAACTTTGATACCTGATGCTGGTAACAGGCTGACGCGCCTAGGCTCTAAGGCTGGTCATGAGCATTCTGAATCCTGGCTGACCCCTATCCATAAACATGCTCTCGAGGTCTAGTGGAGGGAAAGTGGCTGAGGCTGTAGCCTGTTGCTAGGGCTATGACCTTAGCTGAGAGATCTCATGTTATTAAGTGTGTCTAGGGAGGAGAGCAATCATAGGAGAGCAGGGTCTCATTCCCCTCGCTAAAAGATATAGTTGCTTACAGCCTACAGGACTGTCCTGCTGGAGAAAAGCCTCAAGTGTGCTTTGGGCCTCTCAAGAGGGATGCATCACTAGCCAGGACTGTTGTTCAGTCTGATGACCCAACCCATGCTGGGAACAGCTCCCAGGTCAGGAAGCATTTCTGATCCACATAGAGGAATGTATCCCAGTCCTTGTTGCCTCAGGAAAGAGCTGGGGACCAGAGCTCTCAGCAGCTGAGACAGCTCTTCCAGAATGCAGGGCCTGACAGGTCAAGGGGCTAGGGCTACAGCTATGGGGGACAGCTCTGGGCTAAATCCTTAAAAGTCCACCCGAGGCCAGGCTGCAGCACTGGGGGCCAAAGGTCTGCTGGGCCAGCATTCCTGGCTTTCAGCCTGGGTCTGCTGGGACAGATGGGGTGAGAAGATGTCTTCAGGGATACGGATGGGAATGGGGCCCTGGAGAGATCAGTCCAAATCTCTGAGGTCTGAAGAATTTAAAGAGGCTTTACTTCAGAGGAATAATCCTGTCCCCAGGGATCTAACCTGAAATGGGGCTATGAGGGGAGCAGACCTAGGATTAGTCCTGTGGTTAGGGGACTCTGCAAGTGAAAGCCAGCTGAGGCAGCCTTCCTAGCCCTGGGGCGGGGGGAATTAGGGGATTGATTCCCAAGAATGGAGATTCAGCATCAGGGATGATGGCTCAGGGTTAAGGCAGGGGCTTATTGTGGACAATAATGGCCCAGTAAACAGAACAGTTCTGGGTGGACCCCGGGCTCAGCATTGGAGACTGGGTTCAGTGACTGACAAAGGGCCTTCATACTAAGGATGGGAGCCCAGTGATGAGGATTAGGGCCCAGTGAGACATGGGACAGCTGAGTTAAGGATAAAGCATCAGCACTACAGACTGGGGTCCAATGATGGAGAGGACGGTTTAATTGGGACAGGAGCTCAGCGCTAGAGATAGGGGTTAGAGTTAGGCACTAGGGGCTCAGAATCGGCTTAAAGATGAGTGCTAGGTACTGGGGACGAAGGCTCAGGGCTAACGATATAGGGCCAATGTCAGGAATTGAGATCTCTGTCAAGGGTGGTGGCTCCTGCTGGGGCTGAGGGCTCTGCACTAGAAAGAGACGGCATAAGGTCCGAGGATTCAGAGTCAGGTCTTAGCGATGGTGACGAGGGCTCAGCAGGGATCGAGGCTCGGGGTCAGGCAGGGGGTTTAGTGTGTTAACTCCATTAGAGGGGCCAAGACTTGGTAGGGAGCTCAGTGCTGGAGGAAGAGGTCAGTGTTACGAATCAGAGGTCAGGGTCAAGAATGACAGAATCAAGGATGAAGGGGTGTCAGGACTGGGACTGAAGGCTTAGTGTCAGGGATGGGGGTATCAGGGATGAGGATCAGTGCTGGGGATTTCCATCTACTGGGAACCTGATAGCTTAAGCCAAAGAGACAGGGAATCATTTGGAAGTTCCACATAGATGCATCAGTGGGAGACATCTCAGGACACCCGTAGATCATGTTAACCCTCAGACAGAAAGAATCACATTACCTCAGAATTCTGAAGCTGAAAGGTGCCTGAGAGTTCATTGGGGAGTGACACAGGAAGGGGGGGGGCGGTGTGAGGCTGGATGTCTCAGACATAACAATTTTGATGGGATAAATTCCTCATTCCCACTCCCAGTACTTCCAATGTCCTGAACTAGAGAGGATTAGAGACTTATCTTACGCTATGGATCTCAAGACACCTAGGAGGGAAGAGGAAAAGTCTTTGATTCTCCCTGTAGTCAAACAAAAGTAGGATTCCCTGCTGCTTTAGCTGGCCTGAGGTTTATCCTGAAGTTGAGCTTTGGGAAACTACTCCTAGAATTGGCAGAGAGCCCCTGGGACCTGCGGGGAGGGGGGTGTCCTAAAAACCCAGTCTGTCCATTTGACCCTCTGGCCCCTGCCGCTGGCTGCTCTGGAAATGCAGTGTTTGAGGACAAACATTACTTGTGGTATTCTAATACTGGAGCATAGAAAGAACTCTGGGGATTTCAAAGTGAGAGAGCCTGAATCCGTGTTAAAAGGAATCATATCACCTGTGGTCCTTTCCCGTGGTGTTGGGGATAGGTTTCAGCGAACAGCACATATTGGGGTTCACATTTCTTAGGGAGCTGGAGGTAGGAAAGGGTCATCTTGGCCCCCTTCCTGCCCACAGCAGAAGGCACCCAGGTCTCTGTAGAGAAATATATGGCTGTTGACAGATGGTCCATTGATGATTCATGGTGGGGTGAGGGAAATACCATGCCCAAGGGGCTTTCAAAGATCCTTTCTCAAACTCAGAACTGCTATTTCTCCTCCTCCTAATTTAGTGGGGGAGGTTGAAGCATGGGGATGGGACAGGGCAGGGGGATGGAATGGAGCAGGGGATAAGATGAGGGTGGGATGGGATAGGGAAGAAGGATGATGTCCTCAGGCAGGAGTGTCACAGAGAAGGAAAGAAGGGAACCATGACACCAGGGAAGGACACCATTCACTTGGTGACAGCATGGAGCAGCAGACAGTCTTAGGACTACAGAGGTAGCGTTGGACAAATCTTGGAACCACCAAATCCTGGTTGGCAGACAAGAGCCTAATACGGTGGAAAGATCACTGGCTCTGGAGCTAGAGGGACTGGGTCTATCTCAGTCCTGCTGCTTACTGCCCAATGTGCCTCTGGGTCAACCCCTTTCATTTCTTTGGGTCTTGTTTTCTTCCTCTATAAAATGAAGGAGTTAAGCTGGGTGACCCCTAGGGTTTGAGAGCCCATTTCCCCCCTCCCTGACAATCTCCTTTCTCCTCTAAGCCCCAAACCTAGGACTAGATGATTCTTCTAATGCACAAATTGTATTGAAGTTGGGAGGGGCAGAGGGGGACAGGACAGAGCAAGGGGAGGGAAACAGCTTGGAAGGTTGGGGTGGGGAGGAATTTGGAAATTTTTAGAAACTTGACAGCGGAGGGCCATGAGTCAGCCGGGCAGATGGAAGCGATTATGTGCTTGGAGGACCTCGCCCCTCAGAGGAGATGAAAATCCAGCATGGGAAGCTTGAGTTTCAGATACCCCAGGCTGCTCCAACCTCTGGGCTGCAGGGGCTGCGAGTGTGTGCACGTGTATGTGATTTTGTGTTGGGATCAGTGTCCTTCTTCACCCAACAAGTGTGTGCAGACAAGAGCTCACGATGGGGGACTGGTCCCAGATAGTCCAGCAGTGAGGGCAAGAGGATGGGG
This sequence comes from Pseudocheirus occidentalis, assembly GCA_028646575.1. Classification (NCBI taxonomy): domain Eukaryota; kingdom Metazoa; phylum Chordata; class Mammalia; order Diprotodontia; family Pseudocheiridae; genus Pseudocheirus; species Pseudocheirus occidentalis. Next base: position 373,962,241 of record CM053593.1, read on the forward strand.
AGTTTTTGAGGGGCTGTGGGGTGGTGAGAGAGCTAGGAGATGCTCAAAGATGAAACCCTAGCGAGGATGAGAGGGAATAGCAGCAGGGATTCTACGGAGTGATTCCACTGGCATTGGCCAGTGTTGGGGGAGTTCATGGAAGTGGGATGGTGGGCTCCCCCAGGGAGGAGGCTCCAAGGGCCACTGGATTGGGCAGGGGATGCGGAAAGACAAGAGGACGGATTCTTCAACTGAGTTTTGTTTTTTTTTTTTTTTTTGTAGACACTGGCGAGGATCCCTCTGGAACTAGGCACATCATTGGTTGGCCCATACAATGAAGCGAGTCATTGGTGGATGAGTAGGGAATTGTTATTTGTGGGGGTCCAAAGTCAGGCAAGATGAGCAGTCAGAGTTTCAAGGAATGGGGAAAAATATTTTCCTCCAACCACATCCCTGTCTGCTCCCCAAGGCCATGAATACAAAGACCCCTCTCAGGTACCTCCTCTGCCCCCAAACCAGGGCATGGAGATTCCAGGTTCTAGAAACCAGCCTCCCAAAGCCAAGAGAGGCAGGAGGGGGGTTTAAGACCTACATCGTGGACCACTGGCCCGAATGGGAGGAAGGAACAGAAAGGGCACATCCCAATGGTCTACAAGGCTGGAAACTCGGCTGATTCTGGGAGGTCTACTGCATGTAGTATGGAGACCTCAAGAAAGAAATCCAATATCATGTTTGTGGCTTGATGTGGTCTGAAGAATAGAGTGGACTTGGGTTCAGATCCTACCTCAGAGCCTATCCATGAGTCAGCATGGTCCCATGGATTGGAAGGTCTGAACTTAGAAAACCTGGGTTCTAATCCTGGGACTGAAACTGTGTGTGACTTGTAACCAAGTCACTTGATCCCTCTCAGCCTCAGTCTTCAGATTTGTGATACAGCAGTAATAACAGCTCCCCTGAGGATCCTGTGAGACAGTGTTTAGAAAGCTTTTTGCAAGACTGAAAATGTCCTGTAAAACACCTGCTACTACGATTAGTGATAACAACAACAACAAAGTCCTTTTACCTTTCTGGATCAAGGTTTTTTTATCCCCAGGCGTGGAACGTTCTTCGTTTTCACCTTTGCCTCTCAGATGCCTTCAAGATTCACCTCAAGGGCCTTCACGGTACCTCAGTTGTTTCAGTCGGGTCTGACTCTCTGTGACCCCATTTGGGGTTTTCTTGGCAAAGATACCATGTCCTTCTCCAGCTCATTTTACAGATGAGGAAACTGAGGGAAAAAGGGTTAAGTGACTTGCCCAGCTAGTAAGTGTGGGAGGCTGGATTTGAATTTGGGTCTTGCTGACTCCTGTGCTCTATGCACTATGAAGTCATCTGGCTGCCTCAGATCTTCCCTTATGTCTGGGTACCTCGCTGATTGTCCCCCGCTATTAGGTTTTCATCATCTTGATCCCTCCTCTAGGGCAGGGATGGTTTCGTTCTTTGATCTCACCCTAGTGCCCGGGCAAATAGTAAGGGATTCATAAATGCTTGTTGGTTGGATCGTAAAACAGAAAGCAATTACTCAATGGATGGGAATTAATTAAGCACCTCGGTGCCAGGCCCTTAGCTAAAACAAAAGTGAACTTACTTTCTACTGGGATGGCGTGTATTCTACCCTCCCTCCCTTCATCGCCCGAGGACCAAGTGACTGAATAGGTAAGAAATTCAAGAGTGTTTCTTTTCGGAAATTTCTCCTTCCCTGATTGATCCTGACATAGAGCCCTTCCCCCTCACCACTCCAAGGGAAAGGGATTTGGTGTGCTGGGAGAATAATTACAACCTACAACGCCAAAGTTGGAAGAGACCCTTGGGAACATCTCTTCCACTTCCCATCCAAGCAGGAAGAGGATCTGTTTGAACGCCCCCAGGTCTCCCAGCCTCCAGGTGAACCCTTCCAGTGTCCAGATTTTGTTGGATTTGGAGTAAGAGAGGGAGATTCTCTAACCTAGGGGTTCTCAACCTATGGGTTGTGATCCTTTGGGGGTCCAACACCCTTTCACCGGAGTCGCCTAATACCATCGGAAAACATATTTCAAATGGTCTTAGGAACAGACACATCGCTCCTCTATCTGTCTCCAGGACGCCCACATAGGAGTATTAAAGGGTAGTGGCATTAGGAAGGTTGAGAACCACTGCACTCAATGGCAGCATTGATTTTGGGGCAGGGGCAGGATAGACCTGGGCTTTCATCCCTCGGCCAGTGAATCAATCAGGCTTTGGTTAAGCACCTAACATGAGCCACGTGCTGGGAATATAGACACGAACAGGAAACAGTCTCCTCCCTCAAGGAGCATGCATTCTAATGCATGTAAGTTTACCATCTGGATTCCTGTCTATGAGATGTCAGAAGCCAAAGTTGGACGGGCCCCCAGATTTCATTCACAGCAAACAGGAAGGTAACAAGACTAGTTTAGCTGTATGGTAGGGGGGACTAAAGTGTAACCAAGCTGGGTTAGGGCCAGGTTGTAAATGAACGATATTTTGTACATGGAACAAGACTTGAATCCGAATCTTCTTGAATTCAAGACCAGTCATCTATCTATGGCTCCATGCTGCTTGTTTTTTACAGAAAGGGAAATGGGGGCCCAACAAGAAGACGTGATTAATAGAATCACAGGCTTAGAAATGGAAGGAACCTCCAAATTAGCCTTGTTCTGCCCCACCCATTTTATATTTAAGAAATGGGTGCAGAAGTGATTTATGTAAGGTTATAAGTAATAAAACCAGAATTTGAACTCATGTGCTCTGAGTCCGAGTCCCCCTGTTTTTCCATTGTTCCCTGTTACCTCAGGGGTGACAGACCTGGTAAGTCTCCCCCTGTAGCCTAGAAGGTTCTTCACTTCCCAGCATTTTGCCCAATATTTACCATTTGCCTGACCTGTGGCAAATGCTTTGTTGGTTGATTAAGGACCCAAATTTCTTTATTACTTCATCCCTCCCGAACCCTCTCTCAGTCCTAGACCCTTTGGATGACAGTGCGCTGTGGACACATGCATTCATATTTTTGGCTTTGTTCTGGACCCCATTCTGCAGGACCTCGTCTCTTTGTTACCTCTCTGCCTGTCTAAGCTCTCAAGGTCCAGCCTTGGTCCTCCTCCTCTATGAAGCCTTCCCTAATCATCCCAACCCATTCTGCTCTCTCCCTCCTAACAACATGCACCACCACGGCCTTGGTTCCCGAATCCCAAACCAGGACACAAGGTGACCCTTTTGCAAAGCTTCATTCAAATGACACTTTCCCTTCCCCAAATTGAGACTGTTGTGGTTGTTGCCGCACCTCTCAAATACACAGCCTGCGGTTTCCTTTTGTGAGTCATGTCTCCCCAAGCAGCCTGGGAACACTCTGAAGACTGGGACGGTGCCTTCCCTTTCTCTTGGATCCTGGAGCTCCTTGGGGCATACCCATGCCAAGCATGGCCTGGGCACCCTGGAGGCTCTCAGGAAAGTCATGTTGATTAATGAAAGCAGGCTTGCTGGTTTCACAGCAGGTGCATGCCTGAAGAGCTGTGGGTGGTTCGAAGTTGTAGAAAACAAAGCTGGCATTTCTGTGGGTTGTTCCAATCTCCTCTGAGCCAGCAAGTATTTGTCAAGGGCCTATTATGTTCCTGGCACAATGCTAGGGATTCAAAGACAGAATAAGAAATAGTCTCTACCTTTAATGAATCTCCTGCTGACTGGTGGCTATGACACACATACATACATGTGAACATATATGCACATGCCTTCACACGGAACAGAGAAGTAGATGATGTAGGGCATAGAGTGCTTGGTCTGGAGTCAAGAAGACCTGAGTTCAAACCTGGCTTGCTGAGTGACCCTGGGCAAGTCACTTAATCTTACGTGCCTCAGTTTCTTCATCTGTCAAACGAACCAGAGAAGGACATGGAAAATCACTCCAGTCTCTTTACCAAGAAAACCCCAAATGGGATCACAAAGATTCAAACATGACTGAAAAAACTGAATAACAAAAAGAATCATAGATGTAAAGCCAGAAGGAGCATAGGGACCCCCGAGTCTAAGCTTCTCATTGAGGCCCAGAGAGGTGAGTGACTTGCCCAAGGCCTCACAACTATACATATAGAGCTTGGAGGGTCCTTAGTCCCATCTAGTCCTCCCTCGTTCAGGGTCCAGAGAAGGGCTCACACAGAAGGACCCTTGGAGGCCATCTAGCCCAACAGCCCTTTGTACAGGTGAGGGCACTGAGGCTTAGAGTTAATGACTTAACCAAGGTCGCACAGTTAGTATCATAGGCTGGACTGAACCACCGTCTTCATGACTCCAAGTTGGCGCAGTGTTTGCTACTCCAGGCTGCTGGGTCTGGAAGGAATCCTTAAATTGTCACCACCCATCCATCTATGTGTAAGAGGCATCCTCGGAGCAATTCTTTTATAAAGTGGAGAAATCTCCAATTTGTCTTTTCTATAGAAACCAGTTCTCACATACCAAGTTTGTGCATAGTGGGATATGCCTGTGGTTGAAGGTTGCTGAGCAGGGGGTCATGGAGGCTGGCAGCCCACACCAGGGGATGGCTGGGATTTGCTGGGGACTGGTTCCCAAATTCCACAAATTCCCCCAAATCAGTTTGATGGCCTTGAAACCCAAGTAGGCCAATGGGAAAGGATGAGTGCCAAGGAGGGCAGCTTTCAGGGAAGGGGCTGGTGAGGACGGATGGCTGCCAACTGTTCTCTGATCTAGTGGCATCTCATTCCTGGGAAGATTATAGGAGACCGGGGGTCTGGGCCAAACTTTTACACTGTCTTGTGGCCCATGTCCCCAGATCCCACTGACATCAGTGGGAGCCAAGATCCTGAATCATCAGGGGCTGAGTTCCCTCCACTTCCCTACCCCCCTCCACCATGGCCCATGGGAGAAGGGAGGGTGGCAAAGGAATGGAAAATTCAACGGCCCAGAATTTGCGAAAGACCAGAACACATCAGGCCAAGCTGAGGTTTGTGTTTTCTTTGGGTTTTTCAAAATAGAATTAGCTGATTAGAAGCTGGGGAGCGGGGGGAGCAGAAGATGTCATCGCCCTGGATTCCAGGCGAGAACAAGGGGTGAGAGGGGGCTGACCCTCCCTTCCATTCTGATTCACAAAATTAATTCCGATGGCTTGGGAGACAGGCTATCAGCCTGGCCAAAGAGCTGGCCAGAGGGTCATAAACACAGGGTAATATTAATAGACCCACCCGAGGTGGGGGAAGAGAGCTCTATGAGAGTCCCAGGGGCCGGGTTATTTATGATCTGGAAGGAATCAGAGGGAGGGAGGAGGAGGAGGAGGACGCTGAGGATAGGGATTATCCTAAAGCTGAGGACAAGCCTGAGAGATCTCCTTGTGGTTCCTTCCATTTTCATGGGGTTCCTCTGGCACAGCTCGGGCACGGTCATCCCAGCTGAATATGGGAGGATGGGGCCGAGGCTCGCAACATGAGGACCAGGTTAGGAGGGGTAGACAGCCGAACCCAGGCTGATGGATGCTGCTCATCCCTAGCCCTCGGGGGACTGGACCCCAGCCATGGTCCATCCTGGAGGGGCTCCCACCATTCTTCTGAGGCTGTGCCCCTTCCTCTTGAGCTCAAAAGCCATCCAGACCGGCTCATTTTTCTCTCCTCTTCTCTTTTCTTCTTTCCTTTTTTTTTTTTTTAGTGGTGGTTGGAGGAAGCAGTTTCTAGTTTGATTTCTACTCCCAGTGAGGAAACTCCCTCCACCAGTGAAGACCCGCACCTGCTCTGCAGCTTGGGGTGTTGGAGAGTTTTCCAAACTGTACCTGAAAGGCAATATTTCTTTTAGAATGTCCTTGACTGGTGGTCATGCAGCTTACCCTGCCCTTGCCCTCTGGCACTTAGCACCTAGAACACTTTCCATGGAGTGATTGTGGGATCGTGGGATGGCTCCTGGACCTAGAGCTGGAAGGGTCCTCAGAGGTCATCTTGTCCAACCCACCCATTCTACAGATGTGGAAACCGAGGCTGAGGGGAAAGGAATTGCCCAAGGTCACCCAATGATCTGGGCTGAGTATGGATCTGAACTCCATTTAAAAGGCCAGAGCTCTTTTCCCTGTATCTACCACAGTGAGGAAATCCAGGGACCATTTCAGTGTGGAAAGGTCACATTGGATTTGAAATAGGGAAAATGGGTTCAAATCCTGCTTCTGTTCTTTATTGCTATGTGATCTTGGGCCAGCCGTCTCATTTGGCTGGGCCTCAGCTCTCATGGCTACAAGGCCTTTGGGCCCCTTATAGCTCTAAGACCTGAGAGTGCTCACCCTGGGGTCCCGGGAGCAGAGAATGAGGGGTCATGGGGCGTTGGTGCAAATGCCACTTGGGCCAGGCATGAAGCATTTCTAGGCCTCAGTTTCCTCATCTATCCAATGGGCGGCCACTTTCAGCCCTAAGTCTCCAGGTGGGTGATTCTGTCATCTCACCTGTCTTGGACTCAGTTTCCTCATCTGTAAAATGATGAGATTAAACTAGATGCTCTCTAAGAGACCCCTCAGCTCTTATTCAATGATCCTTGATCCCCCCTGTACATCTTGGGCCCCCTGACTGACCACCCCTCCCTTCTTTAGGTCACAAGCCAGGGTCACATGAGGTGCACCCGCAGGGCCATTCTGCTCCAACAGAACATGTAAAGTTGGCAGAATGTAAGAGTCCCCCCAACACATACACACAGACACAGACACACACAGACACAGACACACAGACACACAGACACACACAGACACAGACACACAGACACAGACACACGGACACACATAGACACATGGACATACACAGACACAGACCTCTCCCCTTCCCCCTCCCCCCCACAAACACACCTGCTGCCAAGACTCCCTTTCCAGGGCTGTGGTAAAACATTTCATCCAGGTACTTTGGGCAGCTGAGCTCCCTCCCCCCTCTCCACCCCCACTCTCATCTTCCTTGTACTTCACAGAGAGAAGGGGCTCAGGAGTTTGCAAAGCAGAGCAGCTAGGGGCATGGGGAGGCAGGAAGGACAAGATTCAGAGAAAAGTAGAGAGGGAATATGAAGAGGGGAGAGGCAACTCCCCCCAGGAGTCCTCCAGAGCTCAATTTCAGCGCTTTCCCAGCCTCAGAGCAAATGGAGACAGTCTGCTAGCAGCTCAGAATCTAAATCAGCTCAAGTCATGGGACAGAGAGAAGGGGAAAGCGCCGGGCAACGAGATCAAGGCGATGGCACCACTGATTCCCCGGGGGTTTGGGGGAGCCACAGATCTGTGTCCCAGGACATTCCAAACTCCAAATGCACAGAGCACGAACTCAGGAATGGAGCCAGAGCTAGGGGGGCCCAGGCCCTCTGCCGATGCTGAGGATGTCTGGGGGCAGGAGGTAGGATTGAGGTACCCATTCCTTATCTAGGGAACTAAGGACCTCCTGGTCCTGGACGCCTTTACCAGGAGGAAGATGCAGGCTCTTACTGAAGAGCTGAGATATGTCCAAAGGCTGGGGGTGGGAGGTGGGGAGGGCCAGTTGGGACACCAACAGGGTCTCCGAAGTTCCTTTCAGTTCCAGAGCTATGATTCCATAATTCTATGACCAGGCAGGCTGCTAAAAGAAAGGCAGGACCCCCGCCTTCCCGGGCCCACCACCCATGTCTTGGCATCAAGCCATACCCAGATAGTCTGATTACTCAGCTACCTGTCCTGGGTCCTGAAAAGCTGCTCCCTGTCTCCCAGAAATGATTCTCTTCTGTCTGGTGTTCAACTAAAAGCTCAACCCTAACCCACCAATCAGAACGACCCTTCTGTCTGTGTCCCGCTCCCCAGATTGGGCCCCTGGGCAATGACCTGATCCCTGGCCCAGATATCCAAGTCACACCAGCTCCTTTGCCCCCTTCCTAGTTCAGACCTCTGAATGCCAACCCCAGACTGCCTACCCAGACTCCAAGCCTTGTCCCCATCCTATAGGTTGACTGACTGTTCCAGACTCTAACCTTAGATTTGCCCTCCAAGAAATGGCACATTTCTCTCCCTTGCCCATGACCTCCATCCTGAAGAAGGTTTCCAGGAGTTCTGGTCCTTGGTCCTTCCAGGCCTGGTCTGGCCTGACTCATTACTACCACCAGGGCCTGACAGATTTAAGACACAGTCTGTCCTCAGGGAGTTTATTGTCTAGTTAAAGAGAGCTCTAAATACATGAGAAGAAGACAGCTAACAATGATCAAGGGTGGTGTATGGAGTGGAAGGAGAACAGGATTTGGGGTCAGAAAAAATTGAGTTTGAATCAGAACTCTTTTTTAAAAATTCTTTTTCTTTCAGTGCTGTCCGACTCTCTATGACCACATTTAGTTTTCTGGGCAGAGATGCCAGAGGGGTTTGCTGTTTCCTTCTCCAGCTCATTTGACAGATGAGGAAATTGAGGGTGAAGTGACTTGCCCAGGGTCACACAGTGGGTGTCTGAGGCCAGATTTGAAGTCATGAAAATGAGTCTTTCTGATTCCAAGCCCAGGGCTCTATCCACTGCACCACCTAGTTGCTCCCCTCTTCCCACCCTGCTCTATTACTTATTACCTACAAGACTTAGGTGTCACATCCCCTTTCTGGGACTCAGTTTCCTTCTCTGCAAAATCAAAATGTTGGACTAGAGGACCTGCAGGTGTTTTCCAACTCTCAACTTACGAACCTCTAACAGGTATCTGGAAATTTTATCTGGAATTGATGTCTGTATGACTAGAATTCCTGATTTTTCAGCTCTGAACTCCCTGATCCTATGAGGTCAAGGTGGCAAATTAAAAATGGTAAATAGATGTTACAGACAATAAAGGTTGCTGGAGCTCAGGGCAGGTGGAGGTGGCTGGGGGAGGGGGCAGCTAGGCAGAGAAGGAAGGAAGGCTGCTCTGAGGAGATGGTTGACCTCAGGAAGAGCTGGAATTGAAATAGGCAGAGAAGGTGGGGAGGGAGCCCCCAGGAAGCAGGAACTGATCGAGCACAGTCATGCAAGTGTAAATGAGTGTAGCACATGCAGTGAACTGTGGGGAAGTGATAGGAGATGAGCCAAGACAATCCTTTGTACAACCTGACCCGCTGCCTGGAATGCTCTCCCTTCACCTTCCCCTCTTGGACTTCTTAGATTCCTTCAAGGATTAGCTCAAGTGATGCCTCCTACAGGATGCCTTTCAGGATTCCCCCCAGTCCTTAACGTTTCCTTTGTCAGATTCCTTCACATTTTCTTTGACTTCATTTATCTAGGTCAATGTTCTGTCTCCTCTTCCACCCTCTTCCCCCACGTCGATACTTGAGGGCAAAGCAAGGGCTGTCATTTCTGGTCATTGTCTGACGTTTTTCGTGGCGCCTTAAACTGGTGGAAACATGACAAATGTCGAATTGAATTGAGTAAAATCAAATTGAATTGAATTCGGTTTTGCAGATGAGTAATGGAATGTTGCTGTGCCATAAGAAATGATGGAATGGCCGGTTTCTGAGGAAACTGGGAAGACTATGCTATGATCTGATGCAGAGGGAGGGGAGCAGAACCAGGAGGACAATTTACACGATGACCACGACATTCTCGAGAAAAACAGCTTTGAGAGACTTTAGAACTCTGAGGAATGCAAGGGTAAAGTACTATTCTGAGGACCCAAGATGAATTATCCTGCCAGAGAGGTGATGGGCTTAAAAACCCAGAATGAAGCATGTCTATTTGGACCAGTGAGAGACCTCACTTATTTCTTGTGAGGAATTTTAAATAATTGTTCTATCAGGGGAGGTATCATGAGAAGGAGGAATAATAAATGCTTGTAGAAATTAATGAGAGACAGAGACATGAGGGGGAAAGGGGGGAGAGAGAGAGAGAGAGAGAGAGAGAGAGAGAGAGAGAGAGAGAGAGAGAGAGAGGATTTTATAAAAGGGGAAATTGAGATTCAGAGAATTCAAGGGATTTGTCCATTATCACAACGGAAGTAAGTGGCAAACCTTCATTTGAACTCAGTCCTCTGAGTCAGGACCTCTCCTCTCTTTTCTTACCTCTTACTTGACTGTGAACTTATGGACTCTTTCCACTGTACAATACGGCTTCCCAGGCAGGGATAAAGGTGATTTTAAAAAACAAAATAGATGGCTTCGATTACATTAAATGAGTATGATTTTTTTTAAGTAAAAGGTATCCTACTCCTGATCTTGTCCTGCTAAACCTCAGTTCCAGATGACCCTGACCATCCATTGACTTTGCTTTCTTACATGCTGCCAAACCAAGTTAGCGAAAATCCTAAAACCATGCTGACTGGAACCACTACAGATTTATGTCAAATAATATCAACTGGGCTCTCAACACAGGAAGGCAATCCTTTTCTACTCCCTGACTCTCACCATGGCAGCCCCTCCAAACCTTTTCATCCCTCTTCAAGCCTCTCCCACACAGTTTTTCCTCCTCCCACCCTCTCAGCTGAGAACAGCCTCATATTTCCCTGAAACAAAAGTGTACCATTCAGCAAGAGTTCCCTCTTCTCTCCTCTTCACCCTTTCTCACATAATAAGGTAGCCCTTCTCCTGTTCTTCTCTGTGGATAAGTGATCCCATTCCATCCTTCTTTCTCCAGCAGATTGCCCTTTTTATCACCACCATTCTCTAACTTATCTTTAATCTCTCCTTAGCTATTGGCTCTTTCCTTACTGCCTACCAACCTGCCCACATTTTTGCCATCTTCAAAACCCCATCATCCTTGATTCATCCATCCTTACTAGTTCTAATCTCACATCTTTCATGCCTCATGGGGCTATGTTTCTTGATAAGGTTATCTTCAGTAGGTGCATCCACTTCCTTTCCTCTGTTTTCTTCTCCAACCAAAATTGCACTTTCTGAAATTACCAGTGATCTCTTAATGTCCAAATCCAAAGGCTTTTTCCCATCCCTCATCCTCCTTGAACTCTCTGCAGCCTTTGGTACTGTCAATCACCTTCTCCTTGATACTCTATACTTCTCTCTAGCCTCCTGGTTGTTTCTCGAATGAGACGCTCCATCTGTTGACTCCAGGCATTTCCACCAGCTGTGAGAATGCCCTCCCTCTTCTTCTCCACCTCCTGGATTTCTCTGACTTTCTGAAGTCCCAGCTAAAATCCCACCTTCAATAAGAAACCTTTCCTGATGCCTCTTAATGCTACTGTCTTCCCTATGTTGATTATCTCCACTTTCTCTTGCCTATAGCTTGTGGGTACATAGGTGTTTTCATGGTGTCTCCCTTATTAGATTATGAGCTCCTGGAGAGGAAGGACTGTGTTTTGCTTTTCTTTGTACATCCAGAGTTTAGCACAGTTCCTGGGCACATAATAGGTACCTAATAAATGCTTGTTGACTGACAAAAATCAGTACAAGTAGGTAAAGAAAAAAGTGTAGAATGAGAGAATATTACCGATGAAAGTCTGATACCCAAGGTAAAGAAAGGATCCATGCAGCTGTCTAGAACCAAGAAGCTTCCCCAATAGATCAGTGATCAAAGGATATGAACAGTTTTCAAAAGAAGCTTATCAAGTCTCAATGACCACATGAAAACATGCTCTAAATCATTAACAACATTGGAAATTAAAAATAAAAAAAAACACTCCAAGTTTTCACCCCATGTTAAGTTAGTACAGATTTTAAAATGAGCCAGTGCTGTAAGAGCTATGCTGGTAAAGCTGTAAATTGGTCCAGCCGTTCTGGAAAACAGTTTCCAATTATGCAAGAAAAGCGTATCAACCTTTGTCAGTCCTCGGCGTGTTGACTCTCCCCACTGATGGTGTGTGTGCTTGTGCTCCATACAAAAAGAATGTTCTATTGCAACTTTTTAACTTTGCTGTTTCATTAAATGCTTTTGTTTTGAAGTAATTGTGTCTTCTGGCTGGTTAGAGAAAAAAACAAAACATCCGTGGGGGCTCATAAGCATTAATTTTGAACAGATACATACCCAAAGAGTACCTTGAATCTGGAGTAGCTACTCTGGGGGCCTTGTGTGTAAGGGTGGGATGTTTCATGTATTTTGTTTCAAGGATGGACTCAGTTCTGGATGGTCAGATGGGGAAGGAGAAAATATATTCAGATATGGCTTGTTGGTTTTTTTTTAAGGTATCAATAAAACTTACTTTCAAAACGAAACAAAAAAAAATCTCTAGCTTGGATGCCATAAGAGAAAGCAGATGTGGGTAAAATTTAGTCTGGTAGCAATAGTAGAAAGAGGTGATAGAAGGGGCAGTATCCCTGATGCTTTGGAGTAATGGCAAGACAAGGCATAGTTTAGAGAGAGAAAAGTATTGGGAATCTGCCCCCTTCAGAGGGACAGGAACTAAATCAGAGGTTGGATTCGAGCCTGGCTGTTCGTGTTCCACCAAGGATATCCCCTTCCTCACAATCTATAAATCAGTCCTCTGTAAAGTGGACCCTTATTTTCTCATTTAATTTTGGCATAAGTGGGCATAAGTACATCCCTGTGGGGTAAATTTTTTAAAATTGACACTTGACTGAGTCAAAGAGTTCTTGCATAGAAGAAGAGTTGTGCTTTTGCTGCAGTATGTAGTCACTAGACTCCCTTGGCAGCAGCATTTGCCAAATCCCCCCTCAAGTCCCTGCCGTCCCTTGTCCTCCAAAACCACAGGGGACCCCATGACTCAACATTTTCAGCTCCAGGAATTTTGCCTCCTCCTTTTATTCTGGGTATTTACAATGTCATGAGAACATCCAAACAGCAGAAAAGTTGTCTTGGGCCAGGCAGGTCATCCATCCAGCTGAAGATTCCCTGTGACAGTGGCCTGAAGGATTTTGTTTTGTGAGAAAGCAAGATGTCACCTTCAGGACATCACTAACATTCCCCTTGATAATTCATGGAAAGGACCTTGAATGTACACGTATTGACCACTTTGTGAGTCTTGCCTTTTGCTGAGTCTTGGTGGTTTCACCTGATTCATCTTAATAATTACACTATCTACAGGCCTTTTTGTAAAAATCACCATGCAAGCTTCAAAGAGCTATGTAAATGAGAACCGCTGTTATGTGTCTTAACTTACCTTTTGTCATAGGTGTCTAATAGAGGTAGGGTGCCATATCACATTTCACCATTAGGTGTTAAGTATTTAACTCATTATATGGTATGGAAACTTGGTTCCCAAATTTCCCCAGACCTGAGATTACAAATTTAGAGATGAAAGGTACCTTAGATGTTATCTAGTGCAAAACCCTCATTTTAAAGATGAAAAAACTGACTTTCAGAAGGTCACATGGAGCTAGGATTTGACACCTGGTCATTCTGTCTCCAAGTCCAATGTTCTTCTCCACTATGTTCCCCTGGACCCTCAAAACCCATCTAGACTAAGCCCTGATGTTTACAGATAAGAAAAGTGAGACCCAGTCAAGTTAAGTGACCTGCCCAATGTATCACACAGGTAGTAAGAGGCAGAGGAAAGATTTGAACTTGGTCCTTTGACTCAAAGTCACAAAGCAAAAAAAAGAGGTTCTGGCTAAAAGCATGTGACTGTGGGCAAGTCTCTTCACTTTTCAGTATCCCAGATACTGAATAAATCTGTATAAAATGGGAATAATACCTTCACGACCTGCTTCACAGGGTTATGATGTGAAACATACTTGGTAAGCTGGAAAGTGCTCTATGAATATCAGTTATTATTATTAATGGCCCAAGTACTCTGAACTGAGTCAGTGGGCTCAATATTTTTTGTCATTTTGTTCTCAAAGAATGGCACATTGTTATCATATAAAAGAAGGACACCCCTGTTCTCCAGAGCCCACGCACAGGTTTCTGGGATGTGTAGTCCAAAGAAAGCATCCTTCCATGACTGAGGATGCACAAGGCTTGTAGTTCAAATACACCCTTCCACCGTTGCTGAAATGGGTTTCTATAATGGGTTCTTCTAATCTGATTCGATTTCCCATTGTCTATTGAATAAATGATAATTATGCTCCTTATCCTGGCATTTCAAGCCCTCCACAATCTGGTTCTTATCCTCCTTACTCTACTCTGGCTTTATACACAAACTCACCATTCTATTTACCTTGTCTCTTAGCACATCTTTGCTTGTGCCATCCCTTACAGCTGGAATGGATGTCCCCAGTCCCCTTCTTGGCCTGCTGAAATTCTTCATTCGAGCCACTTTCCTGCTGGCACTGTCCCCTTGAAATTACCTGACCTTCACACCACAAAGTCTGGATCTCTCCTTTGCTCTTCTCATTCTAAGTACTGGAACGATTTTTGACTATGTCTTGTCTCCTCCTGTTAGATTGTAAGCACTTTGAGGGCAGGGTTTTGTTTTTTTTAAATTTAATCTTTGAATCCTCAATGTGGATCCTCAACGTGCCTTCACATGGTGGGTGCTTAATAATTGTTTGGGTTGATTTGGATTGAGATGGATTAAATGTTTCAAATTCCACAATTACAGACTGTGGGGGGAGGATGGGGCTTAAAGGTTTCACAGTCTATGGGAGCCCCCTTAATAAGCCAATAACCACTAAGAGAGTGGACATCTTATTAATCAGTCAACACTAGAAGAACGTTTTGACTTCTCCCTCTCCCAGGCCCCTCACATCTAATAAATTCTGTCATCCTTCTTTCACAAGGTCTTTCTCATGTGCCCCCTTCCTCCCTTTCCCCTGCTCCAGCCCTCGTCCATTCACCAAATATTTATTAAGAGTCCCCCTACGTGCAAAATCTCCTGTGAGGCACTGGGGAGAGACAAAGAAATAATCCTTGATCTCAAAGGGCTCAAGGGTGATCTAGCACCTCCAACAGCTTTCCAGTGATGCAGGAGGGTACTCATTTATGCATCCATTCACACATTCATTTGTGAAGGTGACCCGGACATAGCCAGAATGCCCATAAAAGCTGCTATCTTTTGTCCTCTCCCCTCCAGGATTTCTGGTGCCTTCTGGAGGCTGGTGTGAACCTACTGGGAATTGAAAAGGCAAAAATAAAAAAAAGAGACTTGTGTTTATCTCTGGCCTCTGAAAGATCAGAGGACTGTCTACACCCAAGGCAGTAAAAATTTGAATTCACTCATCCTAACTCAGCTAGGACTTTTGGAGAGGCGTGGGGAAGGGGTGAGGGGAGTTTCTAGAGTCCCCACTGCATAAACAGCCTTTGTGGGCACAGATAGGTGGGACTGTGGAGAAGTTTGAAGACAAAGTTGAAAACATGCTGACCAGCCCTGATGCCTGAAGCTGGGAATCTTGGGGAGTGGGATGTGGAGGGTGGAGGGTGTACAGAAGAGGTCGGAAGAGGACCAATAAGAAAGAGAAACATTGATAACGTGGGTGAGGAGGAGGAGACTCAATCAGTCAATCAATATATATTATTCTCTGTTAATATTGCGTTATTAAACTTCTGCTATAAGGCAGACACTGTGCCAGATTTAGGGGATAAAAAGGACAAAAAAGAAACAGTCCTCGCTCCTGAGGAGATCCCATTTTATTGGGGGAGCTAGTAATGCAACAAGAAATCGCTTGCTAAGCATCTACTAAATGCCCAGTTCAGGAGGAGGTGCTCTCCAGGACCTTACCCTCAGACAAGGGAGACAACTGGACTTGAACAGACCAATCTCTGCAAGCTATAAACCGAATGTAGGACAACACACTAAGCGGCTCCCTCTTCTTCTTGTTGCTGGTCCTCCCTCGATAAGGGAGCACTGATGACACTGTGATCGTGGGGTCGGGACCCACGGAGTGGATTTAAGACGAGCCTCAGTGGTGGGGGACGCAGCCCCCAGGCGGGCACCTCACTCTTCTCCTGCACAAAGGGCTGCCAAGGTCAGGTTGGGTTCCTGCGGAGATGGAGGCAGGTTCCAACGTAACACTGTCCTTGGATTAGTTACCATGGCCATCATGAAAAGCTGTGGGTGCTGCCGTGGGATGAGGCATCTTCTCCGTCACTCACCTCTAAATATGTCCATTTCAGACCAACTCTGATCCCTCCAAGAAACTTAGCAGTGCACAAGAGACAGCCGCAAGCAGCTAGCAAGCATTTATCAAAGTAAACAATGAAACAGATGGGGCAGTTGTACAGGTCAGTGGAGACAACAGAATCCATGTGAGTAAATGATCCTTGTGGTTCAGCTGGACCAAGGAGACAACAGTCTCGCCTGGCTCATGTCTCCCCCCAGCACTGTGTGCACCAGTACACAGCAGCATAGGAATGTTTTCCAGGAAATTTCTCCAGTCTGCCTAAAGTAAAAGTGTAAGAGGTCTTCCCTGGACTTGAACTTTTTACAGTCTTTGCAAAGATAAGCCAGGGTAAGCTTGAGATCTGTGGTCAGAGAGTCTAAATACAAGCGTCAGTGCTTTGACCAACAGTAAGGGTCACTCTCCTGGTGTTTCAGGTAACCAACCTGAGGTACCACTGAAAAGAAAATCCCATGGCATAGGTGTGCTCTGGCCCACTCTCCCAGAGCCAAGCAGGGTATGAAGACTCTCATCCTGTGGGGTTGAACTCTCCCTTGGCACTGTTGCCATCAATTGGTCTGAGCTCTTACTGGCTCTATTTCCGTCCCTCTCCATTATTAGAGGCCAGTAAAGAGGACTCCAGCTCCACTGAGCCACTTGACATAAAAAAGATTTTGCAAACAGACAGTTCCTTCAAAGGTACAGCAAGAATAAATGTAGAAACATTTCTCCCAAATCTCTACCCAAAGAGGGGAGCTGCTCATTCTTGTTTCTTCCCCTGGGCCCAACTTGGTGGCTGCAATTGCACAGCTCAGTCATGGCGGACATTCTCTTCCTCTATATCTCCTCCGTTTCTGAAGAAGGAGGCTCAAAACTTAACTCAGTTCCTACATAGCATTCGTCTCACCAGGTTCATATTTAGATGCCACATGATAACCAGATGAGTCTTTTTTTGCTGGACTGGGGTTTTGAAGATCGCACCTCTAGATGGCTCTTTGCTGCTTGGTGGAATCAATGAGGCCCCTGAAGTAAAACCTGGCCTGAATTCTGACCCCCCATTCCCTCTGGGGCTCACTCTGCCAACCTTTGAAACTCACGAGGCCCGAGGCTCCACTCCCTTCATCTAGAAGGAAAAAAAGAAGACAAAAAGATTGAGCACCAGAAACTATTTTTCAGGGGACCATATGGCCTCGGAGGGGAACTCCCTCGGGAACCCAATTTTTAACTGGATGCTGTGAGAAAAAGACGCACTACAGGAAACAAAGAGATGGCCAAAGGGGACTCCAGTCTTTCTGAAGATATCAGTACTTCTGGTTACTCAGTCAATTGAAAATGGCTTCTCCCTGGCTAAGATGACAAAACAGGAAAATGATAAATGCTGGAAAGGATGTGGAAAAATTGGAACACTAATGCATTGTTGGTGGAGCTGTGAACTGATACAACCATTCTGGAGAGTAATCTGGAACTATGCCCAAAGGGCTA
>CM053593.1:373980102-374003593 GCA_028646575.1 Pseudocheirus occidentalis
CACCATGGGGGGAAGGGAAAGGGAAGGGAGAAAATTTGAAATTCAAGAGACTTATGGAACTGAATCTTGTAAACTAAAAGTAAATAAATCAAAAAAAAAAAAAAAAGAAAATGGCTTCTCCTAATCACCTAGCTAGCCCAGTTACAGAATGTCTAACATGCTCCATAGTCTCTCTACAGAACATCTATTACGTGTCATCAAGATTGTCCTGTAAGCAAGCTTATTAGCCTCTCCTCTTGGAGGCTGATGGGGGTCTAGGCATGCACCCGTCCCCCACTCCAAAAGCAAAGGAACATGAGTGGTGCATGGGATAGATGTTGATATATAGAGCAGTGGTTCTCAACCTTCTTACTGCTGCGACCCTTTAATACAGTATGGTGACCCCCAACCATGAAATTATTTTCATTGCTATTTCATAACTGTAATCTTGCTACTGTTATGAATCCATCTGATATGCAGGATGTATTTTCATTGTTACAAATTGAACATAACCCACAGGTTGAGAACTGCTGATGTAGAGCATGGTACTTCAGGGACAACATGCCCTCATCACTACTCCCATAAGTCTCTCTTTCTTGAGTCTCCCCCCACACCAATCTGCCCAACACACAGATGCTGAAATGATTTTTCTATAGTTCAAGTCTGACTGTATCACACCCCCACCCAGCTCCACATCCTTCCCAATCACTCCCTCTTGCCTCTCAGATCAACTCTAATCTCACACCCTGTTCCCAACCTACCTTTCCAACCACATTATACATGATTCCCAAACTCCACAGTTCAACCAAACTTGCTGTTTCTCACACAACACACTCTTATTTTCTGTCTTTATATTTTGACACTTGTGATCCCCCAGACTTGAAATACACTCCCCTTTTCTTCTTAGAATCCCATTTGCCTAAATAATGCTGCTTCAATGACACCTATATGAACCCTTCCCTGATTTCCCCAGTTGTTAGTACCCCTCCTGCCCTGTATTAAGCCCTCTTAATGAGGGACTAATTAACTGAGAATTCAGGGGAATTAACATGGCCTGGAAGAGTAATGAGATTGCCTCGCCATGGTGTGAGGAACTCTGTAAAAGTCTTTAGCCCCCTTCCTACTGCCCAGTCTGGGCCCAGGTACCCCCTACCACCATTCACCTGCTGTCTAGACTGTGATGTGGGTGGTGGAAGGAGGTTCATCAAGAGGTTGGTCCAGCCCCACCTGGACTCTGGGGCTCCTCTCAGACACCCCTTTCATCTACATTGTGTGAGTAGGAAGAATGTGCCTATCCTGGTGGGGAGGAGATCAGTGTGATGGAATGTACTGTCTTCTGGCCAGCAAGATGGGGGTGGAGAGAGAAAGAGAGAGACAGGATGAACATGTGCCCAGGAGGGGAGGAACAAAGCAGTCCTCAGAAAGGAAAATAAACCAGTTCAGGGTTTGTGGTAAGTGGAGAGCCAAAGACTAGACATTATTACCATCTGGGAGGGAGGCAGGTGCACTTGGCTACTCATTCACATCAGTGGGCTCACTCTCTCCAGTTCTTTTTATGACTGATTCTGGAATGAAATGCTAATCTCCTGTTAGATCAAGTGTTCTTAGTCTGGGGGCCATGAACTTGTCTCCTTTTTAAAAAATATCATTATAACTATATTTCAATATGACTGGTTTCCTCTGTAAGTCTAAGAAGTTTATGCTATGCATATAAAATCACTGTTTTAAAAAGGATTGATGGGATTCCCTGGTGGCAAAGGGGTCTCAATCCCCGCATTAAAAAAAATGGCGGTCAACATAGAGTTGTTATGGGAGGTGGTTCTGGAGTAGGAGATCTGAATTTGATTCAATTTATTCTCCTTGCCCATGAAATGGTCCTATCCCCAGGGCTGGGCCTGAAGGTGAATCTGCCTTTTTCCCCCATGTGCCTGGGGGATTTGCTTGGTCTTGAGTGACATAGAAGGGAGCTGTAGTTGTCTTCAAATATGAGAAAACCTGTCAGGGAAAAGGGGGCCTAGACCTTTTCGGCTTGGTCCCAAAGGGCAGAAATGGGAGCGATGGAAAGAAGTTGCAAAAAGAAGAATTTAAGTTTGAAGTAGAATCAGTAGTAGTATTTGTTATTTTATATGTATGTGAGAGAGGGAGAGAGATTTTATATATATAACAACAAATATACATGTACTCTTGAAATATATATGCATATGTATATATGTGTGTGATTTTTTATATATAAAATATATATATATATATACACTCTTTAAGTATATATGTGTCTATATGAATATATGTGTGTCTCTCTATATATATGTTTATATATACTCTTGCAGTATTTTGGCTATAATGTGACAGCCAATCCCCTCATGCCTTCTATATAACAGTAAATAACTCCTCTTTACTTGTCTGGGAAGTCACCACTCAGTTCATTCCAGACACTGATTAAAGATCCTTCAGAATATTTTTCGTATTTCTCTTCAAGATAAGAGTTATGCTCAGTCTCTTAGGGGGGAAAAGGCTAAATTAGCCTTTTCTCTTTGTCCTCTCAAGTAAGTATAGGAAAAATTATTTTCCAAATGTGCCCCTTTGCCAGCTCCTCACAAACTCTTCATGGAATACTTTGTATGAGGTGTCTTTCTAACATAATTACTTACCACAGTTCTGATGAGGAAAGAAGTTTGATGACACCTTCTCCTTCTCCATATTTTCCCCAAATTGGTCATAGAGACTTGGAGATTATTGAAGAAGTAGACCCTTCTCCTTGACTCTGTACGAAGAAGAATTTCATAGAGAGAATCTCTCAACGGACGGATGCTAAACTGCCAGCCCAACGGTTCTCATGAACATTCTAGGCAGCTCTTAAAGTTGCAATGACTCTAGTTTCTATAAGCGAGGCATTCGTGTGTGTATTGTATTATGTATTATAGTTATATATTTTATGTTGTAATATTTATATAATTCTTATATAAATAAACATGCTGTAGGTATTATGATATAATATTAAATATAATATATTTTAATAACATAACATTAAATATAACATATTTGATAACATATTATATAATTATATAATATATATTATATACACATGCATGTATGTGTTATGCATTTATGTATGTAGTCAGTAACAAGCCACCCTGAGTAAGGAAAAGCTTCCTAAAAATTATAGCCATCCCAAAGTGAAATGGGGTTACTCCCTGAGGCAGCCCCATTCCACTCTGGGAGTAGGGAGTTTTCCATCAATGGAGGTCCCTAAGAGGATGACCTGACCACCTGTAAGGAATATTGTCAATGGGATTCTTGCTCAAGTAAGGGTTGGGTTAGATGGCCTCTGAAGCACTTTCTCTCTGGCCTTCAGTGAGTTCTATGAGTGTGACAGGGGAAGAAGCATGGTGCCCTAGGGTCTGCGTTAAAATCTCACCTCCGTCATGTCACCCAGGGCTTAGATGAATTCAGTTCATTCCTTAACTTCCTTGTGGGTGTGTTTCTTTACTGTGAAATGAGATAGTTGAATAAAGAGGACTTCAAATGTCCCTTCCAGTCCTCGAGCCATTGTTCCATGGTCTTAAAGGATGGTATTGAGATGCCCACCTGTCCTTGCTCTCCTGGCCATAGATAGTGAAATTGCTGTCTGTCTGTCTCTCTCTGTCTCTGTCTGTCTGTCTCTCTGTCTCTGTCTCTCTGTCTCTGTCCTCTCTTACTGTCTCTGTCTCTCTCTGTCTCTGTCTCTCCTCTCTCTCTGTCTCTGTCTCTCTCTCTGTCTCTTTCACTTTCTCACTCTCTGTCTCTTTGTCTCTCTTCTTTTTCTCTCTCTTTCTATCTCACTACCCCTTCCACCCTAACTCTTTGTCTCCCCTCTCCTGTCTCTTCACCCATACTCCTCAATGCCAGAGACCCAGGGCCCACTCTCGCTGTGCTTTCTCCCCAACCAGTGTCTTTCTCCTACACCCAACACCATTACAGAGCATGGGCAGCACACCTCAGGGCTTGGAGTTTCTCTGACATTCCAGGGCTCTGGATTCTAAGGCCCTGTGAGCAGGGAGCAGGAAACGATTGGATGCACACCTAGACTGGCAATGGGCCATGAGGCACCAGTTGAGATGGAAAAGGAGAGACAGCAACCAATAAACAATCATTTATTAAGTATCTACCATATACCTGATACTTTGCTGAATTCTGAAGACACAAAAATGAAACAACCCCTGCCTTGAAGGAGTTTCTATTCTGCTGAAGAACCCTAAAATCATCAGTCTAGACGGAAAGGACCTCAGGGGCTGTCTAATGTAACTTCCTCATTTTAATAAGTATGGGAGGTAGGGATTTGAACTCGGGTCCTCCTGACTCCAGGGCTGGTGCTCTATCCTAGCTGCCCCAAGGCTGATTATTTTCAAATCCCCTGCCAAGAAGGGATGGAAACATGTCAGTCAGGCCAGCCAGCCACCTACCTAGAGGCCATTCCAGAGGTCAGCTCAAACATCCCAGGCTGTTCTCAAGGTTGTGGGATTATAGAACATCAGAGTTGAAAAGAGCCCATGGAGACCATTCAGTCATTTTGCAGGTGATGGAACCAGACTCACAGATGGTCATCAGGATGGGTGTAAACAGACGGCTCACCATGATGATGATTGCAGCTTCCGCGTCAACATCTGCTTCAGAAAACAGAAGGAATGAAATTCTGTGAACAGCTAGACAGTGTCTTCCAAATGGAGCCAGCCTCACACCTTGGTATTTACCAGATCTGTGATCTGCGGGAAGAGTAGAGCCACTGAACCTCATTTTCCTCATCTATTAAACAGGAAGCAGAATGCTGGTTTAACATGTACCCCAACATCCCCCACCCCAATCTCCGAGTTAAATCTTGAGAGCAGTTTATGTAAATTACATATCATTTTGTCTCCATCCAGAATTTCCTTTTTGGAACTCAGCATATAGATCAAATCTAGGTTGCCACTAATGTAAGTATAGAAGCTACATGGTGCAGTAGACAGAGCAACAGGCCTGGAGTCAGCAAGACCTGAGTTCAAATCCAGTCTCAGACACTTACTAGCTGGGTGGCCCTGGTCAAGTCACTTAACCCTGTTTGCTTCAGTTTCCTCATCTGTAAAATCAGCTAGAGAAGGGAATGGCAAACCATTCCAGTATCTCTACCAAGAAAGCGCCAGATGGGCTCATGAAGAACTGGACACAACTGAAAGGACTGTCTAACAGTGTAGACTCAAGGACCCCGGCCCTTTGGGAAGCGCTCACGGAGAGGAGGACTAAGAGATTGAGGGCAGCCTTTGTTCCGCCGTACAGAAAATACAGAACAATGCAAGAACTCACAGCATCCAATAAACAGGAAGGCTCCTTCCTTCCACTTTTTGTGGAGTCCCCCTTCCATCCCGGGTATCTAGGGAGGCCTCTGGCCTTGGGGTACCACCTGCTCAAAGAATTTGGGCTTTTACCAGGAGAAAAATAAGCCCGGGGTGATAGGAAGCCAGCGCCCTTTCTCCTGAGACTTGAACCACCCAAACAGCTTTTGGGAGGAGCAGAAAGCACAACCCACGTTTTGGGTTTTCCATGTCCTGCTCCGGATCAGTCCTTTTACTGCTCATTCCATTATGTCTGGAGTCAAACAGTAAGGGTTCTTCTCTCTGGGAGCTTGGTCTCCAGCCTCACACCCTTCCTCCCCTCTTTCCAAAAAACTCTTCTCTCCAAAATCGCAGAATTGTAGATTTATAACTTGAAGGGACCTTAGAGGTCATCAGATCCAATTCCCAATTCTCAGACAAGGAAACTAAAGCACAGAAGCTGGACCTGGGGTCTGGAAGACCTGAGTTCAAATCTGGCCTCAGATACTTACTAGTTGTGTGACCTTAGCCAAGGCACTTAACCTCCGACTGCCTCAATTTCCTCATCTGTAAAATGGGTAGAATATTAGTACCTACCTCCCAGGGTTGTTGTGAGGACCTAAGGAGGTAAAAAGTCTTCATTCAGAGAAAGAACTGATAAATTGATAAATAGAAGTATGTATTGAATGGTTTTACACACACATACACACATGACACATGTGACACACGTGTGTGTATGTGTAATGGCAGCCATTTCTATGGGAGGATAAGGAAGGAAGAAAAAAGAAAAAAAGTTACAGGATAACTTTATTATATATTTGAAGGAATAGCAAGTTGTACACAATAGATTTACAGTCTCACATATGATCAACTTTTTTCTATTTTTGGAAATGCTTGTTTTATTTAAGTTCAGAATAAAATGAATAAAATATTAAAATGAGATCATAATTATAAAGTGCTTATCACAGCCCCTGGCACACAGTATGCTCTATATCAATGTTAGTTATTAGTAAGTAACTTGCCCAATGTCAAGCAGCCAGGAAGTGAAGCAGAATTTGAACCCAGGCCTTCCTGAGCTCCAAACCAGTGCCCTATACGCTCTGTAACATCGCCTCTCTAGATGCCGGTGTCATTCAGAGACTCCCTCCTGTTCTATCA
Source organism: Pseudocheirus occidentalis (assembly GCA_028646575.1). Taxonomy (NCBI): domain Eukaryota; kingdom Metazoa; phylum Chordata; class Mammalia; order Diprotodontia; family Pseudocheiridae; genus Pseudocheirus; species Pseudocheirus occidentalis. The sequence continues at coordinate 373,986,564 of CM053593.1, forward strand.
AGGGGGCTGCATATCAATGACACGGATCCAACTTCCCCTGCTGCAGTGTGGTGGGAGAATCACATGCTATGCTCTCATTGGCCCTCTCCACTTTGTTCTGAAGGAGGATGGAGTCAGACCAAGCATCACCCGTTAACCAAGGGGTCTGTCTGTATAAAACAGCCAAGGAAAGGAATTCAAGGTCAAAAGGAACTTGGGGTGTCGGCTAAGTCCTTGCCATTGGGGCCTCACCATGGATAAATCTAGGGAAATCGCCCTCTTGGAGAGAAGTGCACTGACCATCTGACTCCAGACATGACCTAGGGAGAAGCAAACCTGGATCATGCCTTCTGTTCCTTCCAGGAGTTATTTGGGTGGTTCAAGGCTCCTACAGGAGGGAGGAGAGAGAAAGGGGAGGACAGAGGCGCAAAGTTCTGAGAAAGGATCAAACCAAAAGATCTGAAAGCATCCGATAAGGAGCCAGGCAAGGTCAGAGGAGACGTTAGAAATTCAGCTGGGCCATGGGAGGTTCTGCGGAGCCCATGAACAGCAGAGTGACCTTTGTTCACTAGAGAACTCCTGGGGCTGTTTTTCAAGCCTGACTCACTCTGACAGAGCTGAGGAGCATCAGCTGGTGCTGACACTGAGGCAGTCAGTCTAGGAAAAATCTGGAGTGAAGTAGGGGATTTATGACAAAGAAGATTCAAGACATGTTACTAGGAAGCTGGAGCCCAAGGTAGCTGTATGTGGGAACCAGGTGCCTAACTGATGGCTCTCCCCTTCTTAGTCTGGGCCTGGGCCAATCACACCTATGCTGATGGTGGAACCAGACAGCATCCCCTTCCTTGCAGGCCTTCCCCTAGCCCACAGGGTGAGAGCTTAGGTGGATACCAGAAGCTGGAAATCATCTGGGAGTGTGCGGAAGTTTAGTTGGCTTTCCCCATACACTTGTCCACCTCACTGCCTTCTCAATCCATTAAATACTTGAGGTGCCTCTATTATAATCGGGTTAGCACTCTTTAGGTCATCAATGACCACCAAAGAAGGTCGCAAGGCAAAGGAGGATAAAAGGCTGGATCATCAAGAGGGTTCCAGATCAATGACAGGTGAAAGACAAAGTGGTCCTGCCTGGTGTCAGGGAACCTCAATGAATCTGTCAGTCAAACTTTCATTAAGTACCTACTACACATCAGGCACTGAGCTAAGCATTGGGGGCACAAAGATGAAAACAAAGTTCAAAGAAAAAGAAAGATCAAAACCAATCTCTGTGATCCGGTAAAGGAATTCATATTCTGATGGAAGAAACAACGGGTGTATAAGTAGGGGCATGAAAGATATAGAGAGAGTAGGCAGAAGGTAAGTAACACTGGGGGGGGGCCGGGACCAGGAAAGACCTTCTGGGGCTCATGTGGAAGCTGAGTCTTGAAGAAACCAGGGATTTAAGAGGTGTAAATAAGGATGGATGGCACTCTAGGTATGGGATATAGCCAATACAAAGGTTTCGGGACTGGAATGGGAATGTGGTGTGTGAGAAACATGGATTTATCCTAGAATTTATCTTTCATCCTAGAAGTGATAGGAAGCCAATGTAATTTGTTGAGTGAGGAATGAAAGGGTGAGCTGGGTCAATGAACACTTCAGAAAAATTCCTTTGGCAACCATGTGTGGAATGGATTGGAGTGGGCAGTCTTGAGGTGGGGAAGAAATGGGGAATAATTAATAAAGAAATTGCGATAATCAGAGCTCCAACCCAGACTCACCAGATTTCACCATCTTCCTACTGGGAAAGACTCAGTAGCCCTGTCAGCCAACTTCTGAGAGTGATGACTATTATGGAAGCTTTTGGTCAATAACTGTTCTTGATGAACGATCTTCACTGAGTGCAGAGAGTACTCTGGACTGGGGAAGAGTGCACATCTGCGTGAAATCAAGACTGATCTTTATATTGACCAGAGACCTGTTTTCTATTTTTTTCTTCACTCACCTTATTCTGCTCTGCCTAAGTTCACACTAACCTTCCAAGTTTTTCAAAATTCTTCATTTCTTAAAAAATAATATTTGTTTACAATTATATTCTACCATTTGTCCAGTCATTCCCCAAACAACAGGCTCATTGTGCTTAAATTTCTTTGCTATCACTTGAAATGCTGCTATAAATATTTCTGTCTCTTGATGTTTTACCTTTGTTGGGATAGATTCCCATTAGTGGCAAAACAAGGTCAGCGTACAGTTCTGTGACTTTCCTAGGATGCTTCCAAATTGTTTCAGACAATGGTTAGATCAATCCACAACTCTCCCATGACTGCTATTTGTGTGTCTGTCTTTACATAGTCCCTTGCACCGTTTTTGCCTTTGCCAATCTAGTGGGTCTGAATCAAAACCTCGGTCATTTTCATTTGATTTCTGTTATTATGATTATTGGAAAAATCTTTCATAGGGTGATTGATTGCATTACTTACTTTGAAAATTGACTGTTCATATCCTTTGATCATTTATCTTTTGAGAAATGGCTTATAGTCTTATATATTTGTATGAATTCACCATATATCTTGGACACCAGACCTTTACTTGAGATATTTGATAAGAAGATTTCCCCCCCTCCAGTTTGTAACTTCTCTTAATTCTCATTTTTCTTGTTTGGACTTAAGTAGCGCTCATGGAGTCTAGTCTAGACAGCTGGGATCATCTGGACATCTTAGGCTTGGTCCATAGTGTAAATTAGAATGTTATTAAAATGTCTCTTCAATCCACCCCCTTTTTTGCACTGAATCCATCTTCCCCACGACTACCAAATTAATATTCTTAAGTAAGACACAGGTATGGCCATCAGTAACTGGTTCCCTGGTGCCTCTAGGACAAAATGTAAAGCCCTGAGCATGACATGTAAGGCTTTCCATAATCTGGTTCCCATCCACCATTCTAGATGTTTACTAGAACCCCTCCGCCTCATGCTGTCTCCACACCAGACAATCTGAGAAACCTGCTTTTCCTTGAATTCAGAATTCGATCTCCCATCTCCATGCTTTCCCAAAAGCTCTGTGCCATGCCTAGAATGCAGAACCCCCTCACAGAACCCCCCTCTTAGGACCTCGAGCTGCTTTCAAATATCAAGTCAGATACCACTTGTTACCGGACATCTACCTGCTAATCTGCCACCCATATCAAAATTATATTGCATTTATTTGGTATATATTTTGAAGAAATGACCAGAGAGTCAAGAGTGCAGTAAGATATGGGCTAGGTGGGGCAGTGGAAACATCGCCAGACCTGGTGCCAGAAAGACCAGAGTTCAAAGCCTGCTTCCAACACTTATTAGCTTGTGATCCCCTGAGTAAGTCACTCAACCCCTGTCTACGTCTGTGAAATGAGTATCATTACATCTCCCTCCCGGAGTGGTTGTGAGGGTCAAAAGACATAAAACTTGAAAACTGCTGAACACGCTATGACTTGTACTTAGTAGGTGCTGGATCAAAGCTTGTGTCCTTCTTTCCTTCCATCCCAAAGTAGAATCAGCTGCTTTGGGAGTTGGTGGCTTCCCACTGGAAGGTCCTCAGGCAGAATCCCTTTGTTTTGGTCAGGTATGTGGTAGGGAAGAGTCTTTTTCAGGTAGGGGCTGGATTGGATGTACTCTGAGGTCCCTTCCACCTCTGAAAGTCTAGAATCCTGTGACTTAACCAGAGTGGGCAGAGATGCAGTTCATTCCACCCTCATGAGCTCATCCTTAATCAAATCCATAAGTCCTTTGAAAACCTGGTCCATAAGACCAGCCTCATTCCAAGCTAATCCCTGACTCGAGGGCCAGAAAGCCTTAGAGCAGTCCGTGATGGAGCCCTGCCCTTGTCTGCCGGCCCAAGATCTGTCTGTTGGCAGCTTCTGCCGAGACTGAGACTCCAAAGAGTGGTTTGATTTCAGGGACAAAATCCTCAAAATCTTCCTACATCCTTCGAGGACTTTCTGTCATCAATGGTGGTGCCCACTGTACGCCAGGCAACTTGGGTTTGGTCATTCACAAAGTGTCAGATGTAAAGTTTAAGATACAATATGACTCAAGTCAGAAAAATGGATAACATGTCTTATCGGCCTTGTAAATCATTCTGCTAGCTGGAGCCAAAGAGCCAGAGACCTAGGAATGTGTTTTAGCTCCAGGTAGAGCCAATTTCTTCTCTTGAGATCAATGGAGTCCACAGGGATAGGGCACTGGTCCTCTGATTGCATAGGTGTGGGGAGTTTCCTGTTGAGATGCTTCTGAGGCAACTAGTCTTTAATGCATAATCTTAGAGAATGGCCTACGGGGTCAAGTGACTTGCCCAAGGTTACCTAGTCAATATGTATCAGAGAGAGGATTTGAACTCAGTTCTTCCTGGTTCTAGGAGCTCTTATTAGGTGCCTCAAACCCAACAGGTCTGAAGTCAAGTTTGTGATCACTTGCCCTAAACCTGTTCTCTCTTTTGACTTCACTATATGTCAATGGAATGAACGTCCATTAAATCTCCTGTATTCACCTTATAATTCGCTATTCCCTCTGAATCAAATATAACTTTCTCTGGTGTTTAAAAACCTCACAAGCTGACTCTGACTACTTCTATTCCCCTATAGGCACTCAAAGATTCAGTCAACCTGACCATCATAGGCCCTAGCATAGATTTAGGATTGAAAAGAGATCTTAGAGGTTATGCAGTTCAAATTCCCCATTTTACGGCAGAGAAAAACTGAGGTCCTGGGAGAGGGACTAGCCCAAAGTTATATTGGCAGTAAGTAGAAGAGCTCACATTAGAACCCAGAGCCTTTGGCTCCAAAGCAAGAACTCCATTGACTCTCCCTTCATGTAGTTCCTCATATACAATGTTCTGTCTCCTGCCTCCATGTTTTTGTATAGTCTGTCCCCAATGCCAGGAATGCCCTCCTTCCTCATCTCTAACTTGTAGAATCCCTAGTTTCTTTCTAAGCTTAGCTCAAATGTCACTTACTGTATGTGGCTTTTCCTAATACCACTCCCCCCACCTTGTCACTAATGTTTCCTCCTCAGAAACTAATTTTCATTTATTTTGCTTATATGTGTAAGTATTTCCCTCTCTGAGGGAAGAGAGTGTTTTCATTTTCGCTTTTGTATACCCAGTGCACACGATAGGTGCTTAATAATAATTAATAATATTGTAGAGAGATAGATTGATCAGTGTTATCTTAGACTCTTTCCTTTCCTCTCCTCTCACATTCAATGAGTCATCGAGCCCTCTTGATTTCACCTCTATAGCATTCCCTCCCCCCCCATTCCCACCACTACCATCCTAGGACAGGCCTCTCATTACCAACTCTCTCTTCCCCTGAATCCATCTTTCAGACTGTTGGCTGACTGATCTCACTTACTCGGAGACACAGCCACATCATTCCTTGGCTCAGAGATTTTCCTTGACTCCCTTCTGCCCCCAGAGAAAACTCCAGACTCTTTTAACTGGTTTTCAAAGCCCACTATGAAACAAAAAGATATTGATATTTTTTGGTCATCCCCCAAGATGGGGCCCAGTCTGTGTAAGTCTAGAGCACAGGGCCTTGAACAATGTGATACATATCTATCTCCTCTAACACCTCAAAAGAATGGTCTTTGAGCAACAGGCAGTTAATAAATGATTGTTGGATAAACAAATGAGTGAATGAATTAGTGAATGAATGTTCACTTGGCAGCTCCACACTGCTGCAGTGCCTTTCTGAGGGTGGTCTCAGGCTCTCCATCATGGGCTGCCCTGGGAAAGGGGCTCAGCTACAGTACCCTTGAGCATACTTGAGGCCCTTCCTGTAGTATCCCCTCCTCCCCAAAGTCCTCCATCTGCAACCAGCTGTTGGCCTTACTGATAGCAAATTACTATTCTCTTTCTACTGTCTCTTTGCAAAAAAGCTTCATTCCTTTCTAAGCATGTACCAGCTTCCCCATCAGACCAGAGGCTCCTTGAGGGCAAGGGCTGTCTCCCCAATCTGATGGAAATTTCTCTCAAACAGGAATTCTTCACCTTTTTGATTTCCCACCTGCTTTGGCTATCTGGTAAAGCCTTGGGACCCATTCTCAAAATAATGGTTTGTTGCCTACATTCACAATTGAAGGAAATGCTAGATTTTGGTTAGGGGATAATGAAAATGAAGATGTCATTTTTCTCCAACCAAGTCCACAGTCCCCCTGAAATCTGTCCACAGATATGGACACAAGAATATCCCCATTCCTTTAGAAGCAAAAGTTTTCTCCTTGGTCCTCTACCTAAACAACCCTAACTCCATCCCCAGCCAAATTCTCTCTCCCTCTCTCCCTCCTTCCCTCCCTCCCTCCCTTCCTCCTTCCCTCTCTCTCTCTCTCTCTCTCTCTCTCTCTCTCTCTCTCTCTGTCTCTGTCTCTGTCTCTCTCTGTCTCTCTCCCTCTCTCTCTCTCTCCCTCCCTCTGTCTGTCTGTCTGTATGTCCTTTCCTCCTTCTCCCTCCCCCTCCCACTCCTCAATAGTGACCAAGATGGAGCTCTACATGGGAAGGAGGACCCAGTACACTGTGGTGTCAGGCTGCATCCTCCCAAACTATATGGTCTGCACTAGGCAATAAAGGGAAGGGTAAATCAACTGACAAACATTTATTAAGCATCTAGTATGTGTCAGGCAGAGGCATCTAGATGGCTCAGCAGATAGAGTGCTGGGCCTGGAGTCAGGAAGACCCAAGTTCAAATCCAGCCTCAGGCACTCACTGGCTCTGTGATCTTGGGCAAGTCACTTAAACTCTGCCTTCATCCACTAGAGGGAAATGACAAGCCACTCCAGTATCTTTACCAAGAAAACCCCACAGCCGGTATTGGCTAGTCATGGTCCAGAGAGTCACAAAGAATGACTATGCAATAACATAAAACTATGCTGGGTATCAAAGAGGCCAAAGATAGTCCCTGCCCTCAAGGATCATGCAATCTAGTGGAGGAGACAGCCTTCAAACAAATACAAAGCAAGCTGTGTACAGGATAAATACGAGATAATTAAGAGGGGTTGGGAAAGGCTTCCTCAAAAAGGTGGGCTTTTAGCTGGGACTTAAAAGAAGCCAAAGAGAACAGTAGTGGGAGTGGAGGAGGGAGAGCATTGCAGAGTGGAGGACAGCCGGAGAATATGACCAGAGCCAAGAGATGGAGGGTCTTGTTTGTGGAACAGCCAGGAGGCCAGAGTCACTGGATCAAAGAGAACATTTTGGGGTGTAAGGTATAAGATGCTGGAAAGGTAGGAGGGGGCCCAGTTAAGAAGGGCTTTGAATACAGAACAGAGCATTTTGTATTTGATCCTAGAGGCAACAGGGGTTTGCAGGCATTTGGTGAATAGGCAAGTGACATGGTCAAATTCAAGCTTTAGGAAAATCACTTTGGTGGATGAATGGAGGATGTTTTGGAGTTTGGAGAGACTTGAGGCAGGCAGGTCCCTCAGCAGCTAATGCACTAACCACAGGGGAGGTGATAAGGGCCTGAATCAGGGTTGGGGCAGTGTCAGAGGAGAGAAGGGGGCATAGTGGAGAGATGCTGTATAGGGGAAATATACAAGAGATGCTGCAGCAGTGAAATCCACAAGAGATGCTACAGCAGTGAAATCCACAAGAGATACTACAGCAGTGAAGGTATAAGAGATGTTGCAGAATTGAAATCTACAAGAGATACTGCAGAATTGAAATGACAAGAAATGCCACAGCAGTGAAATCCACAAGAGATGCTGCAGCAGTGAAACTACAAGAGATGCTGGAGCAGTGAAGCTAAAAGAAATGCTGCAAAACTGAAATCTACAAGAGATACTGGAGAATTGAAATTTTAAAAAGATGCTGCAGAAGTGAAATCAATAGGCTTAGGCACCATGTTGGATATGGGGGGTAAGAGGTAGTAAGGAATCCAGGATGACTCCTAGGTCAAGAGCCTGAGGGACTAGAAGTATGGTGTTGCCCTCTATGTGATAGGAAGGATTGCGGGGGGGGAAAGGGTTTAGAGGTAAACTGTTTCAGATATGTTGAACTTAAGATGTCTACTGGACGTACAATTCAAGATGCCTTTATCATTTTCTTCACTCTCCCTTTTCTCTCCTTTTGTGAGTCAATACGAACTTCAAAGGAAATCAGTGGAAAGAGTTCTACATTTAGAATCAGAAACTTTTGGTTCAATTCCAGACTCTGCTGCTAATCACCATATAACCCTGGGTAAGTCCTCTCATTTTCTTGGGCCTCAGTTTCCTTATTTGTAAAATAACAGGGTTGGACTAGATGGCTTTCTGCTTGGCTCTATATCTATGATCCTGAAAACCCCTTTCCAACCTACTCACTGCCACTCATATCCCAACACCCATTAGAAATTATGTTAGGATTATCCAAGGGATGAGATGATCAAGGATCTCAAAAAATTTTGATATTCCCAGGGTCCTTGAAGGCTGTGGTTAGGGATGATCGTGAAGACAGGTTCAGGGTCTCTGACAGCTGGTGTTGGTGAGGCTAGAGGGCAGAGGCCAGCCAGGCAAGTAGGCTGCAGTTTGTGGCAAGCGGTGGGTGGAGGAAGCTTAACCCAAGAATACCTCCCCTTTAGGTGGATGAGGGAAGTTGAAATCATTCTCTTGTCTGCCCCAAACTCATAATGCTTGCCTAGCACCGTACCCTTGCAGCCTGAAGATATACATATCACCTCAGATCTGGATGTGATTTTTTGAAATTCACTTATAGGGGTAAGGAGGGAAAATTTCAACCCTGAATGGAGAGGTATGGATCCTGTCACCTACTCCCAAGAGTTTTGGGGCCCCCACTCTGCATGGCACCACCATCTCTCCAGGTAGCCCCACCTTCCATTGATGCCTTTGTCCACCGATACTCTGGTCAGGGGCTCCAGGGGGCATCAGGGTGGAGATGCCCAAAGCTACTTTGCTAGGGCTGGGCAACTGCCAGAGCAACCCCATTGTTTGGGTACAAACATTTCCCTGAATTGTCTGCACTTCCAATGTGGCCACACTTGAGCCAGGAACACTAGTGGAAGGGGAATGAAGATCTCCACTGCCACCCAGAGGGTGTAAGGAAAGACAGTACTGAAGCACACTCCAGCCCTTGCAGGTAGTTGCACCAAAGCTGGGAGGTGGACAGGGAGGCAGGAGGTGGGAGAGGAAAGCAATCTGTGCTGAAATGAGGGATCTGAACCAAGGAAGAAGGAAAAGTATCAGCAGAAAAGTCCCAGGGAAGAGAACTATATTTACTATAGAAGAAGAACCATGACAAAGATGACCTATGAGTAAATGATCTAAAAAAAGCTTTAGGACTATAAAGTGTGTATTCAATGGCTCACCAATTCTCTCCAAGCCAAAAGGTAATGCATTGATTCAAAACTCCTCAGCCCAGAGCCTTACACGTACCCAATGGATGGTAAGAATGACTGATCATCTCTCAGATGGAAGCAAAATGGAGATCTCAGCACAGCCATCCCTTCTAAGTTTGTTATCTAGCTCACCTCTTTCCTGGGGAAAGGTTTGTCATTGACATAGTAGGGTGATGGGGCTACTGGGAACTGGAGATGTGAAGAGACTTTCCTGAAATGAACGTCAATCAATAAGCACGCATTAAAGGGCCTACTATAACCAGAAACTATGGTAGGCTCTGAAGATATAAACACCAAAAATGTTGGAAAGTGAATGAGTGGGTGCTAGCGGTTGGAGAGGATGGGTCAAGAGTGTTCAGTGGGGAGTGACCAAGATATAGGGACACAGTGACCTTTTATACCGCTCACTGCCCTGGAGGGTAGGTCTGTTGCTGGGGATAGGGATGGGGGCTCAGCTTAGAGTCCCTGTCTGGCCCAGATTTTTCAAAACAAGTTTCAGTGATATCTTTTAGTTTTTATGTCCCAGTCATTTCTGGAAAAATCTCCTTCTTGTTATTATCAGATCAAACTATCTATTCTAACAAAAAACAAAAAATAAAATAAAAAATCCAGCAAAACACCTGTTGCAGTGGCCTCTACAGAAAACCTATTCTGCCTTTCACTCTAGAAATCCTCCACCTTTTTGCCATGAAGAGAGAGCTATGTTTCCTTATTCTCTGGGACCATCGTTGGGTTTCCAATTATTCTGAATTCAGCTTTCTTTCTTTTTTTGACCCAGACGTTGAGCTATAAGTCTTAATGGTGGCCGAGTCTGAAAACTGCAGAGAGCAGTTTTTTTTTCCCTGAAAGAAGCTCGTGCTGCCATCTTCTGGAAGCTGCTGAAAATTGCAGGTAGAGTGAACTGAAGAGTCAGGAGAATAAGAATTCATAAAAATAAGCATTTATACAGTGCTTTAAGATGTGCAACGTGTTTGACAAATATCTCCTCATCTGATCCTCACAACCCTAGGAAGTAGGACCTATTATTACCCCCATTTTACAGGGGCTTTCAGAGATTGCATGAGTTGCCAATGGTCACACGCTGAGGCAAGATTTGAACTCAGCACTTCCAGTTTCCAGGTCCAGTGCTCTGGTTACCCAGGGAATGTTCACTGCAACCCAACTATGCTATCAGCTATGAGGAGCTGACCATGCAAATGTGGTTGCAGGTGGTACCATGCCCATGAGCAGCAGTGACTGCTGAGAGCTCTGCCTGGTGCATGACTGGAAGTGACTGAGGTCACTATATGGGTCTCTTGGGAGTGTTTGCTTATGGATAGGTGTTGCTATTTCCCATCCGCTCTGGTAAGTGCTCCATTTGTAGTCTTTTCCCTATATAGAAACTGTTTCTTCCTTGAGCTTTGTGACCTGTGTGCTCGCAAGAAGAGGTGGGGTCCTACAGTGAGGTTCCCAGATGCTGGACAGGGGCCATGAGCCAGAGATGTGAAAAATCCCCAAAACTTATCTGAGATCCTTGTACCACCAGAAAGTGTCCTACAAAAGATTTACAACAACAAAGGCCAATTTTATACCCCAATAGCCTTTCCACTCCTTCAGTCCCAAAACAGAAAACTCTAGGTGAAGAAGAATGTATTTTGTCATATCAGAGTTAAAAGAAGTGACTGGAGGGTCCTTGTAGGAGAACCTGGATCTGAAGGGAGGAATCTGGGACCCACAGGAAAATGCCTGCTCATTCCTGGAGCCAAGCAACAAGGTGATTCTGTGAATAGAAAGGAAACACAGCCAATGGCCATGTGTTATGACCCAGGGTGCACCCAGCCCCTGGAGAGGATGATTCATTTGCAGATGAACCAAGACCACACAGGACTCCTAATGTTACTTTTTTCATTTTAGAGTTGAGGAAGCTGAGGCCCAGCAAAGTTAAACCACTGTCCCAGGTTGCACAGGTAGGATGCAGGACAGCCAGGATCCAAACTCTGATCCTACCATTCAACACTGATCATCCTTTCAAAGATATCTCCCACCCCTCCCCCGTCAGAGTAGCTTCCTGCAGAGCCCACTAGATAGTTCCAACCTAACTTAGCTCAGGCCCTCCCACCCCCCACTGGCCTATCAATCAGTCAATCAATCATCATTTATTAAGTGCCTACTGTAAGCCAGGCACTGTGCTAAGTGCTAGGTCAGGTTCTAACCCCAGGCAAGGCTGGGGGTGAGAAAATGGATGACCCAGAGTTGGGACTCCCCTGGGCTGTATCAGCCAAACCAGTTGGGGTTAGACTGGAGTTATATTCATATGCAAAATCTGGACTCGAGATGCTTTCCCAGTCACAGATTCTGTATTTGTTTTCTCTCCCTCGAGTTTCCTAGCAAAAGTTTCTTTTGAAAACGTCCAACATTGTCTGGGCTGAATGAAGGGGGAAAGCACTTTGAGCCACCCCTGGACCCAGAGAATGCTAGAGCTGGAAGAGCCCTAAGTCAAATTGACCATTTTCCAGAAGAGGAAACTGAGATCCAGAGAGACCCCAAATCTGGAGCTGGGAGGGACCTTGGAGGCCACCCAGTTCAACGCCCTCATTTTACGGAGGAAGAAACTGAGGCCCAAAGAGGGTACGTGAATGGCCCAAAGTAACAGAGTGAGTTAGCAGCGGCTGAGATGGGGAGCAGGACACCCAGAGGGCGGAGCAGGGCAGGCTGCAGAGATCACCAAATTTGGGGCATTCAAGTCTGGGATGGGAAAAACTCAAGGGGAGGGCGGGTTGGATAGCTGGGATGATGCTCAGTCTCATCTTCTCCATCCAGATGGGGGTGGGAGGGGGGAGGATGAAGCCTGTGTGATGAGTTAAGTGTAAATGAATGAGAGGCACATGGAAGGTCTAGAGTTAAGGGGAAAGTGTTCTGGTGAAGCACAGCTGGGATTTCATCAACAGTCCTCCCCCCTCCTCCCACCCCCTTCCATCCCAAGACATTATTACAAAAATAGTCCAGGCCAGAGCTGGTCTGACCTCCCCAGCCCCCACCTCCCTCCTCCCGGCTGGCCCCAGCTCTGGATGCCCCCTCTGCTCGGCTCAACAGCCAGGACCAGAGGGTTCCCAATAGCAGATGGATACCGTCCGTCGGCCTCCTTCCCTTCATCTCTGGCTTTTGTAATTGGTTCTCTATTGTTCTGATTATTTGTTTGTAAAGCCTGTCTGGGACAGTTTGCTCTTTAATAACCTCCTAAGGGTGACGGGAAGGGAGAGGGGCGTGGTGGAGAGGAGATGGAGAGAGCTGGGAAAAGCCATTCGATCCCATCTCAACCCATCCATGTACTTCCCCACTCTGTGCTAGCTTCCCCTGGTGCCGCCCGCCACTGCCACCCTCACCAGGTGAAATCGGGAGAGAAATCTTTCTAGCAAAGTCAAATGGGTCATGGTAGACCTAAGGCCAAACCAATATGGCGAGAGCCGGGAAAAGAGTCCTGGGGCAGGGAGTAAAGAGAACTATGGGAAGCACAGGATTCTAGCGTGGCACAGTTGAAAGGGGACTCAAGATTTCTTGACTCACAGAATCATAGTTTTGACCTTTGAGGTCTTCTAGTAAAACCCTTTCTTCTTACCGAGGAGGAAACTGAGGCACAGTTGAGTGATGATGTTTGAGTCATATCCAACTCTTCATGACCCCATTCAGGGTTTTCTTGCAAAGATGCTGGAGTGGTTGGCCATTTCCTTGTCCAGCTCACTTGACAGATGAGGAAACTGAGGCACACAGGGTTAAGTGACTTGCCCAGGGTCACACAGCTTACTAAATGTCTGAGACCAGATTTGAGTTGAGGAAGATGAGTCTTCCGGATTCCAGCCCCAGTGCTCTGTGCACTATGGCGCCACCTAGCTGCCCTAAAACGATATACTCAAGAGCACACAGGTAGTAAGTGGCTGTATAGGCTGGGATTTGAACCCAGGTCTTGTGGCTCCAAATCCAACACTCTCTCCACTGTTCCATGATGCTTCTCCAACGGAACCCCAAGGTGTGTGTGTGGGGGGGATTCTCCCCATATGATGAAACGCAATTCAATACTTACTACCCACCGTGTGTAAGACACTGTGTTGGGCAGGAGGAAAACAAGCAACAGTCCCTGCCCTTCCAAGAGACCATCGGAAGTCATGCTGACAAGAACACGGAGAAATAAGAGTCCATAATGAAGCAATGGAGAAATCCAGGCAATGTTCCAGGAAAATGTGAGCAGGAAAGAACATTGTCAGCTGGAAAAGATTTGGGAAGTCTTCATGGAGGAGGGAGCCCTTGAGCTGGGTCTGGGAAGAAGAGGCTGCTGAAGGGCAGAGGTGAAGAGGAACTGCCTTCCAGGCACCCAGGGTGGGATGGTCCTTCTAGGAGGATGGAGCCTGGAGATGGCGTGGTCAAAGTAGCAGCCACCTAGTCCTTCAGTCCCATGAGGATTGAGAGAATAGGAAAGGGAATTGTTGCTTGTCCTTCATTCTCTCACTCTTGAAGAAGACCAATGACATCACAGGGTGACGGTGTGGCTTGCGCATGTCTTGACCAGCATTTAGGTGAAACAGGGTTGCACAAAGTCGTCAGCCACACTCTCTCCTCCAGAGTGGGTGAAGTCCAGTGATAGGACAAAAGTCAGGATGACAGGTGATGGCCCAGGATGCAGTGAACAACCTCGTGTCTTCAATGTCTGAGCAAGCTCTAAATTCTCCATAGCATCTGCTTCAGCCACCTTCGTGGCCGTTGGAACAAACTGTTCTCGTCCATCTAGATTGTCTTCACAGGTTTGGGGGAGACAACCCCAAGTCAACAATTACACATGCCACAGCATCTAGGGAGGCACAGGTGAGTGCCAGGGAGACTCAAAAGGTGGACGAGAAGCCCTGAAAAGGGGTTGGCAGCACTCATGCCAAAGGTGTCACTCCTCCCTGAACACCCCATACACCCTGCAAGAAAAAGCTACCGAGTAGTCAAGAGCCAGACTGAGAAGGGCCTTGAATGCTAGGTTTAGGAATTTGTACTGAGGAGGGAACAGGAAGTTAGTGAAGGTGTTTGATTCAGGAAGTAACACGGTCAGACCTGTGCCTGTGTGGAGGAAAGAACAGAGGAGAGATGCTGGAGGAAGAGCAGTCAGATTGTCGGCTCTTGCGATGGTCTTGGTAAGTGGTGATGTAGAAGAGAGCCTGGATGTGGATCCAACCACAGGAGTAGAGGAAAAAGGAGGGAAATGCATGATACACTATGGATGCAGAGCATCTAAGATGTGACAACTGATTTAATATGGAAGATGGGAAAGGAAGAGTCAGGGACAGCTCCAAGGTTGCATAGCTGAACGACTGAAAGGTACAGAAATGGGGAGTTTGGGAAGAGGGTCAGAGTATGGTGGGGAGATAGTGAGCTCCTTGTTGAATTGCAATGGAAGGGCCAGTCCTGGCAGCAGACAGACACCCCACTCCCCCATTCCCCCGTGCTATTCGAAATGCTGATTGTGTCATCCAACAAGCAGCAGCAGATGAAGAACTGAAAGGAAAGGGAGAGATTAAGGATGGATAGATATTAACATGATGTAGAGGGACACAATGTTGCCTGCAATGCCCACAAGGATTGGGCTGGAGGTTTTGCTCATTGGGGAAAATTTCCTTTTACAAAATCTCCCAGACATAGGCTAGACAGGATGGTAAAGTTATCCATCATTGAGAGTGGGAGTGGGAGTGGTGGGTACAAAATAGAATCACGAGGAAGGCCTCCACCTAGAAGAAAGGAAATGGAGGATGAATTAGCAAGGTGGTCTGAGAAAGAGCAGAGGGAGAGGTTGGAGAAAAACCAATCACAGACTCCAAGGGAGGAAAGGTTGAGATGAGTAACAGTGTCCAAGGCTGCACCATCATCAAAGAGCATGAGGGCTAAAAATAGTCATTGGATTTAGCAAGGAAGAGGCTACAGCTGACCTTTGAAAGAAAAATGTTTATTGAGTGGGAAGATTCACAACCCGTACTGCAAGATGAAGAACCAGTGCTAACTAACCCATCTCAACAACCTGTCTCACATCCAACCCTTCTCTCTGTTCACAGCTGCCGCCTTAGCTCAGAGCTTCCTTACCCCTTGTCTAGACTATTTCAGCAGCTTCCTGATTGGTCTCCCACATCAAGCCTCTCCCTTCTCCAACGTGTCCTCTGTACAGCTGCCCAAGAGATTCTCCTGAAGTGCAAATCTGACCAAGCCAGTTTGCTCAATAAACACCTCTGACTCCCCATTGCTTATGTAAGTGTAAATTCAATTGTGCAGCTTTTAAAGCACCTAGACAACCTGGCCCCAACTTCCCTTTCTAGCCTTGTTGTACATTATCCCACCCCTGCACCCTGAGATCCTACCAACCCAACCTTTTCTTTGCTCTCTCTCCTCTCTCTCTGTCTCTCTGTCTCTCTCTCCTCTTTCTGTCTCTGTCTCTGTCTCTGTGTGTCTCTGTCTATATCTCTCTCTTACACACACACACACACACACACATACACACACACACACACACACCTCTCAATCTCCTATATCCTTACCTTTACATTAGCTGTGCTTCATGCCTGGATTGCACTCCCTCCTCACCTCTTCCTTATAGAATCCTTTTCTTCCTTTAAGATGGCTCTCAAACACCATCCTCTAACATGAGGTTTTTCCTGATCCCACCCTACCAGCCCTTACCACCCTTTCTCTCAAACCACCTTGTATTTAACTACTCCAATATTGTATTTACTTCTCTTTAGGTTTAGTTTGCCCTCCCTTACATGTATACTCATTGTCTTCCTCCACTGGAATGTTAGTTCCTTGCAAGTAGGGATTCTTTCATTCTATGTATTTGTGTTCCCCCCACACACACACTTAGCCCAATGCTTGACATATCAGAGATTCTTAGTAAATCCTTATGTATTGATTGATCAATCAGTGACGAGGGAGTAGAGGCAACAAGAATGGGCAGCTGTTCAAGGAGTTCAGCAGTGAAACTCGTTTTCTTCATCATTTTCCCCCAACAAACTAGGTTCAGTGAGGTGGTGCAGTGGATAGAGTACTGGACCTGAAGTCAAGAAGACCTGAGTTCAAATCCAGCCTCAGACACTTACTAGCTATGTGATCCTGGGCAAGTCACTTAACCTCTGGTTGCCTCAGTTTCCTCATCTGTAAACACCTCCCTGGGCTGTTATGAGGGAAAAAATGAAACAATATTTGGAAAGAGCTTTACAAACTTTTGAGTTCTACATAAAAACTTATTATCACATATTGTTGTTGTTGCTATTGTTAAAGTTCCCCTTCTTCCAAACTTTCCTGTTTCTGTTGAGGGTGACACCATCCTTCCAGTCACCCCAGAGCAATTTCCCAGATAGAGTTGACTTCTCCCTTTTCCTTCATGCCCCAAACCCAACTAGGTGCCCAGATATGGTCTATTCTGCCTCATCAATTACTCTCACCTCCATCCACATCTCCACTTGCATGGCAACTTCCCTAGCTCATGGCCTCATCACCCCTTGCTAGGACTATAGTGAGAGCCTTCTAATTGGTCTTCCTGCTTTGATCTTCTCCTTCCTCTAATTCATCCTCCACACAGCCAACAAAAGAAAACACAGTTCTAACTACATCACTCACTTCTTTGAAAATGGTTCCTTTGAAAATACCTCCTTCCTTATTGTTTCTAGGCTAGACCATAAACTCCTAAGCCTAGCATTTAAAGTCAGCTACAGGGGGGG
>CM053593.1:374004093-374037991 GCA_028646575.1 Pseudocheirus occidentalis
GCATAGGGACCAGCACCGGGAGGAGGCAAGGGGAGACGGGGAGACAAGAAGGGAGGGGTGTCCAGACTCCAAAGCAGAGAGCAGCCCTTCCTGCCAAGAGTGAAAAGAGCAACCAAGGCTGACCCTGGAGCTGAGGGGAAGGATCTCATTAGACATCCAAACCTATATTCCCTGGGAAAGCCAGGAAAAGAGGAGACCCTCCTGGTCCCTGATGAGTTAGAACTTTTGCCTGCCTGACTTTGGGATCTAGGGCAAATTGTTTCCCTCCTTCGGGGCTCAGCTTCATCTTTTAAAAGAGCAAGTTGGAAGAAATCAGCCCATTAGACTGTAAACTCCTTGAGGGCAGGGACTGGCTTCAGTTTGGCTTGGGTTTTTGTTTTTCTTTATATCCAAAGTGTTTATATCCCCTGTCACACAGTAGTTATTGACAAATACTTGATTTGCCTGAACCCAACATGGTGTCCAACCCTAATACTTCTCTATTTCTAACAGTAGATTAGAATCCTTGGAAGGGTCAGCGCCCAAGTTCTTTTAGCTGATGGAGAATTGAGAATCCAACAATAAAGCAAGAAGTGGGCTGAGACCAGGTGGGTCCTGAAAGTGGTGTGTTTTAGGATTCTAAAAACAAAATTCCCTGCTAACACAGAATCAGGGAAGGATCTCTCCTACAGGGGACCACTGGGGAGGGCGACAAGGAAGTAGAAGGTGAATGGAGAAATACCAGAAAAACAATTTGGAATTACCTAAGTATTATGGAGGTTGGAGTATGTTTGGGGATGGACCAGAAGGGACCATCCCATAGCAGGTGCTCAGGAATTCCCTAGGCAACCTTTGGTTGGGTTCAGCTTTGAAGGACCTAGTGCTTTCCTATGATGCAAGGTGGGAGCTTTCCTTGGTCCTTCTCTGGCCCTGTAACGTTGTGGGGGGACAGAGGCAGATACATCAGTTACAAAGGAGAAATGACTTCTGGCTAGTTCTCTTCCTTCAACTCTGGAACTTCCTCTAAGGGATGAGGAAGGGACCATCTTCTCCATTCCAACAGTAGGTCAACTCTTCCCGCAAGGCAGCTAGAACAGACAGGTGCCTGCATAGACCAGCCGAGCCTGAGCCTCAGGGCCCAGGCTACCCCTCCCTCTCTTTTTGAGTTCAAGGTTGGGAAATTCTGGTTCTTCCATATATGCCTGCCATCCTGTAGGAAAAGCCCTTTCTATATACACTATAGACTTTCTTGGAGGAAAAGACAACTATGGACAGGAGGATAACTCCAAGCCTAGGCTTGCCAAAGAGAGAATTGTTTGTAAAGTACAAAGCTGGGATGAAATGTAAAATTTAAGGAGACAATAAATAAGAAACAGAGATACACACCGACAGAGACAAAGAAACAATAGATCAAAGGAAAAACCTACTTAAGTGCTGGGGTCCTAGGCCAGACCCTAGAAGGGGATGTTTAACATTACACCGCTCCTAATCTCACATCCAGGACCCTTGTGACCAAAGGTACTAGACAGAGCTGCTGGATCCAATCCCTTTGACTCCTGTGCAGACCAATGAATTCCATAAGGAGAAAAAAGAGAAAATATTCTCAACCATAGTTACCTCAAAAGAACAGTGGCTCAGTAGCCAAAGGATTTGGGTTCACATTCTAGCACATGACCTTGGGTGAGTCACTGGATCTCTCTGAACCTCAGTATCCTTCTCTATAAAATGAGTAGGCCTGGAATCGGTGGTCTCCAAGATCTCCTCCAGATCCATGGTCCTTTATCCTGCTCTCAGACAGTTTCCTAACCCTGGTCCGAGATTGAGCCCTAACCCTGGTCCCAGATTCAACTTTCTTGAGTTTCTGGATGGGAGTTCTGTGTACAGGGAATTGAGAATCAATACACCCCCAAAAGGAGTATTAGAACAACACACTTAGAGATGAAGATTTCCAAAGCCTCTTCCCTCACCGCAGCCCAAAGAAGGAGGTAATACAATTACTACTCCCATCTCCCAGATGATCCAAATCAGTTTCAGAGTCATTAGGAACAGGTGATAAAACTCTTATAAATTCCCCTCCCTTTCCCCACACACTCCATTCTCCTACACCTGAGAGGGCCTGCTATCCAAGAGCCCTGGGGTCAGCATGACTCTATTTCCCTAGCAGACTCAAGACCTCAGAACTGTTCTTGGGTCTTGGACTTTGGGTCTGAGGTTTGCCCGGTATCTTAGCTGTTGGTTGACTCTGGACAATGGGAGGAAGCGACAGCATGGGAAACCCGCCAGCGTTGGGTTTGGCAGGAGTCTCTGCCCCTGAGGGTGGGGCGGTAGGACAGGGCAGTGAGGGAATGGGTATCAAGTTCAAGCAGAAACCCTTTCACCCCAATCTTTAGTCCCAAGGACAGGGAGGGAACAAGCATATCCTGAACTCCGAATTGGAGGGAGGGCCAGAGAGGCCTCAAAGTGACATTCCTCAGGAGAGGGGTTCTTAACCATTTTTTGTCATCGGCCTTGGGCAAAATTTCTTGACTCTGCCTCAGAATTTCAAATGCATAAATTAAAATGTAAAAGACTGCAAAGGAATTATATTGAAATACAGCTATAAAGATTTTTTTTTAAGTTTACTGACCCCTTACAGGCTAACAACCCCTGCTTTAGACAGAGTCATAGCTAGGAATTCTTGAATCTTGGGCAAATTAATTTGGCGGGAAGGGAGAACAAAACGGTGGAATTCTGATGTGTGACCCCTCCCAAGAACATTTATATTTTTAAGGGGAACTAAGTTTAACCAAAGGACTAAGTCTACCAACTTATTGAAGGAGATGTAAGGGAGATCACAAATGGCACCTGAGCAGTAGTCCAAGGTGGGTAGCCCAGGGACAGCTGAAAGGGAAAGAGAAGTATGCGCCTTTCCCCAAGATTCAGTTCCCTGGGACAAAGCCCTGGTCATCCCATGCTGGTTCCTGCTCCTTTAGGTTTCTCTAGAAATTGTTCACTCTTATCTTTGTGTAACCAGTGTCCAGGACACATAGTAGGCTCTTGATGAATGCTTACTGATTAATTGACTGACTTCCCTGTAAGCAGGAAATCTTACCCCCACCAAAAAAAAAGTGGGGGGGCTCCAGTCCAAAAGGTCTCCCTCAATGGGTCCCATGTGCTGCCTGAAATTCCACATTGCTCTTCTGCTTACACTAGACTTCCCAGTTAAATTCAAATACAAATTCTTTATTTTTCACCCCTACAGACATTCCCACAAGTGACCTCTGATGCCTGGGGTATATGCCCTCTTCTTTTCCTCCTGTTGAAATTCTTCTCATCCTTCAAGGCCTGACTCAAGTGTTTGTTGTCCCCCCCACCCACCCCAAGCCTTTTCCGATCTCTTCCCAAATCTCCCTGTCCTCAACTTCTCCTAGGGCATTTTGCTTGAATATCTTCATCGCCCAATCCCCGACCCCAACTTATCGGGGAATGTTATTCCCAGTGGTATGAAGGACAGATGTCACCGGTCAATTGCCCCAGGTAATTAATTAGTGTAATTTATTTTATTTTACACGCAGGGAAAAATGGGACACTAAGTCCCATCTCTGTCACTAGTTTAGTTAGCTATGTGATTTTGGTAAGGTCACTTCTCTCTGGGTCTCAGTTTCTCCATCTGTTGAATGAGGCAGTTGGAAAAAAATAAGATTTCTGGTTAGAGGGCTCAGATTTAATTCAGGCGGTTCCATTTGCTTCTGCTACTCTGTCTCGTTGGGTAAATCACTTGGCAGGGACATAACTGTGGTACTGTAGGAAAAGTCCTGGTTCTGGAGTCAGAGGAGGATCCTGAAGCCGGTGCTCACTAACTGCGACTTTGGGGAAGGTTCTTGATGGCCCTTGGCTCTCTCCCGTTTGAGAGGCTTCCCTTCCAGTTCCAAATCTACGAACCCCAATTGATTGAAGCACCTCGAGGGCTGCGTATGCCTTTTACTTGGAAGCTGATTAATGAATTGGTGAATTGAATCCATTCCTTTGCCTTAAGGCACAATTCCCCGGTAAAACGTGCCCCAAGCTGTTGTCTGCTGCTCATGCCTCCTACCCTCTAAAGCGTTTATCAGGCTTTCCTCCTGGCCGGCTCCCTGCCAACACACCCTTCAAAAAATGAGCCACTTAGGGAGGCTATGGCATAGCAGACAGACCCAGGCTCTCCATCATAAAGCCACTCGGGGACTCATGAGCTGCGGCTCCGCGGACAGAAGATATTCCTCCTCCAAGGACATGGGGACACCTGGATTAGCTAGCCCAGAGGTGAGCGTTCAATGTCCTGTGAGGGAAGCAGAAGATCCCAACCTCGGGGAAGTCGATGATAAAAAGGAGGGTGCCAGAGACACCAACATACTGACAGCAGCTCCTTTGTGGAGAGAAGGGGACTAGCAAAGAAGAGCGAACAAAGTCGATGCCCATCCTTCGGGGAATGGCTGAATCAATCGCAGGATAGGAATGTAACGGAATCTCACCGGGCTGTGAGCAAGAACAAAGGGATGAAGGTACGACGAAAGGAAAGGCCCGCAGCGAAGTAAAGAGAGCCCAGAAAGCGATGACCATAACCCTGGGCTCGAAAACCCAACCACCACAAAGCAATTGGAAATGAATGTTACCTTCTAATAATAGCTAATAATCATAATGAAGGTTTATAAGGTGCTTACTGTGTGCCCTGTGCTGTGCTAAGCATTTACAGTTACCATCTCATTGGACCCTCACGACAATCCTGGGAGGAAGGAGCCTCATTTCATAGATTCAGAGACTGAGGCAAACAGGTGAAGTGTCTTACCTACAGTCTCAAAGCTAGTAAGTGAAGCTAAATTTGAACTCAGGTCTTCTTGACTCTAGGTTCAGCATTTTATCCACTGCAACAGGTCCCAAAGATGAGGCATGAGAAGACACAGCCCCCGACTCCTTTGAAAAAGCATAAGACATTAATTATGATGCCAGGGTTTGTTGACCTATTGGTTGGTTTTGCTCAATAGTTTTCCTCTTCCTCTTTTTCTTTCTATACAAAATTCTTTTTTATGGAAGCTGGCTGTCTGGGAGAGGGTATCAGGAGAGGGCACAGGGGGAAATCCTAGATCCCCGATGGATTTAAACAGAAGATATAAGAAAAATGAATTTGCAAAAGTCAAAATGTACTATCTAAATGTCAGCCACAGTTTTTGCTTCTTCCCTCTGGGCTGGTCTCCTCCATAACATGAGGCCTGGAACCCATACCAGGGAGGAGAGCCATGGGAACAAGACAAGTCTCATCTCATCTCATCTCAAGGCTGCAAGGCAGACTTTGGTCCCCCAGACTCGGGACTAAAGCCTCCTCGTCTACCCCGGTCTGGGCCTGGGAAGAAGCAGCCCCTTCATGAGGCACTTACAAACACCCCCCTGTGCCACCCTAGCTCCCATCCAGGCCCCTGTGGAGGCGTTGACAGGAACCCCTGGGGAGCTTGGCAAACACAGCTGGTCAGGGGCTCCATGGCCACATCTGGAACCATTCAGAACATGTACAGCTGTCCTGAGGCTGGGGGAAGGGATTGTGCGTGGATACCACAGGCCTGAGGGGCTGCAGTTAGGGGGTTAAACCTCCTCAACAGGGTGAAGGAGGCTAGGAAGAGACCTCGAAGACCAATGTCATCACCATCACTATTTCTGGCATTTAGAGAGTGCCGGGAGATCACTGAGCCTCCAGATCTGGTATTGTCATGTCCAAGAAGGATGAGACACAATAGTCTGCCCTCTGCCTCAATGGGTAGAACTAGGAACAATCAGAAGAAAACTGGGGGAAAACTGATCTAGGCTGTCTGAAGGGGACAGTTCCTAAAAACCAGCCGTCCAAAAGTGCAATGATACCCTTAGGTTACCCCTTCACCAAAGGACTTCAAACAGAAGCTGGTTGGGGAAGGAAATGAACATTTATAGAGAACCTACTATGTGCCAGGTATTTTTTTTTTTTACAAATATCTCATTGGTTGTCACAACAATTCGGCAAAGACAGTGTAATTATATCCATTTGACAGCTGAGGAAACCAAGGGAGACAGAAGTAAAATTATTTGCCCTGGATCACATAACTAGGACATGTCTGAAGCTGCATTTGAACCCAGGTCTTCCTAACTCCTGGCACAGTGGATAGAATACCCAGCCTGGAGTCAGAAGGATCTGAGTTCAAATCCAGTCTCAGACACTTCCTAGTTGTATGACCCTGGGCAAGTCACTTAACCCTGTTTGCCTTAGCTTCTTCCTTTATAAAATGACCTGGAGAAGGAAACGGCAAACCACTCAATTAAATTTGCCAAGGAAACCCCAAATGGGGTCACAAAGAATCAGACTTGAGTGAAATGACCGAACAGCAACAACCTCCTGACTCCAGGCCTGGTGTTCTACCCACTGTACTGCCCAGCTGCCAGCTAAATTGGTGACCACCTGCAGTCATAGATGGAGAGCAGACAACGACCTCAGATGCCATCTTACAGGTAAGGAAACTGAGGCCCAAGGGAGTTCTTACTTACCCAAGATCCAACAAGTAAGTGTCAGAGGTAGGATGTGAACCCGGGCCGTCCCCACATTAAGCCAACAGTCTTTGTTCTCTCCTATGAACCACACTGCCTCCACTCACTCACATACACACACTCACACATACACTCTCACACACATATACACATGCATACATACACACACAACATACACACACACTCAAACACTCACACACAACACACACACTCACACTCACACACATACACTCACACACATATGCACATGCACACAGATGTGCATGCACACACTCATACTCTCACACACATATACATATGCACACATACACACACAACATGCACACATAATCATGCACATGCACACACACAGATGCACACACAGATGCACACGCACACACACACAAGCACACACACTCACACTCTCACACA
Organism: Pseudocheirus occidentalis; assembly: GCA_028646575.1. Lineage (NCBI taxonomy): Eukaryota > Metazoa > Chordata > Mammalia > Diprotodontia > Pseudocheiridae > Pseudocheirus > Pseudocheirus occidentalis. The sequence goes on from CM053593.1 coordinate 374,011,006, forward strand.
CACATACACATATGTGCCCCCCCCAACACAGCCCCCAACTCCTTTGAAAAAGCAGAAGATATTGATTATGATGCCAGGGCTTGTTGACATATTGATTGGTTTTATTCAATAGTTTGCCTCTTCCTCTTTTTCTTTCTATACAAAATTCTTTTTTTATGGGAGCTGGCTCTCTGGGAGAGGGTATCAGGAGAGGGCACAGGAGGAAATCCGAGATCCCCGATGGATTTAAACAGAAGATATAAGAAAAATGAATTTGCAAAAGTCAAAATGTGCTATCTAAATGTCAGCCATAGTTTTTGCTGCTTCCTTCTGGGCTGGTCTCCTCCATAACATGAGGCCTGGAGCCCATGTTTTGGGAATGATATAGAGGGGGCTCTTTTCTCAATTATAAGCAGGACTCCCTTAGCTACTTGGCTCTGAGATTCTGCGATTCCTCAGGCTTTCACGGTCTTTGGGGGAGGCAGACAGGACAGAGATGACGTTCCTTGTTTAGTCTTTAATCAGAAGGTATGCCATCCAAACTCTATGGTTGGCTTGGGGTGGGGCCTTTAAGTCTTTCAACTTTTCTGGAATGTTTGGGAACTGAGAAAAGCCCACTCAGATCCATGCACATCCTCCCTTCAGTCTGAGCTAAGACCCTAGTGCAGCACATACAGTCACTGGATTTGTTAAAAACCCTATTCTCCCCCCCAAGTCCCACCCCCACTTTCCATCATCACCAGACAGATGCTCCAGGACCTACTACCAAGACAAGTCCCCTCCCTGGAGGTGAGAGGGAAGAAAAGGAGGAGGGAGGAGTCCCTGGTTACTGGAAAGGTAGCCAGGCCTGGAATGTTTGTCTATGATACTGGAGAGGCTGGGCAGCCAGACAGTTTTGTCCAGCTTACCTTACAGACTGTCAAAGGTAGGGGAACCTTAGAGATGATAGGCTTATTGATTTAAAGCTGAAAGGACCCTTAGCGACCACCTAGCCCCAAAGCTCCTCATTTCACAGATAAGGATACTATGGCCCCACAGAGGTCATGTGATGTACCCAACACCATGCAAGCAAACAGCAGAACCAATCCCATCATGTAAATGGCAGGGGTTGGACTTACTTGCTTCCGAGGGTCCTTCCAGCTCCAAATCTATGTGACTATGGTCCTGTGTTTCACCCTTGCCTCACTTGGGCTTGCTGTCCACTACAACTCCTGGGCTTTTTGCATAGACATCAGAAGAAACCCACTAGCTTCATCATCTGATGGACCAAAGGCCTTATCCAAGGGGGTGGCAGTAAATCTGTATTTGCTTTAGCATTTCTGCTGCCTTTGGTTCTTTCCCGCAGGCCCCCAGGGGACCTGCTCTGTCCTGGAGAGCCTCAACTCCTTGACCTTCCCAGCGCCCAAGTTATAGACAAATGGTTTTGTTGCAGTCTGGACTCACTTTCAGTTACTTGCCCAGTGGAGGACAGCAAAGACTAGAGAACCTGGGCCATTCTGGTCCTAGACATCTGAGGTTTTTTTCCTTCCTTCTTCTCCAGAAAGAGAAGAAAGGGAGGGAGGGAGGGAAAAAAGGGAGCAAGGGGAGAAGGGGAAAAGGGAACAGGAAGAAGGAAAAGAAGGAAGGGAAGGAAGGAGTAAGGGAGGGAGAGATAGAAAAGAGAAGCAGAAAGGGAGGAAGGGAGGAAGGAAGGGAGAGATGGAAAGAGAGATGGAGGAAGAAAAGCAGGGAGGGAGGGAAGAGAAGGGAGGAATAAGGAAGAAAGGAAAGGAGGAAGGGAGAAAGAAAGGATTTATTAAGCACCTACCATGTGCCAGCCATGCACTAAGTGCTATACAAATATTATCTCATTTGAAGCTCACAACAATTCTGGGAGGGGTGCTATTATTATACCCATGTTACAGATGAGGAGACTGCGTCTGGGAGAAGGGAAGTGTTTGTCCAGAAACACACAGCTACTAGGGGGAAGACTTGGGATTCCTTCAAGGCAGAGAGTTGTGAGATGATGGGTCTAAAACCAGACTGGGCTAAGGCCAGGGTCAGTTTCTGACTAGCATCAGGGGCCCACCTGTGGACAGGGCTCGGGAGTCTGTCTGTCACAATAGTTAGGGCATTCATCTATGGATAGATTTGGGACTCAGCCTGCAATGAGTGTGAGAAGGACTTGGGCTCGTTTTGGCCTGGAGGTCAGAGCTGGGCATTAGTTAGAAGGCAAGGTTTCCCTTTGTGTCTAACTGCCTGTCCACATAAAGGGTAAATTCATGAATTTGGTCTTGATTTCTAATCCTGGGCACAGTTCAGTCTTACACCAACCTAAGTTCCCCATATAAGATCCTGCATGCATAACCTCCACCCAGGACTGGCTTGGGGTCTTCTTTTCTCTGTCTCCTTTCTCAGCCTGGAACAAAACATGGCCCCCAGGAAGAGCAGACTGGTCAAGACAGCTCCCCTCATGCTCCCTTCCCCCTCTCCATTTCTGCCCTCTCAGCCCCAGCCCTAGCCCCAGGAATGTGCTCAGGGCACAGAGTGTCTGAGAAGCCCGGTTCTGCTTCCTCCCATAGGATTTCCTTTTGCTTTTCACTCCCATTGTTTTCAGAGGGACAAAACCCCCAAAGCTTTCCTGCTCTCTTAGCCTTTGCTGTGCTCTGCCCCCCTCGCAAGAGTCCAGGTCTCTGTGCTCTGGTTCAGCAGAGGCCACAGCCCCCACTGCCTCCCTGGGCCAGCCTGTTCATACCCATGCTCACAAACTTTGGATTCTGGGGTGCTAAAGCCCAGAGGTCAGGTCAGGCCAGGCCAGGCTAACACTATGGCATGAGGCCAGAGAGTTTCACTATGGATCTGAGACCTTGATCAATAAGTGAGAACTCCTCTTTAGCTTGAAGTTGGAAAGTTTCCAACTCAGGGTGCCAGGAATTCAGTGACAAGAATAGTCATTCAGTGTAGAAGTTGGGAGCTCAGCACCAGAAGTGTTGGTTCCATGATAAGGGGGGAGAGCTTGGTGTCAGAGATGGGGGCTCATTTTCAGAACTGGGTCCTCAGTGATTGGGATGGTGCCCAGTGAAAGGGAGGACCACTTCCACGAGACAGAGGAGAGATCAGCACAGAAAGTGGGGGTTCAGTGTCAGGAATGGGCACTAAATGTTGGGGATCAAAGCTCCAAAGGAGGGCTGGGAATTTAGTGTAGCACATAGAGCTCAGGTCAAGATTGACGGCTCAATTCAAGCGTGAGTCTAGGGATGGGAATTCAATGATGAGTATCAAAACCTCAGTGCATGGGATGGAAGGGAGGGAAGGAGGGAGGGAAGGAAGAAGGGAGGAAGGAAGGAAGGAAGGAAGGAAAGAAGGAGGGAAGGATGGAAGGAAGGAAGGAGGGAAGGAAGGAAGAAAGGAAGGAAGGAAGGAGGGAAGGAAGGAGGGAAGGAAGGAAGGAGGGAAGGAAGGAGGAAAGGAAGGAAGGAGGGAAGGAAGGAAGGAAGGAAAGAAGGAAGAACTTTCCTTGGGGTTGGAAGAGTAGAGAACCTGTACTTTACATTAAGAAGTTCAAGGACTTCTTATTTAGTTCCTGCAGGGTTCTACTGATCCATATGGAGAAATGAACCAGAGATTCCCAGCTGAAGAGTAGGAGGGACCTCAGAGGACATCTACTCCAACCCAAGGTCCCACACAATAGTAACTGTCATAGGAAAAAGCTGAACCCAGGTCATCTGACTCTTGGTTCTGTGCTCTTTCTACTGTACCAAGATGGCTCCCTGAAGAGACAGAGAGTTTAAAAATGGAGAACCCTGAAGCCCAGATGAGTTTGGCAATTATCAGGTGAAGACCTATGGCCTGATGTAATAACCTAGCTTTCAGAGATTGGAAATGGGAAGTACATAGAACAATCACCATAAAGTAAGTTGATGTTTCTGTTCTTGGGAACCAAACCTTGGTTTAGCAAAAGAAATCCAAAAACTAAGCCTTTTTGTCCTGAAGACCTTGGTACTTCATGGTGAGAATTCCCTGTAAGCATCAGTGACCAAAGTGGACGGAACAAAACGTGTGTGTGTGTGTGTGTGTATGTGTGTGTTCCTTAGAACAAAGGTTTTTCTGCTTTTTCTAAAAGAGTTAGGGAAAAATCTTTATAGAGACTAGGATAAAAGATGATGGTAGCAGCAGCTCTTCCCTGAGAAAGGGATGGCTGAGGATTTCAGCTGAGGCAGAAATATAGAGAAGCAAAGACCTCAACCGAAGAGTGTCAGGTGAGCGTGTCAGACAGAACAGTGTCCAGAAGAGAGAGCTGGGGGCAGTGGAGACTGTGTCCCTCAGAGCAGCATCCGGAGAGACTCAGAGATGAGGGAGAACACCAGATTAGCTTGATGATATCCCTAGACATCAGAAACCTCCCAGTGTCAACTCAATGCATGTGCCTTGGTGACACAAGTTCCCTATGTGGGTGCCTTTCCACACTTTCCTGTGCATGTCCGCTCTTTGAAATGCTGCTGCTGTATTGGTGGGAGAGTGCACCCCAGGGTGATGGGGGCACTGTTTATTGCTACTTATTTTCACTGCACTGTTTTATTAAGTGTCCTTTCTTTGACCCAGTTGGGTCCTCTGGATGAGCGGTGTTGCACATGTAGCCCCCTTGGGTCCACAGAACCTGTAGCACTTCTGAGTACTGCCCAAATGAGTTTAAAATGTAATTCCTGGCTGCTGTTAGTGTGCTGAGTTTTTTTAAAGAAATATATAAACACGTGTGCTTTTTGAAGTCAATATGCAACCTGTCTGGGTTTTTATGATCCTCAGGGACCTAGTGACCCTTATTCCCTACTTGAGACATCATTGCTCTGGCTGGTTCTTAAAGGTAAACTCTTTGGTGGAAATTTGTGAGCTAGCTACGCCTTTAGGAGTTGGAGCCACAGAGTACTTTGAACCTAAGGTAGCAATCCCCTGGGTGCACACTCTCTATAAATTCATGGATGCTTCCAGGGCCTACACATGCACCATCCAGACATCATTCAACCAGACACTCACCAACCCCTATTCATTTGTTCCACAAGCATATGCTCCTGAGTACTATATTTTTAGATATAAGAATCATCAAATCTTAGACCTCTAGAACCTTAGAAGCAACCTCAGAAGTCATTTAATACAATTTCCCTTCCAGAGCTAGTCCCAAAAGGGAGTCTATTGCAGCTTGAATACATCTAAGGACAGGGAACTCACTACTTGAGTTGTGACTGTGTCAAAGCTGGATGGTGCTGATTGTTAGAATGTTCCTCTGACAGCTGAAATCTGCCTTCCTGTAACTTCCACCCACTGGCCCTCGTTCTGCCCTCTGGAGTTACACAGAAAAGCCTACTCCCTCTTCCACATGTCAACCTTTCAGATCCTGAAACCAAGTAATCATCTTTTCCCTCTCAGGATAAAAATTCCCATATCCCTCATATAATGGCATTCTTGGATCTCTAGTTTGGGTCCCCCAGCTTCCCCAGCTCAGGGAAGAAGTCACTTTCTCCCAAGGAAAAGATGATCCCTAGGCTTACATTTAGAGGAGTTGGCAGGGAGGAGGGATATAGGGGTGGGACTGAACCCAGCAAATATGATGAGAGAAATCAGCAACGCCCCGACACACACCTCCCATGTGTGATGGGAGATGGGCAGATGAAGACTCCCATGGCTGGGTGGGAAACCCACTGTAGTGGGCCAAGGGACCCCAAGGGAGGAAAGGCACTCAGCAGGAAGAAGTCAGGACAGGCTTTAAAGATGAGCCAACAGGCTGCTGGGTGAGTTGGTGCAGAGTGAAGGCTGTCACCATCCCCACTGGGGGACATCTGTCCAGATTATGTCAAAACAAAGCTATTCTGAGATCAATCCCAGAGAGAAAATGTTATTGTGGCCGATGGTGGGGGGTAGGGGGGAAGATAAAGAGAGACATTGGCATGCAGTCCCCACCCCAAGCTTAGACACATACAGAAGAGGAAGGAGAGAAATGTTGTGGGGAAGGGGGAGTGTTGCTTTCAAAGCCTCAGGCCCTATGCCAAGGCCCTAGGGCAAGGAGTTTGGGGAAAAGGAGTGTGGGGGGTGAGGGGGGGGCACTGGCTGGAACAACAACTTTGGGGATAAGAGCTCATGGCCAGACTAGGAATAAAACTGAAAAGAGTGCTCTCGGCCAGATGCCAGACATCCAGATGTGCCCCGTTAAGTGAAAGAGTCAGGGTGGAGACTGGAACGCAAGACCCAGATGTACTGTGTTAACCTGGGAACTGGGTCCCTTCAAGATTCCAGATGCTCCATGTTTAATCGGCTGCACAAGCTTGGGCTCCAGATGGGCTCAGTGAGGTGGGGGCTGGAGGAGAAGCAGGGTCCAGATGGATGGGACAGGAACCTGGGATGGGACTCTTAAGCCAGATGTTATGCATGATTTGGAGCATGTAGGGGTTGTCAGGGGACAAGGCCTTGGACAGAGGTCTCGCAGCTCCCCCACAATTGGCCAAGCACAGAGGAATGAAATGCTACCTACATACCAGAGCTCTCAGTGATCCCTGCACCAACGATGGTCCCTTTCTTCTTGGTGCTCCTTGGTCTACAGACCAAGACCAGCCCCTTGTTTGTGCCCTGAAGCAGAGTCGGACTACAGATAGTGAGAGGCAAGACCTCTCAGGGTCCTTTATTCACTGTTCTCTCTTCCTCAAGAGGGACTTCCTGAATTTTCCCAGCATTCATCCCTTTGCAATTTAGTCCTAGGCATCAAGATATAGAAGGAAGAGAATTAGATCTACAGTCAGAAGCCCCAACTTCAAACCCCAGGTCTGAACCAGGGGCAGCTAACGTCCTCCCTGGGCTTCCATCTTCTTATCCATATGGTGGCCTCACCTACATGCACATTAACAGGTCAAGTTATCTGAGCAAGGTTGGCTGTATCCCCTCCTCGGGGCTCTTGTGGTTCTTCTGTGGGGGAGAGGGTATCTTTCTTCAGTGCTATTGGCTTGAGCCCCCATTCCAGTGTGTGCCCCACAGTGTAGACCATCCATGATTAAGGACCCAGTTTCATTTAACCAGTTAAGAACAGAACTTTTAATAGCTGGAGGCATACTCTCACCTCTACCATTCTGGTCCATAAGGAGGAGAGTGAGCTCAAACTCAAACCAGTTTCTACATAACATTTGCCCCACCAAGTTCACCTCCAAGTGGGTCATGGCTGCCAGATCAATCTTTGTCTCAGCTATCACTTAATGCTTTCATGCTGGTAGAGCAAGCATGGCTGGCCACAAGCTTCAGCCTGAATTCTGGAGCCTGGACCTCAAGGGTCACTCACCATTATGACCTTTTGAAACTCACAAAGTCATGGTCGTCTTCAATATTCCCTCACTTAGTCAAAACTAAATATTTATTAAGAATCTACTCTGTACCACACATTATCCTAAACACTGGGGATATAAGTGGAGGTTTGGGATTCATCCCCACAATCCTCCAATCCAAGAGGCAGATGAGATCTTCCAAAATAATGAAGTGAGCCCAATAATGAGTTTCTGGGGGCACAGGGGAGACATCCATTCAAGACGTCCCAAAGTATTACAGCCAGGTGAGAACTGAGATGTCTAGGCTGAGGCAACAGGAAAGAATGCACATAAGAAAGACAGAAACAATGGGGTCATGTGCTGATGGGCCTCATAATGGTGGTCCCAACAAGGAGATAAAAGCCCAAGGACTCTCTTCCACTACAAGGGATCATGGCTTCCTGGAAGTAGGCTCCCCAAGCTCATGTGCTCTGAGGAGGGAGGTGCAATCGGCCAGGTCTCCACTGTATCTGTAAAAGTGGAGAGTGTTGTGGTAGGAGGACAGAAGAGCATTGTAGACCAACTTCTTCATTTTACAGACAAGGAAACCAAGGTCCCAGAAGGGAAATGACTTGCCCAAGGTTACGAAGGCAGTTGAGTTGCACAATTGAAATTTGAAGTTAGTCTTTTCCAGGTGTGGACCCTACAAACCCACTCCACTTCAGTCCTCCTCCATTTGGGCTCCTTCCCCAAACTAGGCCCTTTCAGATGCTATCATCTCTTCCTTGATTAGGAAATGATCTAACCTACAATGTTAGAGGTGGAAGGGACCCTCGAGACCATAAAGGTCAATTCCATTTTACAGATGGGGAAACTGAGGTTTAAAGAAGGGAAAGGGCTTGTCCAAAGTCATGCAATGGCAGAACCAAGGTCTCATGATTGTATGATCAGAGACCCTTCCACAGTACCACCTCTAAAGTTGGGGAGCCTGGGTTTGAATCCCACCTCTCACACTTAGTGCTTGTATGACTTTGGGCAAGTCATTGAACCTCCCTGGGCCTCAGTTTCTTCATATGTCAGATGGCCTCATCCTAGGTCAGTTATGGTCTTCTGGGTCACTTCATACCTAGATCCTTCTTTCTCTCCATCCCTTCCAAAAAAACATCCCTCTCCTAAATCCCTCCACCACTATCCAGTTTCCAGCCTTTGAAACATGATGGACAAGAAAAACCCATTAATGGATGGTGGAAGGCTCTCTTATACCTTCCCAGTCTGATTTACGTGACCAAGGCTGGGGTATGAAGGCTCTTTTTCTCTACATTCACCCCCTCTGAGGTATCCTAGAGACATATCCCTGAAGGCACCACAGAGGAACTGCTCCAACAACACAGGACACTTGGCCATAGCAACGGCCCTGTCTCCATTCCAACCTTTACCCAGCCCCCTCTGCCTTTCCCCACCCAGCCCCTGTCGTCAGCTATCAATCCCTAGCCCCTCAGCTGGGATGGAAGTTGTTTGCACTGTATCAATCCACACTTGTGGATTATGTTGCTTTGTAACTATTCCCGAATTGTTTTCAAGGGAACCTGGCCTACAACTGCTCCAGGGTGTGTCTACATCTCCCTCGAGACCAAAGACTCTTCAAAGTTGGGGGCTGTATCACACCCTCTCTTTGAGACCATGGGTCCTTCAGAATGGGGACTGTGCCTGTGTAAGATAAAATGTCCCCAAAGTCAATTGTTATATCTCCTTAATCAGACTGGGGGTTCTGGAGGGTTGGGGTGGGGAGAGCTTCTTGCCACTGCAGATGCCCAGGGGACTCCCAAGCTTGTCAGACCACAAGATCTGAGGAGCTTGCTCCCAGAAGGTATATCGGGCAGGGCAGAGTTTCTCAATGAGCCTCTATATTTGTACATCTGACATAGTGGAATGACTGTCATCCATGGGCAATTTCAAACTAATCTCCTTCTTGAGAAAAAAGATAGTGGGGTTTGATGAATGAGTCTCCAAGTTATCAGAGAGATTGAAATGTTCCTTTTAAAATGGAAGAAGGGCTTCAATAGGAAAACAAAAAAGATCTGGAGCCAGATGGGAATCTGGACCTATGCTATGTTAGGAGGTTAGCAGGTGAGAAAATGTTATACAGAGGAGAACGGGAAAAGAGATTATTGAATACTTACAGCTAAGATAAGTATGAGGCTTTTCTCATAGATGAAGGAGCTGTGTGCTCTGAGGAGAAAGAAAGAGTTCCTACTCCAAGAAATGATGGTATAGAGGGTGGGGAACCTATGGCTAGCCTCAAGGCCACATTGGGCCCTCTAGGTCCACTGGTGTGACCCTTTGACCGAGTCTAAGTTTTACAGAACAAATCCCTTCAATAAAAGGATTTATTCTGGGAATTTCTGATTCAGTCAAAGGGCCACACTTGAGGACCTAGAGGTCCACATGTGGTCTCAAGGCTGTGGGTTCCCCACCCCTGGTGTTGACCTATAAGTTCTGTCAAGTAAGAGATCATGACATTAGAGCCAGAGGAGGCAGTATTGATGACTTCCTGCTGAGGGGTGCAGAGACAGTGATTTTCGGACCTGTTAACAATGTGAGAGATCTTCTGTCTCTTCAGGGCATGTATCCAAGATGATTCAGAAAACTTCCCAACACTTGTCAAACTAGAGTCTACTACCCACTTCTGGTGAATCATACGGTCATAAATGATATTGCTAGAAAGCATTAACAAAGTATGGAATCTAAGGCAATAAAGTGAAGAATTTAGAGGCATACAGAGTGTTTTCATATTTTTAGCACTGCTGTCTAAAGGCAAGGGATTGTGAAAGGCAGATTTGAGAAGTGAACAGCTGGTTAAGAAAATGGTGTTTGAAAATAGGATTTAAATTTCCGGATCACGGTTTAAAAATATAGAGTGACAGGCACATGGTCAGGGATGGAGTATACCTAACAAGGAATGGTCAGAATGTTTTTGCTGTGTCTTGCAAATTTAATCAAAAGAGCTTTATCCAAGCTAGATACCATAAAGAGTAGCTAAAATGTAAGATCCTAGAAAAATCACAGTGACCCTATAAAAAAGTTCACAAAAGAAAAAAATTCAAGCAAGAAGTAAATACACACACTCATGACCTCAGATATCTGCACACTGATGCAACATGATTTAGGAGGTCTAACATAGGCAAGCATTGAGATTTGATGGGATAAGACCCACAACTAGAATAGGGCTCTGGAAATGTGAATATACCTTAATCATAAGAAACGAGGGAGGTCCAAAATGTGTGAAAAGATAGTGTTGTATACCGAGAAGATGTACTCTTAGCAGGAAATCCAGGGCTCTGATTTGGGGAGCGTGATGAAGAACATTTGAGTAAAGAACAGCAAAGGCAGGAACAAAAGAAATATTATCATCAAAATGTACTACAGAGCCACCTGGATAAAAAGAGGGGACAGAGAAGTTCAGATCACACACCTGGTACAGAAACCTGATGTAGTTGCGACGGAGAGCTTCAGTTACCTGAAATCTGCTGGAGTTCTCAGCTAGGTTTGACTTAATGACAATTTTATCCTTCAAAGAGCTGAGAAACAAGGGCAAACCTTGGAATTGTCCAGCGTACATAGAGGATTTTAGGGGAGCAGATTTCTTTCTTTTCTTTTGTTTTTTGCTTTTTTTTGGAGAGCAGTTGGGGTTAAGTGACTTGACCAAAGTCACACGACTAGTAAGTATGTTAAAGTGTCTGAGGTCAAATTTGAACTCAGGTCCTCCTGACTCCAGGGCTGGTGCTCTATCCGCTGCTCCACCTAGCCATCCCTAGGAGAACAGATTTCAAAGTCTTCTGAGAAAGGATTGACAGAATGCCACAAATTAAAATTCTATACAAGTTAGCCCAGGAAAAGCAGAGAGGGAAAAACATGCAGAGAAACAGTTCTGATGGGGAAGAAAAGGGGGTGTCGTGTGGAGAAGTTAATATAAATGTATGGGAATTCACCAACTGATTCGCTGCTGCTGTTTTTAAAATATAGACAATAGAAACAAAGGCAGGTAGCAAAGGACGAATACCAAAGCATGACATAATTTTCTAATAAGAGTGTCAGAAGTATTAAGTCTCAGAATTAGTTACAACTGACAAAGAAAGTCAAGGTTAGCAAAAGGAGGTTTTTTTTTTTTAAGCTGCGTTGAAGAAAAGAGGAGAATCCTAGAATGCAGCTTGTCACTCAGAATGGAGATAATTCATGACAGAAAGAAGGTAGAAACACTCAGTTCATGTTTTCTTCATGTTTAACCCACCAAGGAGAATAATCTTTGAACTGGGAGGGGCCAAATAAAAATTGTGATAAGGTAGTTGAAACCCAAGAAAAATAAGGTGAAGGTAAGCGAACACCTCACTCCCCTTGATGAATTCAGATGAACTTTGTTCTTAGATGTCAATGGACAGCCAGATGCGATGGCTGAACTGGTTTGTGATTTTTGAATGAGCAATCTGAGAGATGGGTAGGATCTGCAGGATGAGAGGAAGGTAAATGTCCCAGTGCTCAAAAAGGGTGGGGGGAGGGGGAATAAAATATGAAAACTAGAGGTCAGTAAGTACAAATGAGATACTTGTAAAGTGCTTAGCATGTTGCTTGGCACATAGTAGATGCTATATAAATGCTTATTCTCTTCTCTCCTCTTCCCTTCCCTTGATTCCTGATAAAATTCAATGATTAAAATGAATGTTTGGGACCATCTAGAGTTAGCGTTGCTTCATCAAGACCTGCTTAGAGTACACAAAATTTACTTTCCTTTTTGACACTGTTACTGGTTTCACATCAGTTTGCCCAGATTTGTTTGCCAAAATCTCTCTTTCCCTCTCTCCCTCCCCCCCTCTCTCTTTCTGTCTCTTTCTCTCACCTGTGCCAATTATCTCTGTCTCTCCTCCTCCCCCTCTCTCTTCATCTCTTTCAGTCTGTCTCTGTCTCTGTCTGTCTGTCTCTCTGTCTCTGTCTCTCTCACCTGTGCCAATCATCTGTCTCTGCCTCTGTGTCTCTGTCTTTGTGTCTCTGTCTCTGTGTCTCTCTCTTTCTCTCCCCCTGTCTCTGCCTGTCTATCTGTCTCTCCCTGTCTGTCTGTCTCTGTCTCTCCTGTGCCAATCATCTCTGTCTCTGTCTCCCTCTCTGTCTCTGTCTCTCCTCTCTTCTCCTACTCCCCGCCCCGCCCTCGTGCCGATCCTAGATCTATATATTTAACCTCAGTACATCCCGTGAAGGTCAACCCCCCAATCCCCCGTTGGCCATTTCAGACTGGATATCTCAGGGATATCTCAAACTTGACTGGTTTCTATTTTCAGGATCCATGAGTTCTCCCTAAAAGCTCCAATCTCCTGACCTGTCCTGTTTCTATTTTACCTGCACCCTTTACCATCGTGCCCCAGGTTACACCCAACTCTGGCTGTTTCTACCTTCCCACTCACTATTCCTCCCCTCCAGCCCCCTTCTCTTCAGTCACAGCCACCTCAGTTTATCACATTATCTAAATTACTGTGCCAGTCTCCTTTTGATCCCCCCCACCCCCTCCACCTCCTTCCATCCTCCCCACAACTACTCTGGTGATTTTCCTTCATCACAGATAGGACCGTGTGACGTCCCTCCTCGGTAAACTCCAGTGGATTACATCTACAACCAAACAGAAAATACTCTGCTTTGCTTTTAAAGTCCTTCACAGTCTTGTCCCAGGCTTTCTTTTGTATCTTGTGCAAAGTTCCTTACCCTGTGCTCTACCTTTCAGGCAAACTTAGGCTCAAACTTTACCTTCCAAAGACATGCCTTTCCTCACTTCCCCCACTGCTAGTCCCCTGTCCCTCCCAAACTATCTGATGCATTCTGTGCATCCTTATACATGTGCTTGTGGTCTAAAAGCAAGTTCCTCTGGGCAGGATCTGATTCCTTATCTTTGTATCTCTAGAACTTGGCATTTAGTAGGTGTTTCATAAATGCTACTTGATTGATCTATTGGATGACCTCCAGGGCTTACAAAATCTGACATTCTAAAGCAGGGATAGGGAACCTGTGGTCTCTAGGCTTAAAAAGCAAAACTTGGGAACCTAGAGGGCCACAGGTTCCCCACCCCTGTCCTAAGGCTTTGAGGAATTACTGAGGCTGAAGACTGATTCTCCCCCCCCCCCAGAAGACTGGGATTCCCTGAGGCTGGGGGAAGACAATGTCTCTCCCAGAAGACCAACATTGAAATAAGTACATGGGACTTCACTAAATGTATTTTGGCCCCCTGATGCTGGACAGAACCATGCCTGTGGGAGGCTATCCCATTTCTCTTCCCAATATTCTGCTGAGCCAACCCATTCTAATAAGTAAGATGCTTTCAGAGGGGCACTTCTGTGGTCTTTTCATGATAAAATATTAATATGTAATTATATCAGTATAGTTATGTGTTTACATATTTAGTACCTAATGTATTCATATATTGATGTGATTACAAGTTAGTATAATTTATGATGATACAGTTATAAATATAGATACTACATAGTCCCAGAACCTTTGAGCATTAGAAGGGAAGTCTCCTAGTCCAATCCATATATGAAAGACTCCAGACTCTGCCTAAAGACCTCCAAGGAAGAAATCTCCCCCCATGACCCAGCAAGGTAGTAACCAAACTGCTCTCAGTCTATGTATTTTGTTCAATTTTGCATTCTGTCTCCCCAACCTTAGACCATGATCCCCTTTTTCTTTGTCTCCAGTACTTAGCATAGTATGGATGGGCACACAATAGACACTTACTAGATGCTTGTTGATTGATTAGTTGATTAGTTGCTTAGGGAACCTGACTGATCCCTGACCCAGAGATTTGTCAGTCCTTGGACAGACATGCTTGGGGATGAGGGGAGGAGGAGGTGCCAATAGAGAGAAGAGGAAGGGGGTCATAGGAGGAAATCTGGGCTAGACTGTCCCGAAGAGGGCCAGGATTCCAACTCAGGCAGGGTGAGCAGCCATGGAGCTTGGAAAGACACCAGTTGTTCTCAAACAGAGGGGATGGATAAATAATCTTCTGAGGGGGAGAGGCGGGCAGACCATAGAGGGAAGCCCCTGGGGCTCCCTAGCTAGAAGGCAGAGAGATGGAGCCTGACCTCAGCTGACTGACTGTTTGAAGGGGCTTAGGGAGTGGGACTGGACACGTGAGCCCAGAGCGACCAGAGATCTAGATGAGACAGCTAGGAAAGCTACAAACAGACCCCATCCCTACCACACAAATACCCAGGGTCCATATGGATTTTGGAGGAGTGGGAGGGGAGGTTGAGTGATCCAGGGAAGGCAGAGTCCCCCTTTAGGAGGGGATTTTGATGACCTAGTAGCTGCCCATGGACTATAGCATAGGAAGATGGTAAGAATGCTTCCTTTGGAGTCAGAAGACCTAAGTTTCAAGTTGGCTTTGAATCTCTTGAGCCACTGACCAGGTCATTCTCTTCTGTAGTCATGGACTATTCTCTCCTCTATTAAAAGATAGGGCTGGACTACTACCTGCCATTTAGAGCTGGAAGGGACCTTCGAGGCCAGCCAGCCCAACTCCCTCATTTTACAGAGAAGGCCTGGAAGGCTGAAATGACTTGTCCAAGGCAACCCAGACAGACAGATGTCACTGGAAATCCCCAATTTCCAGTGCAGGACTCTGCCTCCAGGGGCTTGATGGGCTCTCTCGTCCTCTGATCCCAGAAGCTTTGTTGCTGCCCATCTCTGTCTACGTGCCGCTGCCCAGAGTCTCACCAAGAAGCCCCTAGACCCCCAAATGACCAAGACATGCTAGAAAGTTAGGGGACAGAAGGAGAAAGAAGAGCCTGCCTGCTAAGAGTGCAGAGGAAAGCATCCTTGAGGCCAAAATCTGGCCAAAGAGGCCAGACATGATAAGGGTGGAGAGGGTTAGAGAAAGCAAGAGCGCTCTAGGGAAAGCAAAGGGCCAGGGTACATTTTTAGAGTATTAAATGTTGTTGGGGTGGGAGCGTGTTAGCTGGAAGGAGAACCATATTCCTGGGAGCCAGAGGCAGTGCGGCTCAGGGCCCTCAGAGCTTAGAAACTCACTTGTTTTGTCTGGCCCTAGTTGAGGGTAGCAGCCAAGAAGGAGGCAGCAGACTGAGCACAAGGGGAAGACCTTGGGTCATAAGACCCTAGAGAAACTGGGACCCTTAGAGTCACTCCCTCATTTGACAAAGGATGGGCCTGAGATACTGAGAGGGGAAACAGCTAATTCAGGGTCACAAGGCAAACCAGAGCAGAGCTGAAAGTCAGGTCCAGGCTTTCTAACTCTGAATTCAAAGATCTTTCAAATAAAACAAGAGAATCACGGCTCAGGTCCTGAAATAACCCAGAGTCTCAATACCACCCTCCCCCCTACAAACCGTGGCGCAAGTACCCGCGCGTGCGTGCACACACACACAGAGTCCAGCTCCACCCACTGAAAACTAGGAAGCTGGAGAGAGATTTCTGGCCTTCTCAAGGACCTAGGGGGATTAAATAATACTCTTCTTCTTCTTCTTCTTCTTCTTCTTCTTCTTTCTCTTCCTTCTCCTCCTCCTTTTTTCTTCTTCTTCCTCCTCCTCCTCTTCCTCCTCCACCTCAAAGAACCAATGATTTCCTGACTCCCAAACAAAATACCATCCATCCTTGGCCTCTTTCCCTCCAATATGCCCAACCCAGACTCCTTTGGTTTTTTTCCCCTTGTTCCATCTTTTCTTTGATTCTCCTATCCACAAATCCCCATTCTCTTCTATCCTACCCCCACCTCATATACCCCTCCTTGACTTTTGCCTGGGATCATAGGGAGGATATGGCTAGTATGACCTTGATTCATACGCTAAGCATGAAACAATCTTAGTCTGACAATAGAACCACGGACTTTGAAAATGTGAGCTTTTGAAGCAGTTAGGTGGCTCAGTGAATAGAGCACCAGCTCCAGAGTCAGGATGACCTGAGTTCAAATCCAGTCTCAGACACTTGACACTTACTAGCTGTGTGACCTTAGTCACTTAACCCCAATTGCCTTGCCTTCCCCCCTAAGAAAGAAAGAAAGAAAATGTGAGCTCTTGATAGACCAAAACAAAAGTAATTTTTAAAAAATAGCTAGCTGGTGGATTTTAAGGTTATTGGAGAATAAGTGCCAAGGATAGGGATTTAGTCTGGAGGGCTGGGGACTCTGTTGTCAGGAATTGGTACTCAATACTGAGGTTGTGAACTCTGGGTTGGAAATAGGAGCTCTTTGCCAGGGATGGATGCAAAGTGTTGGGAGTAAGGAAACAGTATTGGGCATGAGAGATTGTTGTTGGGTATGGGGTCTCAGTATCAAGGATAGCAGCTCATGGTTTAGAATGGGGTCTTAGTTTTGGAGTTGGGAGATTAGTAACAGGGATGGGAGCTCTGTGCCTAGAATGAGGGATCAGTATTGGGAAGGCAGACTCAGTGTTTATGGTAGCTCTCACTGTCAGAGATGGGGCCTCATTGTTGGGGATGGCCATTCAGTGTTTGGGGTTGGGACTCAGAGTCAAGGCTAAGAAATCACTATCAAGGATGGGAGATGAATATTAGGGAAGAGAAGGGAAGGGAAAGGAGCAGGCATTTATTAAGTGCCTACTGTGTAGGAGTAAGTACTGAATCACTTCCATTTGAATTGACTCGGCAAGATTCTGAAGGTCACCTGGCAGGATAAGGCATCAGAACACTGAGGTCCTCACTCAAACTAAGCTGTCCAGAATTCAGACTCTGCTTCAGAGAAAGCAGCTCCGATGTGCTGGCCACATTGTCCGAATGCAAAATGTACACTTTCCGGAAAGACTATTTTATGGAGAACCCACACAGGGCATATGCTCACGTGGTGGTCAGAAGAAGCCACACAAGGACCCTCTCAGGGTCTCTCTTAAGAACTTTGGAAGCGATTGTGTCACATGGGAGACACTGACACAAGACTACTCAGCACGGCGTGCCCACATCAGAGAAGGTGCCGTGCTCTATGAGTGAAGCAGAATTGAAACAGCTCAAAGGAAATGCAGGATGCATGAATTAAGAGCATCCACCCCAAATGTTCACACTGACTATTGGTGCCTGACCTGTGGTGGAGCCTTCCAAGCTCACGTTGGTCTGATCAGCCGCAGCTGGACGCAATGAAACTTGACTCCAGCTTGGTGACGTCACTTTGGTCCCCTTGGAGAATGAAGGACAAGAACCAGCCAACTGTGTTCCACACACTGTGCTAAGTGCTTCATAAATATTATTTCCTTTGATCCTTGACAACAACCCTGTGAGGTAGGTGATATTAAGATCCCCATTTCACAGTTGAGAAAACTGAGGTAGAGAGAGGTTATGTGACTTGCCTAGGGTCACACTAAACATCTGACACTAGATCTAAATTCAGGTCTTCTTGACTCCAGGCCCACCTATCTGCCTTATGATGGGGACTTAATATCAATGAAGAAGGCGCGGTATCAAAGATGGGCTCTACATCTGGGGGATGGCAGATCCCTTGGAGATGACGGCTTCCTGCGTCGAGTGTGGGGTCTCCGTGTTGGGGATAGGGTCTAAGCACACAGGATAAAACTCAGTATTAGAGATGAAGACAGTGTCAGGAATGATAACTCAGTACTAAGGGTTCAATTTCAGGGATGAAGACTGAGTCAATGATGGAAGATTAATGTTGGGAATGGGCCCTCAGCAGCGGGAATGGGAATAGGCCAGGTCACAGGAGAACAAGCATGGGAAAGAGATGTGGTTGAGACAGGACACTACATGTCACATGCCTGTGACATTGCATACCTCACAAACCTTGTTTCTGGTAGGCTTAGAGTTTGTGATCGAGTGGTATAATAGTACAATCAGTCCCCGTGATGATGGGGACGAGGACAGGTTCAGTGTCAGGGATGCCAGTTCAGTGTTGGGGATGGGATGGGCCCTCACTGACAGGGAAGGGGTTTAAGGTTGAGTAGGAGGACTTGTCAAGGATGGGCACTCAGTGCCAGAAATGACGCATCAGTGTTAGAATGGGAGCTCAAGAATAACTAGGTTCTTGTTAGAAAGGCCTAAGGAGCATCTCTTCCTCTTCAGAGAAACCCCATCTTACCCTTTGGCCTTGTCAGCTGCAGTCACGCTTCCTCACTGTCCCCCATCTTCCAACACACAGCTCTTGGTGAAATCCTGGCCCTGGGTTGTAGGTCTCTGGTTACATTCCCTCCCAAGGGCCTCCATTTATCTCTGGGATGACAGAGGCCTGGGAAACAAGGACAACGAGGACATGGGCCATCCCTGCCAGCTCTGGGTCCCAGAGCAGCCCCATCTGAGGGGGTGAATTCCATATGGATGGAAGCATGATGTGGGACAGATCTGGCTGGAAGCCCAGGCATCTCTGGACAGTTCTGCACCCCAGATGAAATGAGTGCTTTTCATATTTCTCAACTCCAGAATTAAGGAAGAAAGAAAATATGTATTTAATCGTGATTGGGGTGGGGTGGCATGGGGAAGGGCTTGGGGAGAGAACTTGAAAAGAATTGCTACGAGGAAAGAAAAATGAAGGCGCTGTTGTCTCAGTGACAGTACTGGCCTAGGAGGTGAACCCATCCTGGTCCTGCTACCAGAGCCCAGCCTAGGCCCCTTTCTCCTCACCCCATGCTCTCAAGAATGAGTTCTTAACCTGAAGACTGTGAACTTAAAAAAAATGTCTATTGATAACTATTTCCATTGATTCCATTTGCAATTATATGGATTTTTACTTTGTACATTTAAAAATAGGATTCTGAACCCCTAAAAGAAGTCCATAGGCTTCACCAAACTGATACCAAAAGGTTCATAACAGAAAACAGTGAAGGGCTCCTGCTGTACAGCAACATCCTTCCCAAAGGCTTCTCAATTTGAATTGAGAATTTAGGGTACCAGCTTCATACACCCACAAACCTGACCCACTCATCCCCTTCCCATTGCTCAGGAATTGTCCCTTTGAAAAGATGGTCTGAAGTTCTGATAGTACTCTGAAATCCCACCTCCTACATGAAGCCATCTTCGACAGATAGAACTCTTTGGATCTGTCCCTGATTCCCAACAAAAGGATGCTTGGCCCCTTTGACCGACACAATATTGTAGAGTGGAAGGAGCATGGGATTAAGACATGGGTTAACTACCAACCATGCAACAACCAGCTGTATGACCTTGCACCTGTCTTTCAGTTTCCTTCTGTGTAAAATAGAAGAGAGGACTGGGTTGGACAATCTCTTTGGTCAATAATATCTTGTTATATTTGGTTTAACATGCTGGTTCTAGTTATTTGAGGGCCATTCGACTTCTGTCTACATTACTGGATATTTCTGAGAGTATAACTTCTTAAAAGTAGGGACCCAATCAGTTCAGTTCTTAAATTTCACCATTGTTGACATGAATAAGTTTTGAAGAGATGACAGTAGTGATGGTGACAGTATCAGTGGAGAGGTTGGTGTTGATAGTGATGGGTTTGTTGGTGATGCCAATGATGATCAGGAGATTGATGGTAACAGTGAGGGGGAGGCTGGTGACGATAGTGATGGGAAGTGTCAGTGGTAACATTGATGAGGAGGCGGGTGACAATAGCAATGGGGAAGATGGTGATGACACTCATAGAGTGTCAGTGACAACAGTGTTGGGAAGGTTGATAACGTCTATGATGGGAAGACTGTCAATGACGATGGTAATGAGGGGGTTGGTGATGCCAGCTGTGGTGATACAATGAAAGCGATCAGAAGGCTGGAGATGCTCACAGGTGATAATTACATAGAATCAAAAATTTCTGAGATAGATGGAACCTTTAGAGATCATTGGATTCAATCTCCTCAGTTTTTAAATCAGAAAACTGAGGTCCAGATAGTCATTTGTCCAAGGTCAATCAATCAGTTGATCAACAAACATTTATTAAGTACCTGTCGTTCAGCTATTTCAGTTGTGTCCAACTCCCCATGACCCCATTTTGGGGTTTTCTTGGCAAAGATACTGGATTAATTTGCCATTTCCTTCTCTGGCTCATTTTACAGATGAGGAGACTGAGGCATACAGGGTAAAGTGACTTACCCAGGGTCACACAGGGAGGAAATGTCTGAGGCTGGATTTGAACTTGTAAAGATGAGTCTTTCTGACTCCAAGCCCAGTGCTCTACCCACTGCACCGCCTTGATGCCCTGTTAAGTTCCTGTTCTGCACCAAGCACACGTGAGCTAGGTGCTAGGGATATAAAGACAGAAATATAACACCCATGGACCTCAAAGAGCTTATATTCAACAAGGGAATACAACATGCACCTAAATAAGTGTGTACAGAAATGTACAAAATAAATACATGGTCATTGGAGGAGAAGGACGCTAGAAATCACTTCCCAAAGGTGACACTTGAGCTAAGTATTGGGATTCTAATGGATGGAGGTGAGGAGGGAGTGCATTCCAGGCAGAGGAGACTGCCAGTGCAAAGTCACAGAGAAGGGAGATGTAGGATCACTGGAGGAAAACAGCAAAGGCCTTTTGACTGTGCTCTAAATTTGGGGAAGATGAATGATATACTATATGGTGGAAAAGGGACCTTGAGGTCAGGTTATGAAGGGCTTTATGTGACAAACAGAGGAATCAAACAGATAAAGTCAACAGGGAGCCTCTGATGTTTAAATTAGGAGGGAGGTGACATGCTCAGCCCTGGGCCGAGGTGGGCTAGAACCCAGGTCCTCCAATTGCAAGTCTATTCTGCTTCCTACGGTACCACACTGCCTCTCTAATGGATAATCTGGCCATCATTATATGAGCCTCAGGGCTTTATAACACCAGTTATCCAAGGCTAGCTCAAATATAATTGGTATATAATAAATATAACTCAAATATGTCCAGTCACCTGTAGATAACTCAAAATCACAAAGCGTCAGGATTGGAAGAACCACCTAGCACCATGACTTATATACAGCAGTAGCTTAATAAATGCTTGTTGGCTGATAGATAGCCTGACCTGTACCTGAACAAGAACAAGAACCCTTTCTCTGACAAAGTCACCAACAAACAACACAAACAAGAAGCTTGAAGGCTTCTAGGAAACCTCCTGAAGCATCCCTTTGCTTCGGGACAGATGTAATGATTAGGAAACCTTTCCATATATATTGGACCTCAATTTGTCAGTTACAATTTCCTTTTCCCGGTTCTTTCCTCTAGAGCAAACCAAACAAGTCTCCAATCCAATCTGTCTTTTGTGACATATCCTGAAATCAACTGTCTTGTCTCCTCCCCCTGTCCCCAACTGAGTTCTTTCTTCCTCAGGGTAAATGCTACCAGATCTTTCAGTTAATTGTCATAGAGGGTGGTCGCCAGTCCCATCTTCATCCTGCTTTGCTTCCAGCCCCCCCCCAAGCCTCCTCCTTCTTTTCCTACTCCTGGGGCCCCACCCACTTGGTCCCTAAAGCAGTGTAAAGAAACCTCTCAAATGAGAGGTCCTGGAAGGTTACTCCCAGGCTGCTCTGCCTCAAGGATGTCTTCACATCTACCGGCTTGCAGCCCACCTTGTGTCCTTGTTTAAACTTTGTACTTTATATGTCATTCTTCCTTCTTAGATTTCAAGCTCCTTGAGGGCAGGGACAAGGCTGAGTAACAGCTCCAGCAATCATAGTTCTGGGCTCACAGCAGGCACCCAGAAAGGATGGTTGGACTGATGGGTATCTTGGATGGGCTGAGTTGTCATTGGACACAATCTGAGAGTGATTCTTAGAGTACAACTTCTAAAGAAATAAGAGATGTGAGGCAGCTAGGTGGTGCAGTGGATAATACCAGCCATGGAGTCAGGAGGACTCGAGTTCAAATCCAGTCTCAGATAATTGATACTTACTAGCTTTGTGACCCTGGGCAAGTCATTTAACCCAAATTGCCTTGCCAAAAAAAAAGGGGGAGAAAGAAATGAGGGACTTCATACTAAAATAGGTTGGTGGTAAAGGTGATGGGGGTGGGGGTGGGTTGATGATGAAAAGAACATGGAGAAGTAGGCAGGAACCACCACGGGAACGTAGGCCCTGGGAGAATACCAGTGGATAAGGCTTTGGCAGAGCAGGGAGTAGGGAGCCCTGAAGGACTTAGCCATGGTTCAGTGACTTGGGACAGGCCTGGAGCCAAGGAAAGGTGAGTGACTAAGATCACCCAAAAAGTCAGCATCAGGGGAAGACCTATAAAAGAGGTCCTCTATCATTCCATGACACCCCTAGTTGGGGGATTCATCACTGTGTTCACCCACTCAGGTCCAGTCTTCTCCCTCAGTTTGTTTGGCCCAGTACTTGCTCCCTGGGCCTCTTGTTTTGAGGCTATGGAGGATAGGAGGGAGGCAGGCAGTCCATAAATCATAAGCAAGGCCCCAGGGCAGGCCAGGCCGTGTGATACAACCATGGCAATGCTGGGGCTTTCGCCTGCCAGAGGGGAAACAAGTGGGGAGCGGGGGCTGGCAGCCCAGGCCCCAGCGACGCAATCCGTCTGCTATGCACCCAGAGGCCTGGCTTGTATTTATTTATGCTGAGCGTGTATTTATATCAGCCCCTTTCTTATTAATACAGCAGGAAATTGCTGGAATAGTTGCATACCTGGCTGGTTGGCTGGCCAGGACCTGGCTTCAGCCAAGAAACATAGGGGCTCTGGACGGCTCCTCAGCGTCTGGGGCTCTGCTTCCTCCAAACAAGCGTACAGGGTCTAGGTCCCCCAAAAGCCTTCACTGAGCTGAACCCTTAATAGGAGAGCATTCCTTGGCCCTCATTCCCAGCACTGAGCCCTAAATCCCTGACTCTGAGCCCCCATCCTTAGCCCTGAATACTCAAGCCTGCCACCGAGCCCCCATCCCTAGCCCTAAGCCCCAATCTAGAGTCCCAGCAACTTTGCCCTTGACAACACGCCTCCCTCCTTCACAGGAAGTTTCTATCCTTATCACTGACCCCCATCCCTTTTTCTTTCTCCCATCTTCTCACTCCTAGCTCCCACACTTTGTGTCTCTAGCCACACTAAACTAGGTCTTTGGTGCTTGTCTCAGTTGCAACCAATGAAACAAGGATCAGGGCAGAGAAGTCACTTGTGGATGTCCTGGCCTCCACCAATCCAATGCATACACAGAATTATAACTCCCCAAGGGTGAAGGCTGCATCTCCTCCATGTGACTGTGTGTTCTCTCAAGGCAGAGATTCTATCTCTTTGACCAGACCAAAAGGTCTTGCTAGGATCAGCCAAGCCATTGGGAATATCTAAAGGCCATCTAGCATACTGCCTTGGACCATCCAGCACAGCCCCTTGCCACTGGCCAATGCACTTCCCAGTCCATGTCTGTTTTCTATTTTCCTATTCAGAGATAAAGACTCTACCACCTCTCTTAGTCACCCATTTGGCATCAAGTCAAAGCTTTACTTTAATGTATAACAGAGAAGCCACATGGTGGACATAGGCGTAGGGGAAAGACATGAGATTCAAAGTCAGAAGACGAAGATCTGAATCTTGGCTCTTCCATTTTCTACCTCTGAGTGAGTCCCTTTCTCTCCCTCCCCCTATGAAATGAGGGACCTTTATGGTCCTTCCCAGTTCTAGATGTATGAGAAAGACAACTTGTCTGGCAATGATGTAAAGGAAGGCCTAGAGGAGGGAAAGAAAAAAATGTCCAGGGCAGTACCTTTGACATATTCCAGTTCTCCACTGGGGCAGCTAGTTTCATGAGTTCAAATCCCCCCTCAGACACTTACTAATTGGGTGACCCCAGACAAGTCACTTAACCCTATTTCCTCAGTTTCCTCATCTGTCAAACGAGCTGGAGAAGGAAATGGCAGATACCTCTCTAGTGTCTTTGCCAAGAAAACTCCAAATGGGGTCACGGAGAGTTGAATGTGACTGAAAATGACTGAATAAGAACAAAAAAATTCCTCATTGGTTCTAGGATGTAGGGAGTCGGAGTGATAAAGGAGAAAGAGCACTAGATTTTGGGTCCAAGGACCCAGACTCTTCTCATTCTGCCTCTGACACATTACTCTGGTGACATGGAAGAAATCATTTAACCTTCCTCATCTGTAAAGTGAAATCACCCCTAAGGTCCACTCCAGCTCTAAATCTATAATCGTATGAGCTTATCTGTTCAGGCATTTGGTTCACTGATGCTGTCCATTCATGTCTACCATCCTGGCAGCCTCTTGTCCATATCCTCCTTTATGGGGCACAGGGGAAGGGGGCAGTGTTTACCCAGTATATTTTCATTGCTTTCTCTTTACAGAAAGAGAATAGTTTAATGAACTGTGCACCTTGAAAGTCATGAAGCCAAGCTTTGCACATAGTAAAATATTAATCAACATTTATTCAGTTAAGTAAAAACAGAAATGTGTAAACATTAAATGTTTACCTAATAAATATAGGAGTAAAGCAAGGATACCCTATTTCCCCAGTGTCAATTGACACAGTTTTTGAAAAGCCAGAGGCAACAACAAGACAAGAGAAAGAAATTAAATTCATAAACATGGGGGTAGAAGAGATGAAAATTATCCCTATTTGCTGAGGACATGGTGACTTCCTTAGAAAACCCCAGAGAGTCAGCAAAGACACTGAAGTGAAAGCAAGAAGACTGGTTATCTATTGCCATAATCCAAATGGAAAGCAATGAAGTCTTTTGTAAATAGTATAAATGCGAATCACTTTATAAGATGGTATCAGGAAGAACAAAGAAAGATATAGGAGATTTCTGAAGTAGAAATGACAGAATTTGTTGATTCAATGGATGTGGAAGGAGGTAAAGGAAGGGTGAAAAAATCCAAGATGATTCCAAGATTTGGATCATAGTAGATCTAGCAAATGAATTTCATTTTAGTTCCTGGTCCTACCCCTGTCCTGAGAAAGACTGAGGGTCCACAGATCACAGACTTTAGAAATGGGAGGGACCTTAGAGATTATCAGCACTGACTCCTTCATGGAATGGGGAGAAAAATGAGGCCTGGGTAGGGGAAGACACTTGTCCAAAGCCATATAAATGATAGGCAGTCTGGGATATAAGCCCAGATTATCTGAGTCCTGGTCCAGTGTTCTCCCCACCCATTAGGTGCATTATAGACTATATAAACACCTTGGCCAGGCTGTCCAAAGGAAGCCCTAGTTGGGAGCTCTGTTTCTTCATTCTCCTTACTATCTTCCTGTCCACACATGCTCATGTCAGCAGTTGGTCCTGTGCCCAAGAGGAGACAAGAAGAGTTCACTAAATTTTGCTGCCCTAGTTCAGTAGAATTCAAGAGTTTTGCCTCCGCTCCCCAACTTCCCAAACTTCATAAACCTTAGTGCAAACACATTTCAAAAGACATGTGAATTGACTGTTCCATCCAGGTCAGTCTACTACTTAGCTCCTGCCCGCACGCAGTACCTATGTTTGAACAGTTCCCTCCACCTGGAATGCCATCATCCCTTCCTTCTGCCCAGATAAATCCCACTCAAGTGAGGTGTACGTATTTATTCCTTGCATATGGTTCCTTGAAAATGGAAACAAGGACACACTCTCAGATAGATACTCACTGGCCTAGTCTTTGCCTACAACTCCTCAGCTTCCTCCTTCAATAATCTGACCAACCTTAGCCAACTCTCTGGGTCCTTCCACCCTAAAGGAAGATTCCCCCTAGGGTTTTCCATTCTCTGAAGAACACACCAAGACACCTTTTCCTGGGACCAAACCCAAGACCAAGGATGGTGCACAGATTCATACAGAGGGAAATAAGGACTGAATGTTCCCAAATTACTACGGTCAGAGTCCCCCCAGGCATCATCAGCCTTACTTAAGCTTCATCAAACCCCATTTCTTTACAATGAGACTCAGAAAAGGGGCCGGAAGAAGATCAGATCACCAGCATCAGGGCATTTCTGTCACTGGCTTTTATAGCCAAGGTACTTTCTGTTGACTGAATGCACATGTGTTCCCAACGTCCTTGGCTGCAGCCTTTAGACTTCCAGCTCAGTTGATCCCCATGGTTAGATAACTTACTTTTATCAGTCTCCACACTCTTTCTGAGTCACTTTTGCCAATCTCATTTACAGGGTAAATGTAGCTTTAGTTGGATGCCTTCCAACAGGCAGGGAGTAAGGAGCTGTATTTCTTCATTAGTGCTAATATCCTTTCAGTCCCACTTCCTCCAAGGTTGCTTCCACTGACCACCTCAGCCCACACCCATCTCTCCCTCCTTTGCATCCCTCCAGCTCTTAGAATCAGCTCCACCCAATCTCAGACCCAAGCATCCACCCTATGTCTTTTATGTGTACGTTTGTGACTAGTTGGCCCTGCTCTCAGTTCATTCCTAGAACCCTACAGGCTCCATCCTTAGCACACTTCTCAAGGGAAGGTTTGGGAAACTGGCTACAGAAATAATCAGCTTCTGCAGGAATGCCTGAGCTGAGAGACTCACTCCCAGAAAAGAAGACTCAGAAAATGGTTTGGGAGCTTGCAGGTAGAAGCTGAGGCCTGAGGTGGGAGAGAGAAGCAAATGACCCATGACCAGATTGACTTACCTAGGCCTCCTAAAGACCAGTAGACCACTTAAGGGGGTAGAGAAGGCAAAGAATAGAAGAGTCAGCCCCTCCTAATGTGCTCTGGGGTCACAAATTACCTCCCTCCCCATTGTACTATAAAGTGCTTCCCAGCAACTTACAGAGGAATGATAAAGAGTTCTCTTTGGGGCAAGAATGTTGCCTTCTCATTTACTGCTGAAGCTGCCACACACACACACACACACACACACACACACACACACACACACACACA
>CM053593.1:374038491-374061194 GCA_028646575.1 Pseudocheirus occidentalis
GGGTATGGGGGATTAGGAGAACTTGGGGAAGAGAATGGGGGAAGCCAAGGAAGAAGGGATGGGGGGATTGGAGAGAATGGGAGGAGGGGGGAACAGCCAGGGTGGGGAGAGAAAAGGGATGGAAAAATGGAAAAGAAGTAAACAAAGAAACTGGGCAACGAGAAGGGGACAGAAGTAGATGAAGAGGGAGAGAAGAGCTAATTGGACTGGATAGCTTTTATTTTCTTGTACGTTCAGTATATAGACCAAAGACCAACATCTATTAAAAGCGGACACCATCTTGTTAAGTATTGTTAAGAGTGATGAGAGAAGGTGAACAATTGGCTAATGGAGAAGAGATGAGTGAGAGGATTCCAGAAAAGAAAATTCTCTGAGGGTTTGAGTCTCCCCTCCTGATACAGCCCCTTGCAGTCTGGGGGCTCCCTGTGGACACAGCTTTCTCTTATCCCACTAGGGCTCCCTGAGGGCAGGGCCTGGGTCTCTTCCATCAGGCCACAGTCTCCCAAAGGCAAGGACTAGCTGCTCCCACAGACTGAGGGCTGACAAGGGCTGACAAGTTTCTTTCTCTCTGTCTCCAGCTCTGAAGAGGTGGTTGAGGGCCCAAAAGATACCCATGAAGGCAGAATTGCTCAAAGGCATTTGGATGGGAAGAAAGGAAAACCAAGACTGAGCTTGGGAAATGACAACCTCAGGGCTGACTCTCTCGCCTGAGGACATCCCCAGCAGGGGCCCTGGGGGCAGCTGACAGGTGACCTCTCCCCCAGGCCTGTTTGCACAGCTGTAGTCCCAGAGAGACCAAAGAACCCAGTGCTTCCCTGGGAACCAGAGTTGGGGGAGGCGGTGGTGGCAGAAAGGAATGTGAGGGGCATTGGGCCAGGACCCTAGGCAGAAGCTGGCCCCAGTTCCTTGTTGATCTTGTAAGAGGACCAGGAGTTCCAATTGTCAGTGGGAAAGGTCCAAGGAGTGTGAACAAGTTGTTTAAGGAGGGTGGAGTGTGGGGAGGTCTGGGTGGACCCTCCAATGGGGTTGGAAGGCATGGGCAGGGGGAACTGAGGCAAAAGGGAAGATCAGAAAGAGGAAAGCAGAGCAGGAGAAGTCCCTGAGAGTCTCTGAAGGGGAGGAAGTGAGAGGTGGAGCCCTGCTTCCAGCCTCAGAACCATCCTTCGGAGAATGGGGGCGCGGGGGAGAGGGATGCTCTCTGGAGGAGACAGGGAACAGGCATTTCCTTCCTGCTGATTCCAGTGAAGACGGCTTAGGTACTTGTAGAGTATCGCACTTGGACTCATGAAGATCAGGTTTTAATCCTCTCAGACATTGCTGGGTGACTCTAAGCAGGCCCCTTCTCCCCAGTCTGCCCGTCTCCTCATCTGCAAATGGGCAGGACACTGAGAGCACCTACTCCCCAGGGTTGTTGGAAAGCTCAGACACGACTTTACACATAAAGTGCTCTGCTAAAGGGACGTGTAAATACATGTTGGCCATGAACGTGACTGATCTGTTCTCCTTCAACAAATCCTCTGCCCTCACCCACTCCCTAAATGTGGGCATCCTTTGGTGTCCAGCCTTGTCTTTTACTGTGAAGGAGAGACTTGGGAAGAAATGATGAGCTTGGTTTTGGAGGGGCACCCTCCCCTATTTGATAACTTCATTCATTCCTATATAATGATCACAGACCTAGAACAGGGAGGAACTTCAGAGAGAGTCTAGCTCAGCCTTCTCATTTTACAGATGAGGAAACTGAGGCCCAGAGAGGTCAGGTGACTTGTCTAGGCCTGGGAGGGACCTCAGAGGCCATGTGATCCAAAGCCTTTGTTTACAGAGAAGTG
The DNA here is from genome assembly GCA_028646575.1 of Pseudocheirus occidentalis. NCBI lineage: Eukaryota > Metazoa > Chordata > Mammalia > Diprotodontia > Pseudocheiridae > Pseudocheirus > Pseudocheirus occidentalis. Next base: position 374,040,318 of record CM053593.1, read on the forward strand.
AGGTTCTCAGATCACACCAGGCAGTAAGAAGCAGAACGGAGGTGTGAGCCCAGGTATTCTGGCCTGAAGTCCAATGCAGTTTTTGTGCTGTACAATGCCACCTCCTTCTGCCTTCCCTGACCTCCAGTCTGTCAGCTGGGCTGCTCTCTCTCCCCTACCTCCACCTCCAAACCTGGCTGACTAGAGACAGTGTGGTGCAGTGGGAAGGGCCCTGGGCTCTGCAGTCAGCAGACCTGGGTTCAAATCCCACTTCTAATGTCTCTCCCTTTTATGACCCAGTGTTCTCTTCTGCATGGGGGGGAGTGACTTGATGGTTCCTAGAGTCCCTTCTACCTTAGAGAGCTACGATCCTGTGAGGGCTAAAGGTCACTGAATTAGTCAGCTGGGGTGGATGTGTGGTCAGTGGGTCCTGGGGTGGTCAGTCAGGGCACGGTCAATGGGAGTGGTCAGTTGGGGTGAATGTTGGGGATGTTTCCCTGATTTTCTCCTTCTCACTGTGCATGGATCTCCCTTGAACACGTCATTGCCCAATGATCAGTTTAATCATTCAGGTCCCCACGCCTTCCCCTCCCCACTGGGCTCTAAACTTGAAGGCAGATACCTCCATTATCCATTGGGAACATTGGTGGTGCCTGGCCGGAGCTCAGAGCCCCACTGAGGCTGACGAAGTTTGTGTCATTGAATCAGAGGGAGCTGGGAGACCAGGGTGATGGGACCAGATGCTGCCATCCTCTCAAGGGCTTAGTGCCTCCCACCTGCTTTGATTAGGCTCACCCAGAGAGCTGGCGAGGGACCATCACCCTTTCTCATTCCTCACCTTTCCAGACCTGGACTCAGTTCAATTTTAAATTCTATAAATGCCCAGTCTCAACTGCACCCTGTTTCTAGGAGTTTTGATTTTTCCCTCTGTTAAATGAGGGAAGGATAGGAAAGGGGAATGGAAAGCAGGAGTCACCAGCGCCAAGCACTGTTTGAGGTATAATGACTTGTCCAAGGTCATACAGGTAGGCAGCAACAGAGGCAGCATTTGAACCCAGGTCCTGTGGCACCAAAACCAGTGTTCTTTCCACTGTGCCTCCATAGGTGAGATCCTCAACGGTGTGTCCTCATTGCCACACCCATCGCCTATGACTATGGCTATACCAGACCGGCTTTCCAAAGAGTTCTGTCCTTGCACTGGGAGAATGGCCCCAGCCAGACCTCTGCCTTCCCCAACACTCTAGCCTAGTCCAGTTCCCAGCCCACCCTGTTTCTTGGAGCTCAGATTTCCTCTGTTTGAAAAAAAAAAGGCGTGGTGAGAGACCAGAGGCACAGGTGGGAAATGAGGTTCCACACTGACTGTCTGAGTGATCCTGGGCAAGTCACCTCCTCTCTGGTCCTCAGTTTCCTTCTCTGAAATACAATGGCATTGGGCTAGAACAGACAAACTCCTGTGAATGACTTGACCAGAAGAAAACCATCTCTCCAGTTACCTTAGGGATACCCTGAAGTATGGTGATGTGGCTCCTTCCAGAGCCCAAAGCCTGTAACTACAGGGTAGAGAACTGCCCGGAGGGACCCTCCCTCCACCCTCCTTAAACTCTACCAGTGTCTACTATTTCAAGACTACCTCTCTTTGCCAGAGAAATGGGACCTGGGCTTGGTGGGGGAGATGCCCTGGAGCAGACCCTATCCCATGGATGATGACCAAAGGGGCCTGGGGGACACTACCCCTACACATCCCAGGGATAGAGAAACCTGATCAGGCAGGAGGGGAAAATTAATAGCCTAGAGCCGGGGCAAGGGCTTTCTCTGCCACCAAATATCTATCTATGCCAATTTACCAGGGTGCACTGACCTTGGGAATGGGCATGATGGAGGGAACTGGGGGGTTTCAAGAATGCAGGTGACACTGACTCAGAGACCCCGACTTATCCCCTCTGGGGAGCTCAAGTAGGCTATAGCCTACTGACCAAAAGCAAGACCACCCATGGGGACCCTCCTCCCTCCAGAGCCCGACAGTCCAGATCTACCTTCTCTGGCCCTCACAAGTCACACCTGGCTCTCTGGGAGACACAGTCAGCTCACTAACACGAGGGTCCATTTAGAAACACCAACCTAACTCGGCCTCTGTAGTCAGGCTAAAGGCATCCATATTATAGGTATTAGGAAGAGAGGGGGACCACCCCACCCCATCAGAGTTAACTTGCAATGAATGCTGCTTTCAGGGGATCCTGGGATCCTGCACCACAGATCAAATGTGTCCTCCCAGTTGTGGGAATATAACCTCATTGGCTCCTAGACCATGCTCCCCAGAAGGGGGACCCCAAACATGCAGCTTCCCAGGGACAGGTCGAAATGCAGTTTATTCATCCAAAACTTTGAGTTCCTCAGGAAGCAATGGCTCTGTGGTACTGTCCTCCCACACCATGTCCATCTCTCCTTCTTGGGCCTGGGCCACTTGGGCTGTGTGCTCAAAGGCAGCCTGGAGCATGTGGGAGACCAGGCAGGTGGCCCAGGTGACTATGTAGGCCAGGTGCCAAGTAGTAAGGGCTGCTGTTTTTTCCACCTGCCAATACAGCTGCCTCAACAGGCCCAGGAACTCCAGGGAAAACCGGTTATCCAGAAGTGCCTAAAACAGGTGATAAGTAACCACAAGGCATCCATCCCCACTGACCGCTCCAACAATCCCCCAATACCTGCTGACCACCCCCTGACCTCTCCTATGGTCAATAGGACCATATTTTCCACTGACCACTCCAGCATTCACCCCTACTGACCACCTTCCTACTGACTAGCCCCTGACCATGCCACTGTCTACTCCTACTTATCTCCTCTGTTGGCCATGCCCACTGAACATGACAGACCTGACTAAGCACTCCTATTGATGACCCTCTGACCTTTCCTTTTTACTGTACCTCCAAAATTCACTCCAGCTAACCATTATTATCAACAGTCCCCTTACCTCTCTACTGATCATGTTCCACATTGACTGCCCTAATATCCATACTGACTAGTGCTCCCCATCAACCATGCCTCCATGAACCATTCCAACATTCACCCCTACTGGCCTACTCCATTGATCACCCATGAATGCCCACTGTCAGCAAACCATTCCTAGTAACCACCTCCGACCATTTCTATTTTCTATGTCTCCCATTGATCACTCCTAACATCCCCCCCAACTAACCACTCCTATTAACCATTCCCTGATCTCTCCAATTGGCTACATCCACCATTGATTACAATGTCCATATGGATTTAACCATCCTATTGACCATACTTCCACACACCATTCCATTATTTGACCCTGCTGACCTACTCCATTGATCACCCCAATTAATCATTCTTATTGACCACCCTCTCATTTCTCCTATTTACTGTGTTCCCAGCATCCACCCCAGCTACCCAGCCACTGCTATCACTCATGCCCCTTACCTCTCCTGCTAATCACGCTCCCTGCAGATCACTCCAGCACCTACTCCAACAATTCCAAATAAACCATTCCAACATTCAGCCCTCCTTACCTCCTGTTACCCATCAAGACCCACCCCGTGCATACCCACCCTAACTGTCCATGCTCCCCACTGACCACCCCTGTTTCCGCCCTCATCAACAACGCCTCCTGATCATGGATATGCCCATTCCCTATGTCCAGGCCTGGTCCAGTCTTCCACCTACTCACCAATCGCTTCAAATGCTTGATGCTGAAGTCGTGGGCTGTCCGGCAGAGCCTCCAAGTGATCAGGAGGACCAGCAGGACCCCAAGTAGCAAGCTTTGAAGCCAGTAACAAAGCAAATTCTTCCAGGGGCCCCAGAAGAAGCCCAGGTGGCCATAGGTGGCTTGGCAGAGATGGAAAAAGGTGAGAGGAGAGTTCAACATTCGAGTGAGGACCAGGCTGGGCAGACGGAGAGGCAGGAACAGCAGAGCACTCCACAGAGTCACCAGACCCCTCACTACAGAGCTCAGGGGGCAGAAGAGACAGGAGTGAGATGGGGCAGGGTCCAGGCACACAGAGCCCTCTGCTTCCTGGGCCAACCCTGACACCCAGTGGTTGAAGAGGAAGATCTTCAGAAGCAGGAAATTATAGAGATGCATCCGATTCTGGAAAAGCTAAAGGAGATGAAGAAGGCAAAAGAGGCCAGCCTTAGTGAGTCAGGGACACGGCGGGGTGGGGCTGTGGCAGGGCTGTGGCAAGGGGACTATGGGACCTCATTCCAGAAGACACTGCCCAGCATGGCCAGTGAGGCCCTGATCAGAGCCTTAGGTCTGCCCCTAGAGCCCTCTGTGCCCTTTACCAGAATCTCTGGGCCTCTTCTATCCAATGAAAAGACTGAACTAGAAAATAATATCTTAATCTGGGGTCCACAGGGGTCAGTGGATAGATTTAAGGGGGTCCATGAACTTGGATAGGAAAAAATTACCTCTTCACTGTCACTGACCTCCAACTGAAATTTAGCATTTCTTTTTATTATTTCTGAGAAGGGGGTGCTCCGTAAGCTAAAAGGCTGGTGAAGACTACCAAGGAGCTAAGGGTCCCAGAAAAGTTGACTGGAAGGCCTTCAAGGGCCCGCCCAGCTCTGACCTTCCACGGGGCTAAATGTTCTCAAATGTCCACAGGGACAAAAAGGAACATAGGATCCATTTCACATTGAATGCATTTTTAAAACTTACTTTTGCATTAGGACGCATCTGACGTGAGCATGAAAAAATCACAGCAGAGAAGGCTGGATTCAGAGGTAAGAAGACCGGAGTACAAGATCTGCCTTTTGACTTATGCTGACTGTGTGACCCTGGGCAAGTCACCTAATCTCTCTGCCCTTGGACCAGACCCGCAGGACTGTAAATCACAGAGCAGATGAAGATTGACAATGACAAAGGGAGGTTTTCCTCATTGAGAGCTCTTTATGCCATTTACATCGCAGGTCTAGTTAGTCTCAAATAATCATGATGCCCCAGGAATCAAGGATGGCCATGGAAGAGTACAGCTGGTGACCGCTAGGTGGCGCCATAGTGCATAGAGCACCTAGCTTGGAGGCAGGAAGACTCAAATCCAGCCTGACACTTACTAACTGGGTGATCCTGGACAAGTCACTTCATTCCATCTGCCTCAGTTTCCTCATCTGTCAAATAAGCTGAAGAAGGAGATGGTAAACCACTCCAGTATCTTTGCCAAGAAAACCCCGAACAGGGCCACGGAGAGTCAGGGACAACTAATAAATTAAACAATCAGGGGTTCAAGTAGAACTGAGAGAAGGCAATAGAAATACCAGTTATTGTTCTGCCTCTGGACTTGGCTGGTTATGACAATATGGGGCCAAGCTCACCCTAAGGAATTGTTGCAAGAAAGTGGGTCACGGGAGCATAGGTGTAGACCCTCTGCAGCCCAGAGAGGTTAAGAAAGACCCAAGATCATACAGCGAGGAAGCAACAGTCAGGATCTGAACCCAAGACTTCTCGTTTTAAATCCAGAGACGTTTCTACAGCAGCCTGCTGCTGCTCTACCTCCTCATCATGGAGAAGAAATCCTAATAATCTCAGTCCTACAGAGGTCTTTCGGTTCTAGGATTTAGAAGCGGAAGGGACTTGGTCAGATCCTCCAATCCAGCCTTGACATATTGCTGGTGAAGACACTGAGGCCAAGAAAGGTGAGTGAGCCATGTCACACACACGTGACTCAAACTAGGGTCTTCTGACTACAAGAACAGGGCCCTTTCTACTCTGTGGAGGTATCAGGGACCGGATTTGGATCCTTCCCAAGGTTTACAGCAGCTCAGAGCTTGAGGGACCCAGGACTCATCTAGGCAAAGGATCTTCATCCAGGGGGCCATGAGCCTTTTAAGACACATATTTTGATAACTATATTTCAATACAATTTGTTTTCTGTGAATTTTATTTTGTTACATTTTGAAGCATTAGTCTTAGAACGGGTTCATGGGCTTCACCAGATACAGACCAAAGGGGTGCAGGACACAGACAATGCTGAGAACCCCTGGTCTAGGCAGACTTCTTGCCCAATGTTGTATCTACAGAATCGCTCATGGGGGAGTATCCAGCTTTTGCTGTAATACCTCCTACGACGAACAGCTCACTACCTAATGAAATCTGTTCTATTTTGGTTGATCCCAACTGTTAGAAAATTCTTGATATTGTCAGCATCTGCCTTGCCACATCTTCCCCCCTCACATTGCTCCCCTGTCTATCTTTCAGATTTTGAAGACAATCATCCAGCCTTGCCCCAAGATTTCTCTTCTTCAGACTAATCATCCCTCATCCTTCGTGTGATGCTTTGGGCTCCTCTCTCTCTTTCCTTCACTTCTTCCCTTTCCACCCTGAGATTCGGATTCATGGCATCATGGAAGGGGAGATTGGAGCAGGTTAAGCCTTAACCCCAGAGGGGCAAATCTCTGTAATGGTGTACTCAAATGAGTTGGGAGGGGAGAAGTGAAAGGAGGTGATGTGGTCCAGTGGGCTCTGGAGTCAGAGATTTCATTCCAACCTCATCTCTGATGCTTAAAAGCTGCCTATGTGACCATCCACCTCCCTGGGCCCCAGTTTCCTCATCTGAAAAACAGCGGGATGTCAACCCCTAGATGACCTCTGGGGTCCCTTTGAGATGTAGAACTCAAATCCTATTGTCCTATGTTTGGAGGTGGAGAACTTTTCCTGGTGAAAAGATCTGGAAGAGGCACTCGGAGGCTATGTATTCCAACCCCCCTTATTTTACAGATGAAGAAACTGGGGCCCAGGGAGCTAATAGGGTAAGACCAGCCCTGGTAACAAGGCATGTAATAGAGGATCCATTGTAGAGAAGGCAGAATGGAGGGGTGGGAGGAGGATGAAAGGATTGAGACCCTCCCTAGCCCTGAGCTGGCCTCACCAACACAGAGATCTTTACTGTTTGAAGCACGATGCTTGGAATGCTAGATCGGACTTGGAGAACGTCTGCCATCCTGGCTCCCTTCTGGCCACCTGAACAGTGAATGATGTCACAGATACCCTTGTATGAGAAGGCACTGTTTCCCTGGACGCATGGTTGCTATGAGACACAAAGCATCCACCTCCACCTATCTTCCTCTCACTCTGTCTCAGTCCTAGGGTTTCCAAGATCCCAGAGGCATGAGAGGATGCTTCAGAGAGGCAGAGAGCTCTTGTAAGGAGGGGAGCTTAGGGGCCAGCCAGCTCGAGTATTCCTCCATTTTACAGATGAGGAACCTGGTGCCCAAGGAGATGAAGTGATTCATCCAAAGTCACACAGGCAGTGAGTGTTTGAGGTGAGATCCAAACCTAGCTTCTTTGGGCCTGTATCTATGTACTGCACTCTTCTCAACCTAAGATAAAGGCTGGGAGAAGCAGAAAAGGGGAGTAGCCTACCCAGAACTGGTTGAGCCTGACTGGACCCAGGACCACCAGCTCCTTCAGCTGCCCCCACTGACCCACAGAAGGAAGCTGCATGACAGTATCTTCAGGCGGGGCACAAACCCTGGGAAGGGCGTGGGCCTGGGAGATTTGGGAGAGAGAAGCAGGAGACACAGGAGAGATTCTCAATGCACACTGTGCTTCTGCTGCTGTGCCCATCTACTGTGTAGACACCACCACCTTCCTTCTGGGGTGCCAGGGCAGAGAGAGGGCCAGGGGAAAGGAAGTCCCAAGATGACTTGGGGATAGGGGAGTCCTGGCAACATGTCTCTGCCAGGAGTTTCTTCTCCAAAGCTTAAGTGACCTGAATATCCTAGAGCCAGAAGGAGCCTTAGAAGAACCCAGCATTGCCCATAGCCCCATCAGGTCCCCCTTCCCTCCTTTCTCCAACCTCCAACAGATTTTAGAACTGCCCAAAGAGACTGGTTAGCAGGGTCACAAAGGACATTAGCAGCCAGCCAGCCCAACCGCTGGCCGAACAAAAGCCCTTGACATCCCTGACAAAGCATTCTGTCAGGCTTGGCTTGAAGACCTCAAGTAAGGAAGGCAGAGTCCTCGCTCAGGACCTCAATTCAAATTCTGCCTCTGTCACTTTCTGCCTGTGTGACCTTGGGCAAGCCACTTCCTCTGCCTCAGTTTTCCCATCTATAAAATGGAAGTAGAAGTACCTCTATGGCCTCTGAGGTCCCTTCTAGTCCTGGGATCTTCTGACTGCTTAAGGCAAAGTATCCTCCTTTAGGATGCAGGGAACTGATGGCAACTTTTCTTTAGGACAAGTTTAAATCGGCCTCTCTAGATTTCTAGCCTCCATTGTTCCTCTAGGGACCTGGCTCCTCTTCCATATGACAACCCTTTATGTGAAGCCAGCTCTCAGGCCCTCCCATCCACCCCCGAGTCTTCTCTTCTCCAAACTACACATCATCCTTTCCTTTATCCTGAGGTAGGAGGCTGGCCCCTTGTTTCCTTCAAATAGTTTCAGGAGTTCTGAGAGTGACAAAGTTAATCATTATCAGCAGATGGAGGTGGGGATTCAAATAGGAGTCATTTGGGTCAGGAATCACACAGCGCAAAGTGATTAGGTGCTTACCATGTGCCAGGAATTGTGCTAAGCATTCAGGGCACAAAGAAAAAGCAAAGTCCCTGATTTCAAAAGAACTTGAATTTCAATGGAATATAAGAATTCCCCTACCATCTCCCCCACCCCCTTTGCAGGTGTGAGGGGACAGATTCAATGGATGCATTGGATAGTTTTGCTGAACTGATGGTTTTCTTTTCTTTCCATTTGTATTTTTTGTTGCTAAGGATGGCTCTCTGGGTCAATGAGGCCAAGGGATGCATGTAGAAATAGAGATTATGTAATAATAAATACTGTATAAATTCTCATTGATTGGGGAATGGTGAAACAATCCATAACACATGAATGTGATGGAATGTGAAAATTTAGAGAAGCATCAAAATACTTCTGAACTGATGATGCAGGGTGTGAAGTGAACAAAACTGAAAAAGACAAGATACATAATGCTGTGTAAATGGAACGAACAACAACGAGAATGGGAATTGATGTCAGAGTAATTATAATGAACAAGCTTGACCTCAATGGAGGCACGTGAAAAGGCACACAACCTCCCTCCCTTCTTTATTGAGGTGTGGAAGGCAGCATGTACTTTCAGATTCGACTGATATAGTAACTAGTTTGGCTGAACTGGTTTTTAAAATCTTCCTTTTTTAGTCAATGTCTGGGGATGTTTCTCTGGGTGGGAAGGATGATGTCAAAAAATTTCAGGAATTTTTAAAAGATACCAATTAAAAAAAATATTCCTTGACCATTAAAGGGCTCAGACCCCAGACCAGGTGACCAAGGTGAAATGAGAAATCTTCATCCTGGGCAGTTGAGTAGAAAGGAATCTGGGCTTAAGCTCTAGTCCTGGCTCTGATGGTCCGCCTCCCATGGCACCAGATCCCCCATCCCAATGTGGAGACAGCAAGATTGTTTTTTTGGGAAGTGTTATGACTTCCCTGCTCACTTCATCTCTAACAGAGGGCTACAGTTCACGTCCCACTCCAAGGGGGTCCTTTTCATAGCCCTGCAAATCAAAGAACATCTTTCTACTGCTTACTGTCCTCAGACAAACGTCCAGATCAGTGATCCAACCACACATAGAGATAAAGCTCTATGATCAAACATCCTACCATCGAGATGATTTATAACCACCAAATGGGAGCAACAGAAATTACATCAGACACAAACTAGTGCTTAGTAAATGTTTGAGGATTGATCTCATTTTTGGAAAGCTGACTTTTTGAACTCAACTGTAGAAATTTACATTTATCTCTAGTTAATTCCATCTTGTTTGATTTGAACCAATGCCCCGGCCGATCATACCCTCACTGGATATTGACCCTTTCAGTCAATGCGTTAGATCCACCTTCTATACTTGAATGATTTAAAAATTGCTAGCCTGTCACAAAAATCTTAGTGCAGTCTTAAGTTATTGTCACTTTTGTTACTTAAGTTTAAGCAACTTATGTTTCAAACGGTTTTAAATTATTGTAACTTAAGTTGCTTAAGCATAAATAGCTTTAAATGGCACTAAGATTTTTGGGACACCCTATATCACACTTGAAGTTTTGAAAAACTCTTTATATTTGTTATCTCATTTGACCCTCACAATTACCCTGTGAGAAAAGTACAGATAATAGGCAGATATGATAAGCAAGCTATATATGTCTTTTTCCAAGTCATTGCCAAAAATGTTAAATAGAGTAGGGCCAAGTACAGATCCCTGGGGCACTCTACTGGAGACCTCCTTCCAAGCTAAAATTGAATTCCTTAAGACACTCTTTGAGACTCGGTCATATTCACTTAACTGTACACTTGTTTAGTTGACATTTCTCTGTCTTTGCCACAATAATTGCATGAGTCTTGTCAAATGTTTTGCTAAAATCTAGGTAAACAGCCTCTGCGGGATGCGCTTGCTCTGCCAGTCACGCAACCTCATCACCAAAGGAAACGAGGCTGGGCTGGGAGGACCTGTTTTTGCTGGAGTCACGTTAGCTCTTTGGGATCGTTTCCTTCTCCAAATATTTATTGCCTGTGCCTTTAATAGCTCATCCTAGATTTTTGCCAGGAATCAAAATAAAGCTCATCATTCTATAGTTTGTGGACTCTATTCCTTCCCTTTTTAGGGTCAGTATTTGCTTTTCTCTAGTCCTGCAACGCCGCTAAGATTTCCCACAGTCTTTCAAAAATCACTAGTATTGGCTCAGTCATAATATCAATAAACCAACCAACAAGCCTTTATTAGACACAGTGTGGCAGGAACTAAGCTAGACATTGGAGCTACAAAGAAAAAACAAATAGTCGCTGCCTTCAGGGAAGTTTACGTTCTAATAGGGAAGAAAACATGAGAGGCAACTTTGTGTAGTGGGTAGAGGGCTGGATTTAGAACCAGGACGACCTGGGTTTGAATCCTAACTCAGACACTTAGTAAGCTATGAGACCCTGGATAAGTCATTTGACCTCTGGTCTTAATTTCCACATCTGTAAAAGGATGACTTGATGTCATCCAAGGACATTTCCAGCTCTAAATCTTATGGACATATAGACAAGGTAGTTTAAGGAGGGAGGGAGTTAGCGGCTCAGCTCAGGGGCAGGGAGGACAAGGAAGGCTTCAGTAGAATCCGCCAGTCCTTTCAGAGACTGCTCAAATGCAGTTTATCTGGGCCTGGTGACTTGGACTCATCAAGGACAGCTTCCTATTCACTTACTGTCTCTCTTCTCTTAGCTTTCAATTCCATATTGACCATATAGAGATAGAGATGGAGAGAGCTGGGCAGATGGATGGATGGATAGATAGATATGAATGGGTGAGGAAAAAGAGAGAGAGAGAGAAAGAGAGAGAGAGAGATGGGTGGATGGATGGATAGATAGATAGATAGATAGATAGATAGATAGATAGATAGATAGATAGATAGATAGATATAATAGATAGAGGTAGGTGGGGAGATAGAAAAAGACAGACATGAATAGGTCAGAGGGGAGAAAGAGAGAGAGAGAGAAAGAGAAGAGAGAGAGAGAGAGAGAGAGAGAGAGAGAAAGAGAGAGATGGGTGGATAGAGCATTTATTAAATACCATATAGCAGGTGCTGTATTAAGCACCAGAGATACAAACCAAGAAAGCAAATAGTTCCTGCCCTCAAGGAGTTTACATTCTCAAGGACAGATAACACCTAAAGGGATGGTAGAAGCAGGTGGGACATATAACATTAATTATTTCTTGGTTTTAAGATAGTAGCCTGACCATGAGGTGGAGGCCCTGTTCTGAGCAAAGTAATGAAAAGCTTGCCCATCAAGCCCAGGGTGACTCCAGGGCCAGAGGCCAGGGTTTGATTGAGGAGAAGGTGAGGAGGATAAAAGTTTCCTCAGAAGTATTCATTTCTCTCTTTGTCTTAAGAACTTCATTCTTGGCGATTCCCTACCACTCCTGTGCTGACTTCCCTATAAAATTTTAATCCATGGGACTATGTGCATTTGCTCTAAGTCCTTTGAAATCTGCACTCACAAAATTGAGGGTACAAGCCAGACCTTCCAGCTTTCTTCTCTAGTATCATAAAGTTGAGAAGGGAGTGTTCACTTCCCCAAGTCTTCACATTTCCCCTTCAGAAGTCAGTGCCTTCTTGCTAGTAAGACTGTTTCCTCCTTGTTGCTTCCTCTACCTTTTGAAAAATGAAGTTATCAGTAAAGCAAGACCAAGAAAAGGTTTATCTTCTCTGTTTGCAGCAGATGAATTCCAGCAGATGTCTTAGTGCTTGAGTCTTCTTTTACAATGATGTTACATCTCTGATTCAACTTGTCATCTGTTTCCTGAACTCTCCATCCATTTCTTCTTCCTGTACAGATGGTCTGTAGAATCCTTTCAATGATAAAATAGATTCCATTCCTGCCTCTTTTGATCTTTATCCAAATGTTCTTCCCTCACATGTTTCTCTGCATTTCCTCACATGAAGAATATGCAATGTCCCCATGGAAGCACATTTTATATGTACTCTGTTGCTCTTAAGGAATATATTTGTGGCATTCAAACACAAGATTCAAGGGAAGCATAAAAAGGTAAACATGAAACAGTAATCATAAAGCACTCAATAAAGTTAAACTGTTTGCATTCCTATATGAGAAGATGGTACGTGTAACTTTTAAAGAACTTTATCATTATTAGGGTAGTTAGAAAGCTCCACATAGACAGAGTCCATGGGTGAGAGTCAATAATATTGAGATTACATTTTTAAAAATGAAGGGGTGAGAAAAAGAGATGCACTGGGAAAATGGGGAAAGGAGAGGTAGAAGGGGCAATTTTTCTCACTATAAAAGAGGTGTACACAGAAGAGTTTTTACAGTTAAGGTGAAAAAATGGGAGTGGTGAGCAATATTTGAACCTCACTCTCATTGTAATTGATTCAAAGAAGGAAGAATCTATGCACACTTTCAGTTGGGTATAGACATTTATCTTACCTAATAAAGAAATAGGAGGGGAAGGGAATAAGAGATATGGGGGGAGGGATGATAAAGTGGAGGGTGAATTAAGGGAAGCAGTTGGTCAGAAGCAAAACCCTTTAAGAAGGGACAGTATAAAAAGAGAGAAGAAGAAACAGAAGAAAATGGGATGGAGAGAAATACAGTTAGTAACCATAACTGTGAATGTGAATGGGCTGAATTAGCCAATAAAACAGAAGCAGATAGTAGAATGGATTAGAAGCCAGAATCCAATAATATGTTGTACAAGAGACACACCTGGATACACAGAAAGTTAAAATAAAGAGCTAGAGCAGAGTCTATTATGCTTCAGCTGAAGTAAATAATAAAGGTGGGAGTAGCGATCATGATCTCAAACAAAGCAAAAACAAAGAATAGAGCTAATTAAAAGAGATGATCAGGGAAACTACATTTTATTATAAATTACCATAGATAATGGGTAACTAGGTGGCTCAGATAGAATGCTGGGCCTGGAGTCAGGAAGACCTGAGTTCAAATCCAACCTCAGACATTAGAAGTGTGACCTTGGACAAGTCATTTAACACTGTTTACCTCTGTTTTCTCATCTGTAAAATGAGCTGGAGAAGGAAATGGCAAACTGCTCCATTGTCTTTGCTAAGAAAATCCCAATTGGAGTCACAAAGAATCAGACATGATTGAATACAACTAAACAGTAAATATACCATAGACAATGAAATAATATTTTAAAATTTAATAGCAAATTTCTCTGATAAAGGCCCTGCTACTCAAATATTAATGAACTGAGTCAAATTTATAAAAAAATAAGAGCCATTTCCTAATTGATAAATGGTTAAAGGATATAAATAAGCAGTTTTCAGAAAAATAAATGAAAGCTAATTGTAATCTTATTTTTAAAATGCTCCCAATTGCTTAGATAAAGGCAAATTAAAGCAACTCTGAGGTACCACCTCACACATATCAGAAATAACAAATGCTGTTGGGAAGGAGGGAAAATAATACACTAAAATACAGTTGTGAATTGTTCCATTCTGTAGAACAATTTAGAACTATGTCCAAAGGGCTACAAAATTGTGCATACCCATTGACCCAGCAGTACTACTAGGTCTGTACTCAAAAGAAATAGAAAAAAAAGGAAAAGGACCTATATGTACAAAAATACGTAGAGTAGCTCTTGTTGTGGTGTCAAGAATTGGAAATCAAGGAGATGTCATCAATTGGAGAATGGTCGAACAAGTTGTCCTATAAGAAGCAATGGTGTGTGTGTGTGTGTGTGTGTGTGTGTGTGTGTGTGTGTGTGTGTGAGGGAGGGGGAAGGGTTCATAAAAACATGACAAGACCTGTATGAACTGTTACAAAATGGAGTGAGAAGAACCAGGAGACCATCATGCACAGTAACTGCAATGTTGTAATGATGATCAAGTGGGAAAGACTCGGCTATTCTGATCACTACAATAATTGAAGACAATTCCAAAAAGACTCATGAAAAAATGTTCCCCACCCCCAAAGAGAGAACTGATAAATGCTGAGTGCAAATTGAAATATAATTTCCCATTTTCTTTACTTTTCTTGCTTTTTAAAAATATGGCTAAGGTGGAAATGTTTTTCATGATTTCACATGTATAATTGATATATTGCTTGCCTCTTCATTGAATGTGGAAGAGTGTGGGAGGAAGGAATAGAATTTGGAACTCCAAATTTAAAATAAAAATGCTTCAAGATAAATAAATAATGGATTTAAAATAAAATTTTAAATAATTTTAAAAATAATAAATAAAATAAATAAATCATCAAAAATTATTTTTATTTAAAAATTTACAATTTTTAAATACTAAAAATAAATAATGAATTTAAAATAAAATTTTTTTAAATGTAAACACCATTTCAGAGCCATATTCCAGTCATGGGTCACTTCCCATTCAGTCTCAAGAATACTTGTGAGGTCAGATTCACCTCCTTGCATTAACATCTTAAGTTAATTTACCCTCTTACACTCCTAACTTACTCTCAATCTCTAATTGCTTCCTATTCAAGCTGTGCATTTGTGTACAGACATCTACGGCCATGGCTTTTCTGTCTGGTTGCTTTCTTGGATTTCCCACACACCTACACATCTCACTCCCCTGTGGATTCCTTTATTTTTAAATGGTATTTTCTACCCTTATTTTATCTTTACATTTTTATCTTTATGAACTTGACAAACACCAACAAATATGAATATTTTCTTATACAAAAAATAGAAAAAGAGAATTATACAGAACATTTTAAATTTCCCTTGTGTACAGCTTTCTTCTTTCTTTTTAACATTAGGAGAAAATGGCTAGGGGCAGGGAGGTGGCACAGAGAAGAGAGCACTGGCCCTGGAGTCAGGAGGACCTGAGTTCAAATCTTGTGACCTTGGGTAAGTCATTAACCTCAACTGCCCTGCATTCCCCTCCCAAAAGCAATATATATATATGGAGAGAGTAAAAAAAAAAAAAAGAACAAGGCTATCAATCTACACAAAGAAGGACTTGGCCCAGCCAGGTATTCCTAAATTCTAGCCCTTCTACTACACTTTCTAAATTCTATACTGTTCTGTACGAAGTAGTATTTACTAACTTCAGTTCTGTAGTTCTAACACCATCCTGCTTGTCTGTGTGCCTTTCCAAATGTCTATCCCTTCTTCTATTTGTTGTTGAGTCATTTTTCAATAGGGTCTGACTCTCCTTGACCCTACTTGGGGTTTTCTTGGCAGAGACACTGGAGTGGTTCTTCATTTCCTTCTCTAGCTCTTTTGACAGATGAGGAAACTGAGGCAAACAGAGTGACGTGACTTGCTCAGGGTCATACAGCTAGTAAGCATCTGAGACTGGATTTGAACTCAGGGAGATGAGTCTTTCTAATTCCAGGTCCAATGCTCTATCACCTGTGCCATCAACTGCCTCATTCCTTTTCTAGACATACTTTTAAAACATAAAAATTGAAAAGAAATTTCATTAATGTTTCCTTCCTTCTCTTCTTCCTTTTTTGGCACCACCATTACTACTAACACCCTGACTTTGCCACTCCCAGCAACTAGTGAAGAAGCAACCACACTGTGTGTTCATCATCGATGCTGAAAAGAAAGCCAGCCATAGTCTGTGTACCCTCCCCAAAGAGAGCAGAATTCAAAGAGATGAGAGGAAAACTAGACAAGACCTTGAAGCTCATTTGAGATCCCAAGCCCGCTTACTCAGTCTTCCTCTCTGATCCTCACACACCACCCCATCTCCCATCTCCATCTCTTGCCTTGGCACTGGCTGACAATGGTCTCCCTCACTTCCTGGGCTTCCTAGAATCTCTCTCCTCAGTACACAGATCAAACACTCCATTCTACATGGCTGATACCTTTCCTGCTCCCCATTACTGCTAAGGCTCTCCATCCCAAGCACCTTTGCATTTCATTCCTTTGTCTTTGTTCCCTTTAGGTGAGACTGGGATAGACAAGGAGGCTCCTTCTGAGGAAGCTGCAATGGTGTGTAACTATGGAGCATACACACAGAGACAAGCTTGTCATTCTGTTCAGTCAGCCAGTCATACAGTAAAGGGAGACTTTCGAAAGGCCAGAACGGTCTTCTGCCATGTCTCAGTCTTTTCAGGTGCTCTGTTCCATGCCTTGAGTGACTCAAAAAAATGCATGCTGTAAGCAAAGAGCCTAGAGCTGGGACATTCTCCCTCTTGCCTTCCCCATTCCTGTTTCCTCTACTTTCTTCTTCCCTTCCCTTCCTGACAGACCAGAAAAGGAAAAGGTCAGATAACAGGTCAGAGGTACAAGGGACCTCAAAGGTCATTCAACCCAGCCCTCCTTTTGTAGATGAAGGAGCTAAGGCTCAGAGACTTAGTGATCTGTCCAGGGGTCACCCAGAAATTAAGCGTCAGAGACAGGATTTCAATCCAAATCTCGCTGGTTCCGCATATGACACAATATCCATTGCAGTACACCACGCCTGCTCCTTGGCGGAAAAACAAAGAGAGAGGAAATCGCTCTTGTGTCCTTTTTAACAAATGTTAACTCAGGAAGGACCACAGGAATGGGGCAAGCCCAGCCTTTGCTGGGGTGTTACTGTGCCTGCCCAGGGGAGTATAAAGAGGCCCTTTGGCCCCCAGGGGGCAGCAGCGATCAAGGAAAGGTGGACATTTGAGTGTTTGGGCAAGACTGGGCTCCAGGGGGTTCCTTTCCTTTTCCCTTCATTTAGGAAGGAAAGAAACATTTATTAAGCACCTACTATGTGTTTGGCACCGTGCCAAGCCATTTAAAAATATCATCTCCTTTGATCCCTCAAAACCAACTCTTTGGGAGACAGAGGCTCATATTATACCCATTTTACATTCAAGTAAACTAAGGCAGGCAGCAGTTAAGTGACTTGCCCAGGGTCACACAGCAAGTGTCTCAGACTGCATTTGAATTCACGTTTTCCTGACCCCAGGTCCAGTGTTGTGTATGCTGCCCTTTCCCCAATTGTCCCCAGCTTGCTTAGAGACTAAGTTCTCACATCTGGCCCTGAGCCTTTGAGGACCCTGGATTCCAGAGTTAAAAGGAAGTTCAGAGGCCATCTGGTCTGAACCTGGAGGCCACAGGTTCCCCAGCCCTGGACTAGAGACTTACATTATTAGGTCCTTAGTCCTAGAAGCAGCCTCTCTGAATACAGCCTGAGACTGAATGACCTCTCTTGGCTCTCACACTACAGCCTGGTTACCTTAAAAGACTTATGTGAATGATCATTGCTATTACTGAGCTGGCAGACCCCCAGATTTTTTTCCATACAAACTCACGCAGCCACAATCTCTTTATCTCATACTAACCTATGGCTTTGGATTGTTGTTGTTTTTTCATTCAAGTGCATGATATCATGGCTATACCTACCAAATTTCATCTCATTAGATTTGGTCCCTTGTTCTACCAGGGGTGGGGACCTACACCCTCAGGGCCACATGCGGTCCTCTAGGTCCTCAAGTGCAGCCCTTTGACTGAATCCAAACTTGAATGGGCCATACTTGAGGACCTAGAGAGCCACATGTGACTCCAGCCTGCAGATTCCCCACCTGACCTGTCAAGACCTTTTGGAATCTTCACTCTGGGTTAGTTATCCCTCTCACCTTTGTGTCCTAGCTTTGTGTCAGTTCGAAACTCGATAAGTATGACATATATATGTATATATATATGTATATATGAAGCTTTATTCAAGCCATTTTTAAAAGGATGAATCATATAGATTCACATACATATGTCTAGGATTCTCCACCACAAATGTCCTTTCAAGTAGATGTTGGCTCATTACTGACTGCTCTTTGGGTGACCCATTCAGCCAGTTCTAAATCCAGCCAGTCCTTCTCATATCTTCCTGTCCTCATGAGAGACTGTGTCAAAAGCCTTGCTCAGAACTAGATAACCATGTAGCATTGCCCCCAATCTTGTAATTCATTTTAAAAAAAGGAAACAAGTCTGTAACTATAATCTGAAATCCTAGGAAAGAAAATGTTCTGCTGTGCCCCATTCCTGGTGACCCAATCAAGATTCTTTGAGATCACTACAAATTCTTTCCAGATGTCCATCAGCCAATTTCTTAATGATATATTCTAGAATTTTTTCAGAAATTGAATTAAAACTCCCTGGCCTTTGGTTTACAGACTCAGGCCCTTCTTTCTTTTTGAAAACTGGGGCATCTAGTTTCTGTAATCCTGAAGCACCTTTCCTATTCCCCACAACCTCTGCAAGGCCATTGGCAATGAGTGGCCCAGCAATTATAGCCGCCAGCCCTTTCATTACCCCACAGTACAGTGCATCTGGGCCAAATAACTAAAACTCATTAAAGACAGCTGGGTGTCCTCTCACTATTTACTCATTTACCTGGATACCAATCCTATTGCTCATTTCTTTATTGTCCTTTTCTGGTCCAAAGCTCATTCTCTTTGCAGAGAAATACTCTCAAAGGGTCCTAAATTAATTTGCATTTGTTTGGTATATTTTGTTATACGTGTGCATGGTATTATACCCATAGAATATAAGCTCTTTGAGGGCATAGGCTGTTCTTGTTTCTTTATCTCCACTGCCAAGCACAGCGACTGATTTATTGGAGGTGTTTAATAAATGCTTAGAACAGTGCATGTAGCACTCAAATGTATGCATGGACCCATCAATGTGGATATTTTTTCTCCAAGGATGCAGATGCTGGGGTTCAGGAACCCATCCGTGCCTACTCATCCAATGAACGAGCCTTGGACTTGTCTCGGGCAGCTAAGTGGCATGATAGAGTGCTCAGCATGGAGTAAGGAAGACTTGGGTTCAAATCCAGCCTGAGTAACAGTATGACCCTGGACAAGTCACTTAACTGCAGTCTGCCTCTGTTTCCTCAACTGCAAAATCAAAGTCATAATAGAACTTGTCTCCCAGGGTTGTTGAGAGGAACTAACAAGATAAGATTTGTAAAGGGCTCAGCATATACAGTTTAAAAATGTATGTTTCCTAAGGTAACAAAAAGAGATGTTTGATTCTGCTGGGGGAAAGGGAAGGCTCAAAGACAGAAGGGACCCATGTTCCAGTAAATGGGGTAGTAAGAATTTCTGAACCCAAATGAGGGCCAGCCAACTCTTCCTTCTCCCTGATATCATCATCATTCCACCCACCTGGCGAGTCCAATCTCTCTTTTGTTCTTCCCCCACTACACCTTTGAAAAACCACCCCTGCTTGTTATCATGAGCTTTCCTTGCCAGTCTCTACTCATCCCAAGGTTTCATGTTCCTGGAACTATTTTTACAGGACCATCAAACATCTCCACCCAGCATCCCTGACACTGAGCTTTTCTCCCCAGCCCCAGGCACTCCACCCTGGGCACTAAACTCCCCTCCCCTCCCCTCCCTGACGCCAAACCCATCCCCAACACAGAAGCTACCATCTATGACACTGAGTCTCTACCCTGGATACTAAATCTCCTCCCCAGGACTGAGCCCCCCAATTCCTGGCTCATGGCACTTTTATTTACATTCTCTCTGGCTCTCAGGGACCCAGGGACAGACAAAGCAAAGTCAATGAAGGCTGCACAAAAAATTAAATTTCAGCTAGAAAACTCCTGAGAATAGTACCTTCACTTACAGGTAAATGTTTTTTTAACAAAGAAACCTGTGGGCTACTTCACTCTTTCCTACCCGAGGATACTTTTTTTTTAAGGGGAAGAATTACCAGTGATGTGGGTGGAGGGTCCCAGTTAGAAAGACTGTCCAAAAGGCATTGGGGCATGTGTGCAAAGAGAGCCTAGAAAGCATAGAGTTGAGAATTTCCCTGAAAGCAGGGGGTGGAAGGTGAACATTGCAGTGCCACACCACCCTCTCCCACCCTCCATTCCCCCACCTCCTTCCAGGCAAGGAGAATCTGACTAGGTCTGAGGAATGAGCACTCAGTCCAAGAAATTATTTTTAAAGACTTCCCTGATGCATTTTGTCTTCATATCACAGTCAAATTTGAGAGAGAACAAAGCCCCTCTTCCCCTCCAGACTGAATCCCTTCCTTGTAACCTCCCTAAAAGTTAAGCAAAAAGATCTTAGACCTTACACTAGCATCTGACAATGTATGGGACATTCTTCCCTAAAGGTCTCCCATTTTACTGTCAGAAAGAGGGAGGGGATGTTTCAGTATCTGTTCCCAGGGAACTTTATTTGTTTGCCTTTTCTAAATAGATTTTTATTGATACTGTTTGTTTTGATATTATCTAGTTCTCACTGTTTCCCTCCCCCCTCCCTTTTCCATGCTCACAGAGAGCCATACCTTATAACAAAGAATCTTTGACATAGAGACCAAGAGATAGAAGAGAGGGAGGGGGGAGGAAGAGGGAATGGAGAGAGAGAGGAGAGGGAGAGAGAGGGGAAGGATGGAGGGAGGGGGCAGGAAGAGAGGGGAAAGGGAGAGAGGGAGAGAGAAGAACAAGAACAAGAACAAGAACAAGAAGAAGAGAAG
>CM053593.1:374061694-374073218 GCA_028646575.1 Pseudocheirus occidentalis
AGCTGCCGGAGCTATTAGAGGTGTGTTGCAAGTTCCCCCAGCTTTGGCTTGCTGAAAGCGCACACCAGGACCACCACCCAAGACCATGATCCAGATCCAGGCCGCACTTGGCCCTGATCAATCAATTCAGCCCCACTGCGGAGTCCGCAGGCCAGGGTCTCTGAAGCAGTCCAGTGGGGGCCGCCACCAGTTCCAGCAGTTCCCTTCCCCCACTGCTACCTTGCCCCAGGGGCAGATTGGCCGAACTGCTTTTCCTCCCCCAAATTAAGTTTCAAAGTTTCACTTTCACTGACCGTCTCTAATCCTGGTTTGCTGGATTTGAAGATTCCCCCAGGTGCTTTAGATCTTCTCTGAAGTAGACTCAAGCTGTGGCTTGGGAGGCTTGGCTCCTCCTAGCCACCCTGGGGCCTGGCCTGGCCTTGGCTACGGTTTTGGGCTGGGCTGGGCTGGTCTCCGCTCCCTGCCGGCCTGCTGGATGAGCCCCTCCTGCCAAGCTGCCCCTCTCCAATCCCTGTTTTTCATGCCTTGGTAGATGTGGAGGTGCTGGAGGCTGTAGGTCTCTCCTGCAGACTGGCTGCTGCACAGCTCAGCTCCTTCCCACCATCGATGAGCCCCTGCTGCCGAGCTGCCTTCTCTGAGAGATGTGTTTTCTGTATTTTTGTGAGTTTGAGAGTCCTAGACTTTGTCTAGAGTAATATTTTATGGGTATTTAGGGGGTGGTGTGGGAGCTGTGGGACCTTGCTGCTTCTATGGCGCCATTTTGGCTCCTCCCCAAGACGGGATCTTATACACAGAAAGGTTGTGGGAAGAATCTAGGGGTGGTCTAGAGGAGGAATTTGGGTAGGATCTTCAGGAGGAGTCAGATGAGGTCAGACTCCAGTAATGAGTGATTAAGGGTGGGAAGTTGCTGGAGGCCACCTGGAGACAATGGTGGGCTAGGCCAGTTCAAGGGTGGAACAGAAGGATCAAGGGTGGGAAAATGCTGGGACAAGGAGGGCTAAAGATTTGGGCAGAACCACAGTGAAAGGTCTAAGGCCTCAGGCAAATGCCTTACACAGGAAGATTCAAGGAGAGCTCAAGGGAGTTCCCAGAGCCTGCACTTCATCATTAGGTGTTTAACAAATGCTTGTTTTTTGTTTTCCTCCATCTTTGATGGGAGGAAATCGCCTCTCAGCTTAAACACCATATAATCCACGCCCCAACCCTCCATTTTACAAAGATGAAAACTGAAAGCCAGAGAGAGGAGATAACCCATTCATGGTCACTCAGCAAGTGCCTGGTGGAAATGGAATTCCAATGCAGACCTGCCTCATTCCCAGCCCAGCCCAAAGTGACAGGGCAGGACCTCACAGGTTGTCTTGTGAACACCCCTGGAGAATCCTACATTGAATCAGGCAAGATAATGTTATCAGTTGTGATTTCTTTTTTTAGGAGGAAGTTTGAAAGAGTTTAGAGAGTCTATGAAAAGCTGCAGGAGGAGGAGATCCGCTGAATATCAAGTCTTCCTGAGACACCTTGTCTTGGCATGGAAGGGAGCCTGAATTGTCCACAAACCCTCACAAGTTCTACCACATGGCCTAGCCATACCAGATCTCAAACTATAGTATAAAGCAACAGTCATCAAAACGATTTGATATTGGCTTAGAGTGTGGATCAGTGGAATAGTTTAGGTACACAAGACATAGTTGTAAATGACCATAGTAATCTAATGTTTCACAAAATACTCCAGTTTCTTAGATCAGAGTTCACCATTCAACTAAAACTGCCGGGAAAATTGGAAAACATCATGGCAGAAATTTGGTACAGAATAGACCCACATCTCACACTGCAAACCAAGATAAAGTCAAAATGTACACAGGATTTAGACGTAAAGGGTGATGCCATTGTCAAATTAGAGGAGCAAAGAAGAGTTTACCTGTCAGATCCATGGGTAAGGGAAGAATTTCTGACCAAACAAGAGACAGAGAACATTACAAAAATGCAAAATGGATCGTTTTGATTATATTAAATGAAAAACCTTTTGCACAAACAAAACCAATGAATGCAACCAAGATTAGAAGGAAAGCAGAAAGCTGGGAAACAGTCGGTTTTTTTAAATAACAAGTGTCTCTGATAAAGACCTCATATCTTAAATATATAAAGAACTGAGTCAAAAGTATAAGAACATAAGTCACTTCCCAATTGGTATGTGGTCTAAAGTTATGAATGGACAGTTTTTTCCTTTAAATTTATCAATTTATTTTTAGTTTATAACATTCACTTCCACAAGCTTTCAAGTTCCAAATTTTCTTCTCTTCCTTCCTTTTTCCCCTCTCCAAGACAGCATGCAATCTGATATGGGCTATACAGATACATTTTCACATTAGTCATGTTGCAGAGAATTATAACCAATGGAATGAAGCATGACAAAAAAGAAACAAAAGAAAACAAAATAAAGAGAGAGCAAATGGTATTCCATGATCTGTTTTCAGACTCCATAATTCTTTCTCTGGATATAAATACCATTTTCCATCACAAGTCTTTTGGAGTTGTCTTAGAATCTTGCATTGCTAATAAGTGCCAAGTCTTTGAAATTTAGTCATTGCACATTGTGACTGTAACTGTGTCCTATGTTCTCTTGGCTCTGATCCCTTCACTCAGCATTAGGTCATATAAGTCTTTCCAGTTTTTTCCAAAGTCCACTAAACAGTTTTCAGATGAAGAAATCAAAGTTATCTATAGTCATATGAAAAAAAACTCTGAATCACTGTTGATTAGAGACATGCAAATTAGAATAATGCTAAGGTATCATCTGACAACTTCCAGATTGGCTAATATGACAGAAAAGGAAAATGATAACTGTTGCAGAGAATATGGCAAAATTGGGACACTAATACACTGTTGGTGGAGTTGTGAATTCATCCAATCTTTCTGGACAGCAATTTGGAACTGTACCCAAAAGGCAATCAAATTGTGCATACCTTTTGATCCAGCAATACTACTACTAGATCTCTATCCTAAAGGTATGATTAAAAAGGGAAGAGGACACATATATACAACAATATTTATACTATGTCTTTTTGTGATGGCACAGAATTAGAATTTAAGCGGATGCCCATCAAATGGAAATGGCTGAACAAGTTTTGGTATATGAATGGAATGGAATACTATTGTGCTATAAGAAATAATGAGCAGGCAGATTTCAGAAAAACCTGAAAGACTTACATGAACTGATGCTGAGTGAAGAGAGCAGAACCAGGAGAAAACTGCACACAATAACAGCAACATTGTGGGATAACTGACTTTGATAGACTTAGCTCTGCTTAGCAATACAGACAATTCCAAAAGACTCATAATAGAAAATGCTATCCATCTTATTGTCTCTTTTTTTCCCCTTTCTCATGGTTTTCCCTTTTTGTTCTGATTCTTCTTTCACAACATGACTAATGGGGAAATATGTTTTGTTTTGTTTTGTTTATTAAAAATATCCTTGTTGAAGACATTAGTAGGGAACAGTCTTTGTCAAATAATACTTCCACAGTGCATTATACCTTTGCCACTATACAATTGGCTGGATGATGTAGACTTCATGTTTTCACTTTTCTTGTGGTTTTTGAATCTCTTTTAAATGTTTGATTTTTTAGGATGATAATATCACCTTACAGCTCCCTTCCAATTATGTGTATTTCATGCATACATCAAAATTATTTGACATTCTGTGCCAGCTCAAATAATAGACATTACCTTGTTCACCTGTCATGTGATTATCAGTATCATGCCATGCAAAAAATAGGTTGACAGAGTCAATAAAGGCACTTGGCACTGTCATGCAAAAGACCCAAAGCAGAGTCCAGTTTGGAGAGGAATTCCCTATAGGTCTTCATTATTATCATTAAAGCTAGCATTTCTACAGGGCTTTAATGTTGTCAAAGCACTTTACAAAGCACTTTGTTCCCCCCCTCCCCTCGCCAAAAAAAACCCAAACCGGGCATGTCCAAAGCTTAGGAGTTTTCCTCACCTACTCACCATCTCTTATTACATCCCATATACAATATGTTACCAAGACCTGTCAATTTCACCTCTGTAAGATCTCTCCAATATACCACCTTTTTTCTTGGATGCTCTTCTCCCTGTGATCCAGGCCCCCTTCCCCTCATACCTGGACTAGTGCAATAGCTGCTAAGGATGGTGGTGATGGTGGGGTCTCCCTGTCTCAAGTCTCTCCCTTTATTGCTCCTCTAAAATGATTTTCCTAAAGCTCAAGTTCAACCATGTCAGTATCCTTCAAAATAAACTCCACTGCCTCCCAGTTATCTCCAGGAGCAAATATAAAATACTCTGTTGGCATTAAAATAATTTCATAATATAGCCCCCTTTTACCTTTCTAGGATTCTTACACCTAACTCTGTGATGTGTACTCTTCCATCCAGTGACACTGCCTCCAGCTGTTTGACAAACAAAACTGGTAGTCCACGGTTTCAACATTTTTTGATTCCCATGCCTGGAATGCTCTTCCTCCTCAACGCCGCCTATTGATTTTCCTGGCTTTGGATCTCAAATAAGATCCCAGATTTTATAGGAAGCCTTTCCTGAAGCCTCTTAACTCTCCTGCATTTCCTCTCTTAAATATTCCCTACTTATCCTGCATATAGCTTGCTTTGTATAGAATTGTTTGTGTGTTACTTTCCATTAGAATGTAAGCTCCTTGAGAGTAGGGACTATCTTTTACCTTTTCTGGTATCCCTAGCATTTAGCATTGTCTGGTTCATAGTAGGCACTTAATAAATGTTTACTGAGTGATTTATTGATAGGAAAAACTGAGTACATGAAGAATGAAGAATGCCTACTGTCCAGATTATGATATACAATTAGATGAGCAATATGTATGTGTATACAGATACATACACAGGTGGGTGTATAGAAATATAGTTATTACATGCATATGCACGCATGTATGTTAAGTCAGAATCAACCCATGGTCAGTGAATTCAGCCCAGGGGAGGAGGCTGGATTTCCTTTGGGAAATTCCCTGACTCCTCTGATTGCTCAGGACCTCTTGAAACAAAGGACCATCCATAGAAGTACATAGTTCAAACATTTGCAGTCTCGAGTGACCTCTAGTGGTCAATGGGAAGGTTACTGCTGGCTAAAAAGTGGTTTGCCTATGGCTAGTTGTTTGTTGTTACCGATGAATCACTCTAAGAGACCTGGACCAGTAACTTAAGCAGAAAATCTTGAAATCTGAGTGATTTCAATCCTGTTGGCTGGATTTTTACTTGTATGACAACACATCCAAAATAATACTCCATGTGGGCATTACATCACTGGTAAAAAAAAAACAAACGAAATAAACACCCACACATGAACAAATTTATGACTGGAAAAGAATGTGGCAAGAGGGAGATGGACAGCCAGGTGTTCCACCAGCATCCTTACCATCAAGAGAAATCTACCAAGTCCTCCAGCATAGAACCCAGTCAGCAAAGTGTTGTGGCTTCTTCTAGCAACAGTCTGCAGCCTGAAAGGAGGATTGCAGAAAGCAGATGGTGGAATGACCCAGGGATAGTGAGAGAGGACAAAGGGGGATGGGATTCAAGGGCATTGACATTCAGAATGACAAACTGTCAGAGGCAAAAGGGGACACAGGATTAATTTATTCCAAGCCACAGCTAACACAAATTCTCCCCACAACATAGCTGACCAGTGTTCACCTAGCCTTTGGTTCAGGACATCTAGTGAGGGGCAGCCCACTAACTCCCATGGCAGTCCATTTATTATTGATTTCAAAATCAACCACTTCAAAAGGGGGAAACTCAGGAAGATGGTGAGGGCTTCCAGCACTCCACTCTGACTAACACACCAGTTTTTCCTGCTCTCCATCCTGGTGGTTTCATAATAGCCTGGCATTCCCAGTGCCTCTTTCTCCTTTGTCCTTGAGGATATACTGCTTCTCCTTGTTGTTCATCTCTGCTTCAGGTCCACAAGTTCTCTTGTGTGATTGTGTCTTCTGGGCAGTGCTGGTCATGGCTTCTTCACCTTTTCATAAGGCACTACTTACCAAACAGTGGTTAGTTAGACAACCGCTCAGCTGGGACAAAAGCTGACACTTGCCCATGTGGTTTACCCTTGTTAGTTACTCTGATGCTGTCTGTTTCTGTGTCAGGGCTTTATTCCACTCCTGTCTCAGGCTCCTGAGCAACAAGTCCACCTCTGGTTCTAGTCAAGGATTCTCATGTCCTCCTGTCATCTTCTCTTCCCAAGGGAGGAAGTAAAAGAAGTACCCATTACATCACAGGAATCAGGTCTGGAAGTGGAAGTTTATTCCCACATAGAAAAGGGAATGCTAAGCAAAATCACACAATGATTAGAATGAAATCTAGTAATTTTTTGCTCCTACTGTAATTCAAGCTATGTTGGGACATAGTTTTCTTTTCAAAACTGCTAATAAGCTCTTTAATTTTACTGCTACTGAACACAGTCCCATCAAAGCAGCCTGGTTTTCCTCCCCCATTTCCATTCCCTTTCTCTGTCTTTGTGTTTCTCTCTCTCTCTAACTTTGTGTCTCTCTCTTTCTCTGTCTCTGTCTGACTTTGTCTCTGATGACCACTGTCTTCTACCTGCTCCACTCCTTACTGCTGTCAAACCTTTAACTATTCTTGTAGCCTCTGCTACTTCTTCCCAGTATTTCACAAATCTCCTTCCTGGTTCACCAGAACAATGCTGGAGGAAGGGAAACATGAAAGGAGAGGTAAGGTAACCCAGGCTCCCTGGACAAGCATAGCCAGATGAGTCCATGTTGTATGGATGGAACAGGGTATGGGGGAAGGGTAGGAGGCACCAGAATTGACAGAATAGTGGTGAAGTAACAAAATACTATTCTCTGAGTTTGGGGAACAAGCCTGGCAGAAACAATTTTATGAATGAAAATCATTCTAATCTATGGATTGTTTTGTCTGCTTAGAAAGAGACTTGTCCAAAGTGATACCCTCCTCACATACTTGTATGTCTTTTCCCTAAACAAAAGTAATTTGAAGTGACAATTTACAGTTATGTCTTCAAGATCTCAACTTTCCCCATCATAGTTTCAATATATCATGGGTCAGGATAAAAAATAAAATTGTATATTTGTGAAAGTCACAGATAAAACATGTAGGCCAGCAGATGATATAGAAAAAGCTTAGGAATTCAGAAAATATATGTATAATATTACATAATATCAACATATTTTATCTTTCAATTCTTTAATAATTCATACTTCTTCTTTGGAATGAAGGGAAGGCCAAAGAAGTTTAAGTAGATTTTCTAGATCTCAGGAGGACAGCCTTAATCCCCAAGGTATTTGGAAGGGATAGATAACTGTATAGGATCCTTGAACAAAGAATGGTCAAGGTTGAGCAAAGGTTCAGAGTCAGGTAAGAGTTCAGTTAATGGTTTGTTTCATCAAACAGAAAAATAGTCACCTAACTTTTGGCATAAACTTGGAGAATCAATACTCCTTTGGCCAATTCTTTTCAAGGATTCTTTAGATCAATGGTTCTCAACCTGTGGGTTGTGACCCCTTTCAGGGTTCCCTAAGACCACTGGAAAACACATATTTATGATGGACTTAGGAACCGAGACATGGCTCCTCTATATGTCTCCAGGCAGTGTGCCCACATGCAAACAAGTCCACATATGAGTATTAAAGAATTGAAGCATTAGGAGGGTTGAGAACAACTGCTTTAGATGATCAAACTGTGAACTCAAGAAATACTTCCCATAATTGAAGTAATCAATGCCTTTTCCCCTCTCTTACTCTGACCATTGCCCAACTATCTTCAGGGCATGGGAATAAACCAATGGCATTAACTAGATTAAGGTATTTTCTATTCTGAGTCTGGTTGTTGCTATTGTTGTACAGTCCTTTCAGTTTTGTCTCACTCTTCTCATACCCACTTGGGGTTTATTGGTTTGTCATTTCCTTCTCCAGCTCATTTTCCTGATGGGGAAACTGAGGCAAACAGAGTGAAATGACTTGCCCAGATTCACATAGCTTGTAAGTGTCTGCGACCAGATTTACACTCAGGAAGATGAGTCTTCCTGACTCCAGACCTGACTCTATCCACCACACCACCTAGCTGCCTTAATCTCTTTCCTAGATCTTAGCTCTTTTCCTGTCCAGTTGTACTTTTTCCTCAAAGATAGTGTTCCATCTTGAGTTAGAGGAAAAGGATTAGTGCAAGGTGTTTGTTTCTTCAGAAGTTTAATTAAGTATAGACAATGATTCCTTGGTTCTGCTAATACTAGAAAAGACTTTAGAGTGGAGAAAGATTTCTTTTTCTTTTTTCTTTTTCTTAATAGTTTCAGTTGTAACAGAAGGGAGACTTCTGTAGAAGGGACACATCCTTCATTACTTTACCCCACCTGGAATCAGATTTTGCATTCTGGATCGTTGTGCTTGAAGAGAACCACAAGTTGGAAACCCCCTTTTCTTCTGCCGCCTGGTGGATTACCCCAAGGCAGGGGTAGGGAACCTGAGACCTTAAAGCTACATGTGGCCTTCTAGGTCTTTAAGTGTGGTCTTTTGACTGAATCCAAATTTTATAGAACAAATCCTTTTATTTTTATTGATCCATTTTGTCTGTCTTTTATATCCTTATTTTATTTTTAAAGTGAACATATTTGAAATACCAAAGAATAAATTAAGTTTCAGTGAAATAATCCTCCCAGATTGACTGGCACAATTAGAGCATCATTAAGCCATAAGGGCTAGATTGACAGTTGCTATACTCATTACTTAGTTCTAACTTCCCCTGCCTGACAGGTAGCTCTATGCAAATGAGGCTGGTTGGAGAGAAGTTATGGGAGTCAAGTCTGCCAGTGTGTTATCAGCTTTTGACACTGGTGCACTGTGTTTCTGTCTGAAGTAGAACCTGTGATTAGCTGCATAGTTCGGCAGTATTTTTTAAATTATATCTGCT
Source organism: Pseudocheirus occidentalis (assembly GCA_028646575.1). Lineage (NCBI taxonomy): Eukaryota > Metazoa > Chordata > Mammalia > Diprotodontia > Pseudocheiridae > Pseudocheirus > Pseudocheirus occidentalis. The sequence continues at coordinate 374,070,634 of CM053593.1, forward strand.
TAATAGCCTATCATGTCAAAGAAGGTAGCTGAAGGAAGAAAACAGGTTGGTTTTTTTTTTTAATGAGGACTGGGAATTGCAATATTATCTTGTTTCTGCTTATGATGAGATGATTTGCTTGTTTTGTGATACTGCAATAGCCACATTAAAGACATTCCGTGCTCATCAGCATTATAACACTCATAAGGACCGCAAATAACTTGAAAGGTGTATTGCAGAAATTAAAAGATGAAAAGCAAAAGCAAAGACGATTCTTTCAAGCAGCAATAAGAGTTAGAAATAATGCCACTGGAGCAACTAATGAAGTAGTTTATATACTTGGGAAAAAGGGGAAGCCCTTCAGTGATGCAGAAATTGTGAACGAATGCAGTCGAAGCTGTAGGGTGCTTAGATCTCTATCACATTTCAAAGTATAAACTGCCTTTTTCAAGGAGAACCATAACTGATCTGCAGCTTGAATTAGCCTTGATCTTAACAGAACGTCTTCATACAATAATTCAAAAGGAAAATATATATTATTTAACTGCTTTTGATGAATCAACTGATACTACTGAGTTGGTGCAGATTTCATGCTTCATTTGACTCAGACGATTTTCTTTGCTAGGAAGCCTTTGGGCATTCTTGTGAACATAATACAGGGCATCATATCTTCAACAGCTTTCAAGATAAACGTCATGAAGGTGGACTGAATTGGCAAATATCGTGAGTGTAGGCACAGATTGTCCACCTTCCATGATAGGAAAACATGAAGAGTTTATTGCAGATTATCTGCATTAACAGTTGGAGATACTCTCATTTCTCTTCATTGGATCTTTCATCAGCAAAATCTCTGTGTGCTAATACTTCAAGTTATGCTTTGCAACAAGTTGTAAGTATTGTTAACTATATCTGTGCAAATGCAACACGGCATGATCAGTTTTGTAACATGCTAAAGTTGAACGATGAGGTATCAGTATGATTTGCCTTTTCATTCTGAAGTGTGTTGGCTATAGCAGGGACTAATGTGAGCAAAAATTTTATCTCTGTAAAAACAGAGAAATTTTATAAAGAACAGAATCAATGATGTGAGTTATTGAAAGATTTCTATAGGAATTCTGCATTTGTGTGACATCATGTGAAATCAAAACAACTTGAATATTTACATTTTTAATTTTAGAAAAATACTAAAACTTCAATACATAAGAAACACTATAAACTTAAACATTAAGCTTAAATATAAAATAAGAAAAAACATGTCATGTGCACAGCAGAACGTAGGCAAAGTATTCAGAATACATAGCAATAATTTATCATTTCAGGACAGCCTATATATTAAATACTCTATGTTATTTTGAAAGCTGTCCATCTTTCTTTCCTTGTAGGTTTTCTTTTCTCTGTTGGACAACTTTTACTTTGTTCCCTCCCCCCTTCCTCCTCTCTGTTTGTGCATCTTTTTTTCCTACCTCTCCTAATTCCTGTTTCACTTCTCCCTGCCACCTTGCCCTCCAATTGCTTAAGTTACCCCCACTCCAGCAATCCCTCCATTATCCTCCCATTTCCTTAAATCTAAACATCCTTCTATACCCCCCCTTTTAACCTATTCCCTCCTCCTCCCCCTAAAGATCCTTCCTTCATCTCCTCCCTCATTATCCCCTTAGTTTTATTTTTTTAAATTTAGAAGCCTTTTATACTCTTCTAGATGTATATGTATATATTTCCCCTCTTAAAACCTATTCCTGATGAAAGCAGGTTCCTGAACCAATAGCCCCCCTCTGCCATCCAGTTCCTCTGCATTGGTTCTTCTTTTTGAGCCTCTTTTGTGGAAAATCATTACTTTTTTAGCTGTTCTTGAACGGTTTTGCTTAATTAACACATAAGCTTACAAGTGATAAATCACTGGCAATTCATCGATGAGCTGCCCAATGTAGCTAGCCAAGTACGTGAATTTCAGTTCTAAAAATCACTCTCCTACTGCAAAAGAAACACAGGAAGGATAGGTGTTTACTCTCCTCTGGACGAGTCAGCGAAGTGATGGGGGGGGGGGGAAGTGTGACAAGCTATGTATGTACATATCAATACCTATGTATAAATATATCCATGCTCAGTTGTAGCCTTGGGGTTGTGGGGGGGAAGGGGGAGAGAACAAAGTAAAAAGTGTTTAACAAAGAACAAAACAAAACCTACAAAGACGGACAGCTTTCAAAATAACGTACAGCATTTAATATACAGGCTTTCCTGAAATGGTTATTGCTACATATTCTGAATACTTGCCTATGTTCTGCTCTGCACGATGTTTTTCTCTTTATATTGAAGCGTAATATTTGAGTTTATAGTATTTTTCTAAAATAAAAAATGTAAATATTCAAGTTGTTTTGATTCACATGACGTCATGCAAACGTAGCACCCCTATAGGAATCTTCTTTCAATAACGGGTTCTTCCTTTTGAGCCTCTTTTGTGCGGCAGTCTCATCAGCCGCCATCTCCACACAGATTTCCCAGATGCACAAGTCTGGTCCTAACCTCTCTGCTGACCTCCAACACCGTCTATCACCAACGTCTTTTTGTACTTCTCAAACCAGATACCCTGAGAACATTTCAAACTCAAG
>CM053593.1:374073318-374123056 GCA_028646575.1 Pseudocheirus occidentalis
CACACACACACGAGAAGGCTGAGAACAGCTTTATTGGTTAAAGTCTGAAACGCTGGTCTCGGCGTCCACTCGGACATGGATGGCAGTTATGGTGCTGAGCTTCCCTCTTCACCACTGGAAGGTGCTCTCTGGTCCCCAGGGTCCTCTGACGGCTTTAGAGTTGGCAGAGAGAGGGGACAACCAACTGCTAAGACAAGAAACGTTTAACACTGGCCATGAAGTCTTGGGGCTGGTCAGCATGGACCCAGTGGCCGGCCCCTGGGACAGACAGAATCTGAGCTTGCGGGAACAGGCGCTTGATTTCAGAGAAGTGACTCGGCCTGTGGAGAGAGAGAGGAGGAGAAGCGACCTAAGGAGAGGCATAAAGGGAGACAAGTATCTGTCCACCCCCTGGCCCAGCCTTACTGTATGAATGTGGACTTAGCACCACTGAGGAAGAGTGTGGGACCGGGGTAGGATTTCTGGAGGTGGGGGAAGTCCATGATCTTGTCCATCTCTTGGATCAGTGCTTCAATGTTGAGCCTCCACTCAAACTGCCCGCTGCTGGCTTTTACCAGATTGGTGAGGAGGAACTGCCGTATCGTGGAATCCTGGGGGGCAAGCAGGCTCAGTGGATCCCCAGGCCTTTCCTTTCCTCCCCTTGAACGCCAGGCCCCTCTCTATCTCCAGCTCAGGCTCTAATCTCTATCTTGGCTCAGCAGCCACCTGCTCTCCTCCTTTATGAAAATGGTCACTGCTCTAGAGGTGGAAGGGCCCTCATAGGTAATCTGGTCCAGCCCCCTCATGGTGTAGAAGCAGCAAAGGGAGATGACTTGTCCATGGGAGGAAGCAGCAGGGGCAGGACTGGAAGCCAAATCCTCTCACGGAGGTCCTATGAACTTTCCTCCTGTATGCCTAGAGTATTTTGTTCTAAGATTGCTTCAGCTGCTGCGTCCCCAACAGGGGAGGCAGGATTACCTCAATGACAGGAGCAAGCTGCTGGTCTGCTACTTTGCGCGCCTGAGAAAGGGACAGCTCCTTGGGGATCTGCACAGACTTCATGGCTACCAAGTAGGAAGGGAAGTTTGAGATGGTTGTTGTCGGCAACGGGCTGACGTCCACCGTGATCAGGCGCTCCACCAGCTCTGGCTACAGGGAAAAGCCAGCCCCAGGATGACCTGCGGTGCTCTCAAGGGTGTCCCTGAGGCAGGGCAGGTGGGAGCAGGGCTCTGAAAGGAGAAGGAAGGGGGTACTGCAGGCCAAAGGTGGGGCACTCTGGAGCCATTTCCAGGCTTCTTAGGAGTCCTTGAGGGCAACTCTTGGAATTTGGACCTGAATTTGGAAACCCCCCCCCCAGGTGGTGGGCATGGAAGCATCCAGTCCTCCAGTATCAGCAGCAAGAGGCCTCTAGTATTCAGCAGCAAGAAAACCTCTCTATGCCCTGGTGCTAACCCTGCTGCTTTCATCTTCATCCCCTTCCCAACAGCCTCCTCAGCTTAGGGACCAGAACAGATCCTGCAGCTTTAATTCTTTGGTTCTGACTAGGGCCTGCCCCAGTCATGCCTGTGAATCAGGCAATAAGCACTGATTAAGTGACTACTGTATACCTGGCACTGTATCTCATTCTTGACTCCCTGGCTGCCTTGGATGTACTCTGCCCCTTCCTCCTCAGTCCTCCAAGCCTGGAGTCATGAAGGACTGTTGGGGGGGTGCACCCTAAAATCACATCACATCCCTCCTTGGTCCCAACTCACCATCATCATCCCTGTAACTTTCTGCATCAAAGGTCCCTCCCTGGACACTACACCCTATATGTGTTAGGTCACTCCATCACCCTTAAAATTTGGCGCGGGGCAGTGCCAACCCAGAGTTAAGCAGTCAATAGTTCAGTCCCTCCCCCTCCCCACATCCCTGGCTCTCCCGCACCCCTACCCTCTGCAGCGCCACGATCATGGCCGTCTTGCCCCCCATGCTGTGTCCGATGAGGACACAGGGGGCCAGGCCCAGCTGGGGCAGCAGGGCCTCCACATCCGCACTCATGGCCTCGTAGCTGGAGTCGGGGCTGTGGGGGCTCTCTCCGTGGTTCCGAGCATCCACGGTCAGCACCTGGGGACAGAGACCAGCAGCTGCCAGGGAGTGCTGAGAGGGTGGCGGGGGGCAGAGAAGGGAGGGGCCCCGGGACCCCGGACACAGAAAGCTAGAGCGGACCCCAAGAGTCATGGGGCATCCCTGGTACAGACACAGCTCTTGGCCTGCAGTCGGACAGCAGGAGCCCGCGGACCCCCCAGGCGAGAGGGTGGGTTTGCTTCCTGCCCACCCCCACCCCCGCGGGTTCCCCGGGCACCCCCTCCCTCCATCCCCCCTCCGGCAGCACCTTCCGGCCTGTCTGCTGCCGCAGGCTCTTGCCGATGGTCTGGAAGTTAGCTTTGCTGCCGAACAGCCCGTGCAGGAAGACGAGTGGTGGCCGCGGGTCTGAGGAGTCCAGCAGCTGATAGGACAGTGGCACCGGCCTGGGGGGGAAGGGAGGGTGAGAGGCAGAGATGGAGGAAGAACCCAAGGTAGGGGCGCAGTGAGGGGCATGCCTGAGACCCCGGGAGGGGGCCAGCCATCACCGGGGTGGGGGAGGGGCGTCACCGAGGGAGGCCTCCACTGACCTGGGGCCGCTGCTCCGGTGAGCGGCCGGGCTTCCAGGGAGGCCGGGTCCCCGGGAAGGTAGTGGGGGCTTCAGGGCCCCCCCCCAGGGGCTCCTCCAGGCCCGGCTGCAGCGCCACATGCTAAGTGCTGGCCCCCACCCAGGCCGGGTAACCACGAACGCGAATGCCCGAGTTGACCCCCGCGGAAGCAGGGCCCGCTCCCAATCCGCTCCGCGTGCGCGCACATGACACCACGCATGCGCTCACCGGGCCCGTGCCCCCGCCTCCTCCCCAGATCCTCCCACATCCTCCCCCCGCCGCTGCCGGCCGGGCCCGCCCCTCGTCTCTTTCCTGCTCCTCCCTCCTCCAACCCACGCCCTACTTCGGAGGGAGCTCCGTCCCCGTCCCCGCCCTCGGGGTCCCTCCCTTCCTCCCCACGCCACCCCCACCCTCGCGGCTTCCCCCTCCCTCCTCCTCCTGCTCTTCCTCCTCCCTTCCCCTCTTCCTTCTATGAGCTCCAGTCCCCCGGGCTTCTCGCGGCTCCTTCCCTCCTCCTCCTCACACGCGGCCTCCCTGGCCTTCCGGGAGGGCGGGGGGCCGGGGCGGGGCCTCTACGCTCAGAGCCCGCCCTGCTGCCTCCCGGGCCTCGCGACCTCCTAGATCTTCTGGGACCGGGAGTAGGTCTGCGCTAATCCTGCTTCCCATCATCACAGTAGCTAATTTATCAATAATAAACTGCTAATTTTAACAGCATCTAGCCTTCATATGGGTCAGTTGGATGATGCAGGAGTTAGAGCGCAAGGCCTGGAGTCAGGAAGACCTGAGTTCAAATTCAGCTTCAGACGGGTCCCATCTGGGTGACCCTGGACAAGTCTCTTCACCCTGTTTGCCTCGGTTTCTTCATCTGCCAAATGAGCCGGAGAAGGAAGAGGCAAATTACTCGGGTATCTCTGCCAAGAAAACCCCAAATCAGGTCTGAACAACAAAGTCAGAGGAGGAGAGGCACTAGTAGTGGGATCAGGAAGGGGAGAGGATTCGCATCTATACAGCACCTACTGTGTGCTAGGCTCTGCAATGAGCTCTTTACAAATGTGTCATTTCACCACTCTGGGACGTAGGTGCTATAATTATCTCCCTTATCTCTGAGGCAGAGGTCAAGTGCACTCCCCTAGAGTCACACTGTTAGGGATCTAAGACTAGATTTGAACTCTGATCTTCCGGACTCTAGGCTTTGCACTCTATGCACTATGGACACAAGAAAGACAATGCAGAAGGTAGGATTTTAGCTGAGACTAAAAGCGTTTTGGCATTCCTCCTACTCTGGGAAAGCCGGGAGGACTCAGGGTTAATTAAATCCTTCCTAAAGTATGGAGAGAGAGAACTTTTAGTTTGGAAGAACTTTGCTGGAGGGAAAGATTCTTGAGACCAAGAGCCAATCAGGGCTTTCTTTAGAACAGTGGTTCCCAACCTTCCTAATGCCGTGACCCTTTAATACAGTTCCCCATGTTGTGGTGACCCCCAACCATAAAATTATTTTCGTAGCTACTTCATAACTGTAATTTTGCTACTGTTATGAATTGTAATGTAAATATCTGATATACAGGTTGTATTTTCATTATTACAAACTGAACATAACCCACAGGTTGAGAACCGCTGCTTTAGAACAAATCTCTGGCCCTGCTCACCCCATTAACCTCATTTACTTACTCCAGAACCGTATGTAAGATTAGGACCCTGGAGACAGACCAGACCTTAGAGGCCAGCTGAGTCCATCGCTTCATTTTTCAGATCTCCTCAGGGAGATTCAGGGACTGGCCCTAGGTCACATCAGAAGTCAGGAGAGCCAGGCTGTGACTTACAACCTGGTGCTCTTTCTACATGACCTTTCTCTTAGTGTAATTTCTAAGTTTTTGACTCTCAGTTAGTTTCTTCTTGACCCAGGATGTATTCTGTGGGGTTAGAGATACATCAGGGTACCAGCCTGACATTAGGGGGATGGTCTGAACTCTGGTGCTGAGGATGTAGTCTGCAATCTGGGGCGGGGGTGTAGCCATCGACTCTGAAGAGAATGTAATTCTCTCTCTGAAGTCCAGTGGTTAACCTTAGAGATCAAACCCTGGCCTGTCCTCAGCAGCAGGCCTCAGAACTCAGGAAGCAGCACCTTTGATCTCTGGCAGGATGCTTCCTGTCTCAGTCTTCACACCTGTAAAACCCACCTCTGGCTTGTCTTATGTGGAGGAGCCATCAGGAATTTTGTTTTTAACATTGGGAGAGCTTTGAGGCCCCTGGAGAGGGACTCACTTTAAACACACCAGGTGGTGTTTTAATGAATCCTGGTTATCCTCATTAGGGGAGCAGACTTGCACATCTGAGCCCAGACAGGATGCCCTGGGGGCAAACGTGGTACTGGGGTGAAAAGGTCAAGCTTGGTGGTTTATTGGAGCTTGGGAGATGAAGGAGAATGAGGTGCCCTGTAGGCTGGGGACCCTCTCCTTCCTCACCCTCAGTCTTTTGGAAACCCCACCTTCCAATTCCACCCCTCCTCCCTTTTCCTCTTCCTCCTCCTCTTCTCCTCTGTCCCTCTCCCCCTTCTCTCTGTTTCTCTTTCTCTCTCCCTCTCTTTCCTCCCTTTTCCTCTTTCCTCTCTCTCTCCCTCCTCCCCATCTCTGTCTCTCTTCCTCTCCATTTTGCCTGTCTCCCTACTTTCTCCCTTCTCTCCCCACTTCTTTTTCTCCTCCTCTCTCTCCCTTTCCCCTCTCCTATTTCTCTCTCCCCTCCCCCATCTCTCTGTCTCTCTCCTCTTCTCTCTCTCCCTCTCCCTCATCCCCTCCCTCTTTCTCTGGTCTGTTTATCTGTTTATTTCCTGCTCTCTCTTCCTCCCTCCCTCCCCATCTTTTAGCTGAAGTGCTTGTTGATTAATAAATTGTCTCTGACAAACTGGCTAAAACACAGAATATAATGTCTTTCTTTGTTGTGAGTGATGTAGTGGGCCTGTGCTCCAGTCCCACTTCTGACATCTACTGGCTGTGAACAAATCTGATAACCTACTGAAGAGGGTGAGAGGGAATGGATTTCTAGGAAATCCGTTGAGGGTTCTTAGTCAGAAAGCATTACCAGGCACAAGCAATCTTGGCAAGTTTGTAAAAGTTTATTACAGTCTTCAGCGGGCAGGGGGGTGTCAGAGAAAGCCTGCAACCTGCAGGAATTAGGGTTACTGATTCTATAGTAATAAAACCATAAATCTGATATCAATTATGCTAACTAGGTGTATAAGGGAGGGATTTGGGAGGAGTTAAGGAGTGGTCAGTGCTTAAAGGGACATGTACTTTTTATATCTACTTCGAAGGCATATTGCCCATAATTCACTGGGAGAAAGCCTGACGTGGGGCTACCAAGAGGTGTGGTTTTTACTTTAAAATGTCACTGAGTCAGCCATTGGTCAATTCTGACTGAGAGGTGCCCAGTCTGTTAGCTGTCAAAGTCCTTCTTGACAAGATGGATGTTGGGAAGCTGGGCTAATTGGGGATTCAGTATGTGTCTGATTGTGAGGAGTTACCTTACTGATAATGCATTGAAAGATTCATAGTTTGCAGCTGGCCACTAGAACAAAGGAGGTATACATTTCTCTAACTAAGGATTTGTTTATAGAATGCTTCTGAAGGATTCATAGGTATGGTTTGTTATTATATCAAACAAGGATAGTTATAGCTGGCAGAGTTAATGGTTTCAGGGAAAATACTTTTAGGCTTGGGGAAGGGGAGAGGCAGAGTTAATGCTTTATGGCAGGGGGCAGTGTGACTTTTGCAACTTTATTGCACAGGCTGATGTTACACAGGTAACCTAACACAAGTGAGATTTTTACAGACTGAAATTATAACAATGTTACAAACAAAGTTACAAAGGCATCCCAGAACCCCATCATTACCAATGTTTTAGGAAACTCTTTAAGGCTAAAAATTACAGAGAAATGCTGATTGGCATTGGGAGAGGGAATTTATGCAAGAGAAACAAAAGGTTTAGTCCCTATCCCTATGTAAATGTGAAAATGAAGATTATGGTCAATCACTTCATCATTGACGAGAATGAAGTACTGGACATTCTGTTAAGCTGGGGATGAAAAGACAAGAGTATCACAATTCCTCCCTTCAAGGAGCTTCATTCCGGTGGGGGGAGGGTACCACTGCACACATTACCTATATGCAAAGTAGATACAAGGTGATTTGTGGGCCTTGGGCTGGGAGTGGACATCAGGGAAGGCTTCATGCAGGAGCTTTGCCCCTGAGATTTGAGGGGACTGAGGGATCCTAAGAGGAGGACATGAGCATGGAGCATGTTCCACGTGTGGTGGACAGGCAGGACAAAGGGGCAGAGATGGAGATAGGGCATTCCACTGGCCAGTTTGGCTGGACAGCTGCCATCTCTCAAGCTAAAGGACCTGTCAAAGAATGGTCCAGGATGAGAAGAGGAGGAGTGACAATTTTCACCACTAGAGGGCAGCCCCACCTAGCAGAGAACACAGATCTATTGAAGTCTTCCTAGTATTTCCAGCTAACCACCATTTCCACCCCCACCCCCCACGCTCCCCTCCTTTGGCGAGCTCTTCAGGTCCCCAGGCTCACCTCAATGCACAATGACAGAATCTGAGTTGGAAGTCAGCTCAGTGGCCGACATCTGAACAGTCAATGAACATGCATTTATTAAGTGCTTATTGCTTTCCAGAAACAGTGCTTAGGATGGGCTAGTGCCTTCTCTGCTGATTATCTCTCCAACCCCCTCTATCCATGGGATTCGAAGCTATGATTTCTCCCTCCAGAGTCACTCCGCGGCCCCACTCTCTGGTCCATGATCTGTGCAGGCAGAGGGGGAGTACCCAGATTTCACAAATCCTTGAAGTATCAAAGGAAGCTTGTAAAACACTTCCTTTACATTAAGAGAAGGGGCAGTGTAGTAGAGTGGACAGAATATTAGATCTGGAGTCTAGAAGACCTGGGTTTGAATCTCACCCCAACTTCTCAATGACTGTGTGACTCTACAAGGTTGGTCAGTCAGTCAACAAGCATTATTTTCCTTGTGCTAAGGCTTCAGATACAAAGGCAAAAACGGGGCCCCTGCCCTCAAGAAGCTCACATTTTAATGATGGAGACAACATGTAAACAACTATATACTAAGTCAAAGCTGAATAAATGCAAGGTAATCTCAGAAGGGACAGAACTAAGCTCTGGGGATTAGGAAAGGGCTTTGGCGGAAAGTTAGAAGGGTTCAGTCGTGTCTGACTGCCCATGACCCCATTTGGGGTTTTCTTGGCAGAGATACTGGAGTGGTTTGCCACTGCCTTCTCTAACCTATTTTACAGATGAGGTAACTGAGGCAAACAGGGTAAAGTGACTTGCCCAGGGTCACACAGCTAGGACTTGCCTGAGGTCAAATTTCAACTCAGGTCTGTCTGACTCTAGGTCCTATCCATTGTACCAGGAGTAAGATGTGAGCTGAAACTTCCAAAGAAAACTAGAGGGAAGGAAGTTTAAAGGGCTGAGGTGGGGAGAACCATGCAGGTCTGGGGGAGTACAAAGGAACAACGTTTGAGAGGACCAGTGAGTCTCCTGGAGCATCTGGATCCTAGAGTATATGAAGAAGATGAGAAAGGTAAGAAGGGGCCAGGTTGTGAAGAGTCTCAGCCTCAGTTTCCTCATCTGTAAAAAGCAAATTAATCATAGCAGCTGCCTCACAAGGTTATTGTGAAGATCAACAAGACCCGCTCCCCATTTCTGTAGCTGCATATCTGAAGGGCAGATCTCTTCTGATCCTCACAATAACCCTGAGAGGTAGGACCTGACTCCAAGGATTATTAGCCCCATTTTATGCATTTGAGGAAATGACTGGCCCAGGGTGGCACAGAGCTACTCTTCAGTTTGTATTAAAAGGGATCTGGAAATGCCTCCATTTCCTCCAGCTTTTAGTTATTTAGCATCAATAGAAGGCAGCATTGCAAAGATTTGGGGATGGAGGCTTATTTTAGAGGGTTTGGAGGGGGGAATCCTACAGTATACACACACAGGGATGGGGACCTGCTATTGCTGTCTCCCTACAAGTGGTTTGGAGGGCGGGCTCAGTTGCCTTGGGACCAGGCTCTGTGCTGTGACTGGCTGGCCAGGGATCAGGGAAGGAGGCTGAAGCGGGTGCGGGGAGGGAGCTAGGAGGAGGCAGGTGTCAAGTGTCTCGCACCTGTCCCAGTATCGGTCACGTGGGTCTAGGTTTCACCTGCCCGGCTGAGCTGGGACAATCGAGCTGCTTGTTCTGCGGCAGACAGCCTGGCCCCTGGGGCTCTGGGGCCCTGGTTGCCATGGGGACAAGCCCAGGGAGGTCACTTGGGCAAATTCCTGGGGGAGGGGGCGGTTAGGTGGTTGAAGGAGGCCTCTCCCCTCCACACCACAACTGGAACTTGGGATGACATTGGGAGTTCAGGGCGGCACAGATGGACAGCAGGGGGTACTGCTGGACAGTTGGGGATTTCTCAGAGCCTACCCAGCCCAGTCAGGCTCAGGTTGGGTTAACGCTGATCTATTGCCCTCTGGGTGTCTTTTCATTAGGATTTCATAGGAGAGCACAGGGAGGAGGTTGGCAAGGTTGCCTTGCCTGCTGCTGGGAACCTTCTGATACTCCCAGATGGGTTGCATTTCCTTCTTGCACTGTGGAATCAGGCTGCCTGATTCTTGTCTCCATCCCCTCTCTTTAAGCACATAGACCTCCTTTTTTCTTTGTGAAAGTACCCCCCCAGAACATTATCTGGGAGTGGCTGGGGAGGAAAGCAAGTAAAGGCAGCAATAATGATAACTGAGACTTAAATAAGCCATGGCTTTACAGACATCTCATTTGGTTGTTACAACATCTTTGCATTTTACAGATGAGGAAACTGAGGCCCAGAAAAAGTGACAGAATGGTATACTGGAAAGGGTGCTGGATTTGGAGGTGAATGTCCTGGGTTCAAATCCTGTCTTTGGCATTTGGGCCACTCTGGGACTTTGGGCAAACCACTAAATCGCTCTAGGTCTGTTTGCTCATCTGTAAAATAAAGAGGTTGGACTAGATAGGCTCTGAGACCCTTTCCAGCTCTGGAGGTCTGATATTATAAGTCTTGGAGACTGCTTTTTGAAGAAGAGTCCTTTCCTGATTTTGAAATCAACTTGGGTGAGGTGCAGGCACTTAGACTCTCTTCTTCCCTCCCTCCTGTATCCTGAAGACCTGTGCCCTATTTGCCCTTTCTAAGTCTGACAACATTTCATCTCCAGCCTTGATGGAATCTCCCTTCCCTGGCTTCTCTAGTCTTTACTCACAGAACCTTCAAAATAAGAATGATTAAATTGGCCCCCAGAACAGTCAATAAAAATATCCCTTGCTCCCTGCTTTGCAGAAATGGGGTGGAATGTTGTATGCTCCTTCTTTTTTTCCTTTCTTTTTCTTTCATACTTCCTTCCTTTTCTTTTTCCTTCCTTCCTTCCTCTTTCCCTCTTCTTCTTCCTCTTCCTCTCTTTCTTTCTCTCTTTCTTTCCTTTCCTTCCTTCCTTCCCTTCCTTTTCTTTCTTTCTTCCTTCCTTCCTTTACTAGGGCTTGCTCACTGGATAGGGGAGGAAGGAGAGAGAGATTTGGAAATAACAGTGATGTAAAAACATATGTGTATTTGTATATTCATATGTATTTTTGGTCTGGACCTGTGATCTCATTGGTGTACATTGCTTCCAGTGAGAAAAATCCCTTTCCTAATGCAAATCAGTAACTATTATGCAATGAATAGTCTCTGAGAGATGCCCAGGGCACGAAGAGGCCACATAGACAGTCTGTGTCAAAGGCTGGACTTGAACCTAGGTCTTCCTGTCTCAGTGGCTGACTTTCCTAAGGGCTTCTCACTTCTCTGTGTTTCACTTTCTTCCTCTGTAAAAGTCACTGGTTGAATTGATGGCATGAAGGGCTTTCATGGCTCTTATAGTGGTCCCTTTATGGCATCCTCTACAGGTCCCCTAGTTTGCTAAGCCTTTGAAACCATCCCAGCCCCTTCACTGCTTGTGTTCTAATGTCCTCCACTCAAGCCTCCTCTTAGTGGGAGCACAAACTGCCACATCTTGGAAAGTGCTGGAAAGACTTCCTAGACCAGGCTGGCTTAAAGGGTTGCAGGGTTTCTAACTGAAAAGGACCTCAGGGGACAGCTAATCTGACCCCCTCCTTTTATGGCTGAGGAAACTGAGGCCCAAAAGGTTAATCTACTTGCCCAGGCTTATTCAATAAGTAGCAGAGTCAGCACTAACCCAGGTCCTCTTACTCTAAACCCTGTGCTTTTCCCTGTAGCACACTTCACTTCCAAGACCTGGTCGTGCTGAGCAGGGACTAGCAGTGACCAGGAGATGAGGAATTTTTTTCTTTTCCACAACATCATTGCAGGCACCCACTGAGGCAAAGAGGGGTTTCAGCCTATATGAACAATGGAGGAAGGACCAGTCACACGCAGTACCACAACCCATGGAGCACTGAGGCAGGTTCTGAGGCAGGTGTGGACCTCACATAGACCAGCTCTCCTGTTCCTCAGCTCTTGTTGATAGAAACAAGAACCAGGCTTTGAAGAGCCATCCCCAGCTTGCTCTCCCGGTGTAGCCCCCTTCCCTTGAGCCTTAAGCCTCCCTCTAGCTGCTACTTGAATACTTTCTGTTCCTGGGCTTTGGTGTTTATATTGAAGCCTTCCCCTCTTCCTCTTCTAAAGCCTCCCCATGCTTTCTTGCTCATAGTTTCTCCCACGCAGCTGGAATTTTCCTTCTTATCATCAATACCCCATTCCTGGGCTTTTCATCATCTTCCTTTGCTTTTCTACAGAGACTTTCCCCTTACCTAGTTCTCTTCTCAGTACATTTATCCCCAGTTGTATTATATCTTTTCAAAACGAATATCACCAGATCTAAATTGAATTAGCTTGTTACAAAACCTTGTTTGGTGTTTAATCAACTTGGCAATACCAAGACAAGACTCATCACTCTCCCTAATGCTTAGACATACGTAAAGTTCTCAGAAAATACAAAAAGTCAGAAAAATAAAAGATAGATTTTATGTCCAAATATACAAAATAAAATAGAAAATAATTTAGGCGTAAATACATTATATACAAATAATATGTACAAATGCATTATAGAAAATTATTTATAAAATATAGTCCATCTGTAAATATAACATATAAATGTTTCATATAAATAGTATAAAATATTTTAGATATAAATGTTACATAAAACTGTATGTAAAACAATTTATAAAATAGTTTATAAATATGTATTCTATTTATATATTATATATAATAGAAAGCATATAATATGCAAAATTTTGTGTATAATAATATATAACATTTTATATAAAGATGTAAAAGATATTTTACATACAGCATATTATATAAAATAATATACAGAATTTAATATGTAAATATATTACATAAAATGATCTTAAATATTTTACATATAAACATATAAAATAATATATACAAGATATATAAACTACACTAAATACATTATAGAAATATATAGAAATATATTCTATAAAGATAAAATTATTTTAATACAAATATATAAGATGGTATATGATATTTTCTATGTAAAGATATTATATAAAACAATATGTACATAATATACTATGTGAAATTATGTAGAAATTATTTTATATATGAAAAGGCAGAAATTAACATGTCAGACATTGGATGACAATAAAGGCAGAAGCAAATGATACAGATTCAATTCAAAGCCAGAGTATTTTGTAATTCAGTTCAGTTTGGCAGATATTATGTACTTGGTCTCGGTGATACAAAGATAAAAGTGCCCTAGTCCCTCCCTTTTAGAAGGTTCCATATTACTGGGGGAACCTGAGAGTTTGTGGGAGGAGCCTGCACTGTTGCCTGGGAGATCAGGAGTGGCTTCCCTTAGAAGGCAGCATCTGATTTGAGCCTTAAAGAAAGCCAAGAATTCTAGGAGGTGAAGGTGAGAAGGAAAGGCATTCCAGGGAATGAAGGCAAGCCAGTTTGGAGGGAATATAGAGTATAGGAAATGGGAGAAAGGAATGGGATTAGTTCTGACCATTTCTCATCACAGAACTTCTGGTGAGGATAGTCCCTCCACCAAAGCAGGCTGGCACCTTCTCTGGAGCACTGTAAGTGTAGACAGTTTCTCAGACCATTGAGCAGTTCAATGACTTGTCCAGGGTCACACAACCAGGATGTGTCAAAGGGGAGACTTGAACCTGGATTTATCTGTCTCCAAGGCTATCTCTCCATGCTTTTTATGAAGAGGAGTAATAAGGAGAAACAAGTCTAGAAAGGTGGGCTATGGCCAGACTGCAAAGATTTTACATGCCTAAAGAAGGATTTGGAGTTTTATCTAGGAGACAATAGAGAGCCCCTGAAGGTCTTTGAGGAGAGGAGTAGTGAAGTTAGACCTGCGTCTTGGAGAGCTTAAGTTGGCAGCTAAGTTTCTAAAAACCTTGAAAAGGGGAGAAAGTAGAATGAGGGAGCTCAGTGAAGAGGACCTGAGCTTGTGATAACCATGTGAGTAGAGAGAAATCAGATGGGAGAGAGGACTTGGCCATAAAACCAGCAATACTCCACATTGACTGGTTCAGTGGAAAGAGAGCTAGAGGCCTGGGTTTAAAAAAATCCTGGCTCTGGTTCATCCTGTTTATGTGAGCTTTGCCTAGTCACTTCACTGGGCCTTATTTCCCTCTCTGCAAAATAAGGGAATTGTGGATTAGATGGGCTCTGAGGTATTCTTTTTTAAAAACTCCAAGTCTAGAATTCTTTGATCCCATGATGAGAAGTAGGGTGAGAAGGCAGAGTTAAAGGTTATGAACCTGTGAGTGAGAAGGAGGCTAGTGGTGCCCTAGAAATATAGGACCAGGGGAAAGAAGAGGAGACAAGTTGGGTCCCAGATGCTGATGCGGGCACCTCGGTGGAGCTGTCCAGTAGTTGGTGTCTGGTAGTTGGGGGAGGGCTGGTGTTCAGGAAAGAGGTTATGTCTGGATATGGACAATTGGGGACCATGGGTGTGGAGATGATAACTGAGCCCATGGGAATGGATGGAAATGTAAAAACAATCTCTAAAGAACAGCTGAGGCAGGAAGAACATCTGTACCATCCTCGTCTGAGTAGTGAAAACATAGCCAAAATATAAATGGCATATTTCAAAGTATTGGAGGCTTGTCTTCAAAAGAAAATGTAAAAAGCTAAGTGACCATGGAGAGAAAGAGAAACAGTCTGTGAGGTGAGGCTTGATGTCAGACTGTAGAAGAACAAAGCAATGGCCCCAAGAGGGGGTGGGGAGAGAAAATAAAGATAAGCAGAAAGAAGGAAAAAGGAAAAAGAAGACAATTACATTAGAAGTCACAAAGAGAACTGAACTAGTTTCTCCCTCTCTCTCTCTCTCTCTCTCTCTCCTCTCCTTCCTTCCTCCCTTCCTTCCTTCCTTCCTTCTGAACTTGGTTAATATCCAATAAGAAGGGCAATTTCATGCACAAAGCAGAGCAGAAAAAAGAGGTCTGTCTGTAACATCATGAATCTGTCTCTCTGACAGCTTACATTTTCTCTTCAGATGCAGAATAAATTCAGCATGTCATCTCCAAAGCTGTCTTGCTTGTCTGTTTGCTTCCTACAGACCTTTGTTTTGTTGTGTTCTCTTCTCTGTTTTTAAAAACAACTCAATGACTCTCTTTCTTTACTTTTTTCCTCCTTCAAACAAGTAACTTTCACTTCCTAACTGTGTGACCTGGGGCAAGTCCCTGCATTTCCTTGGGCCTCAGTTCTTCATCCATAAGTGGGGCTGAATTAGATGGCCTTTGAGGTCACTTCCAGTACTTGACCTATGATCCTATGATCAATGTGGAAATCCAGGTCGGTTTCTATTTGTATATTAATTTCTCCCAGTATGAAAGGATAAGAGAAATAAGGCCAATATTACCCATGAGCCTTAGAAATGACATATGAATTTATCTAAATGTCTTAACTCAATGCTTTTAAGCTCTAGAAAAAGAGTTATTAAGGTGGCAGAGCTGGCAATTGCATAAAACTTAAGCCTTTATAACCAGAGGTTCAAACCCTCTCCTTAATATACATATATCATGAATTTATTCCTTTATATTGTTCCTATTTTCCTAGCAGTCACTTTCCTTTTTTTTTTTTTTGCTTTTTTTTTGGAGGGCAATTGGGGTTAAGTGACTTGCCCAAGGTTACATGGCTAGTGAGTGTTAAGTGTCTGAGGTCAGATTTGAACTCAGGTCCTCCTGACTCCAGGGCTGGTGCTCTAGTCACTGTGCCACCTAGCCACCCCAAGCAGTCACTTTCCTAATATTAGTTGAGCAGAAAGTCTTGGGATACATACAGTCCATAAAGACCCAAATATTGTTGACCCATATGCTCTCCTACACCCAGTAGACAATTGGTTCCTGACACTCACCTGTGAGAAAGAAAGGAGATTTGTGCTTGTCTCCTGGCTTTGCCACTGCACAAGTCACATCTCCTCTATTTTCCCTTCTATAAAGTGAGAGTGTTGGGCTAGCTCTCTAATACAGCCTGTTACTCATGTATATAATAACATCAATTCTCATTTCCTCCATTCTATTTTATAATACAACCAAGTGTTTACATGAGGCTTTAAGATTTGCGTTTGTTTAATGCATAACCTTATTTGTGCTGTGAAGTAGGTGCTATATTTGTCTTCATTTCAGAGATGAGGGGGCTGAGGCTGAGAGTAGTTAAGTGACTTGCCGAGAGTCAGAGATAGGATTAAACCTCAGGTCTTCTTGATTCGTGGTCCAGCCTTCTATCCTCTGTGCCACCTACTTGCCTAGGTTAGGACCTACAAATAATCAAGGAAGAAAATGAGAAAAACTGAAGACTCCAAAGATGAAAAGTCATCTGAGAATTCAGCACATCCAGATGTTGGCTCAGAGACAACGGTGAAATAATGTCTGGAGTAATCTACTCCTGATGTGTAGCACAGGGAAGCTATTGCAAATGAGGAAGAGTGAAGGACTGACTTGAATCAGCTTTGGCAACTTAAAGTGCAGTGGGCTTATTCAGTCTAGAAGGAAGTTAAATGGAAAGTGGATCAGATAGGAAACAAAGCCCATTTTCCAGATGTGCACACTCAACCTCTGGCTATGGGAGCCAGAGCCAGAAACACCACATAATTGCAACTTGAGGATAATGTCAAAGAGCATTCAAGTAGCTCTACCTTTTAACCCTCTTTACCCACATTCTTGTATTTTTATTCATGATCTCCCATCCCTCTTTCCACTGTTTGCATGTGTCCTTTTAAAACTTGAACTCTTCTCCAGCCATAATCCCTTGACTTTCTTGCCTCTCGGTCTTTTCCTTCACTGGCCTCATTTGCAGTTGTATCACCAACATTTTGTTTTTGAAAGCCTTCCATCTTTCTTGGGCCAGTTTCCTTTCTTACAGTCACAGAATCTGAGGGGAAAGACCTCTGAAATCACCTTGTTCAATACAGAGGTCATCTCCTTCAACCCCTTTGTTTTACAGATGAGCACACTGAGGCCCAGGGAGATCCAAAGACTTGCTCATAGTCACTATGGTGGCAGGTCTGCAGTCAAACTGTGGTCCTTTGACTCTGGATACTTGAAAATAGTTATCCTACTCCCGTTGGAATGTTCTTTCTTCCAGGCTTAATATCCTCTGTTTATGAACAACAGCAACCAAAACATTCTGGGAACTGTGCTAAGTACTTTATACATGTTATCTCCTTTGGTCCTTACAACAATCCTGGGAGGAAGGTGTTTTTATTATCCCCAATTCACAGAAGAAAGAACTGAGGCAGAGTTTAACTGACTTGACCAGGGTCACAGCTGTTAAGTGTCTTTGGTCAGATTTGAATTCAGGAAGATGAGTCTTCTTGACTCCAGATCAGGTACTCTATCCACTGTGTCAACTGCCCATCCACGTCTAAGAGAGTTGGACTCATCACTCTGGCAGCTTCCAGTCCTGTTCTCTTCCCTCTCATGTTCAATTCAGCCATCTACCTTCTGGTCCCCACCATTCCTTTCCACTTCTCCCTTCTAACTTTCGACTTCTCCCTCTATTTATGATTTAATGAAAAGATCACTGGTTTCACAGTTAGAGGACCTGAGCTGGAATCTCAGCTCCATTTGTTATAATCGTGTAACCCTAGGCAAGTGTCATCACCTCTCTGGGACTCAGTTTCCTCATCTTTAAAATGAGTGGTTTGGTCTAGATGGTCTCTGAGGTCCTTTCCAGCACTCAATCTGGTCTCTTCCTCTTCTATTCTTTCCAGCTTCTTGTGATCACTGAACCCAGGTCTCTCTTAAAGATGTCATATCTTTTGACACCCTCTCCAAGGCTGGCTGCTCCTCTCACCATTCGGGACTCACAGCTGGGGAAGAGTCAGGTGATGTCTTGCTTCTTGTGACCACTTTCAGACCTTGGTCACCATCATCCAGCAAACATCTCTTCTCCTTGAAAGTTCACTCCATCTGGGCAAGATCTTTGTTGCTGGTACCTATACACCTCCAGGTCATTCTCCCTCCTCTCCAGCACATTCAGTAGCTGGTTCTCAGTCTTCTCCATCCCTACTGCATTGGATTCCCTGGGTCTCCTCCTTCCTCAGTCTCTTGAACTCTCATGATATCTTGCCTCCAGTTTACTTTAACAATGACCAAGACTTGTCATACCTTAGAACCTCCTCCCCCGAAATGAATTTGCCTCAGGTGTCTGAATTCCTAACAATGTCTCCACCATCCTGTGCATATCCTTTATGACAGAAAGCTTGTGAGCCTGGTTAGACTAAAGAACGACATTTCTATTGGGTTGAATCAAAAACTACTCTCCTACCTGGTGCTAAGTAGTTAACAGAACCAACCTTCTTTTTAAATTCTGAGATATGTCACTTTGCAATAATGTTAGGGATTAGCTGAAACTATTTTCACCGAGTATTTAAGGAACCATTCTGAGTATCCGTATGCCCTTGGGGGTTGTGTGGCACACTGGAAAGAACACTGGCTTTGGCCTCCAAGGTCCCAAGTTCCAGTCCCTTCTCTGATGCTTGCTAGCTGTATTGTGAGCCTTTGGGAAAGTCATTGAGTTGACCTGTGTCAGTTTCCTCATCTGACAAACAAGGGCATTGGATGAGATGGATTCTGAGGTCCTCCAGTTCTAAGTATATGGTCCTCTCCAGATCTCAAATTTGCTCATCTGTAAAATGAAGAGTTTGGAAGAGATAGCTTCTGAAATTCCTGCTAGCCCAGATCCAATAATAACTAACATTTTAAATGGAACTTTAAGTTGTTTGAAGCCCTCTACAAATATGCTCTTATTTTGTCTTCAGAGTAACTCTGGTAGGTAGGTTCTGTTAATATTCCCATTATCCAGATGAGGAAACTGAAGCTAAGAGAGATTGAGTGTTCAGGGTCAAACAGTAAGCATCTGAGGTAGGATTTGAACTCGGGTCTTCTTGACTTCGGGTTTAGCATGTTGTCCACTATAACTCCTAGGTGACTCCAAAGGGCAGAATTTAGGATCCTTTGGGAATTTCTTCCCATTTCCACACCATCCAGTGTTTTTCTGGGCATGCCTTGTTCATTTCTGCTTTGAATTTCTGCTGGTACCGATTCCCCCAACCTGGTGTAATGGAGACTTGGGTACTTTCCATCACCTCTGTTTAACTGGGCCTTCCCCTTCCTGTCTGCCTCACTAACCCTCATCTACCGCCTGAGCTTTGTTTCAAATATAGGAAGGATTTTCTGACTGCTTCAACGAAGGTTAATTGATTCTTCTTTCATCGGAAATCTTCTGGTACTTAACACCCACAATTTGCTGGATGAGGAATGATTTAGTATTTTTTATTTTCTCCCCACCCCCCATTGAATTCTCCAGGGCAACAAAGAAGAGAAACTAAGCAAAAACAAATAAACCCAGGAGCCACGTCTGACTCATTCTGTGCCCTAAGTTGGTCACCCTTTCATCAAAAGGTGAAAGACACGCTTCATTTCCAGCCTGGTAAATCATGGTTGGTCACTGCATTCACTGCTCTCCTTCTCAAGTTTCTCAGAGTTGTTTTCTTGACATTACTCTATTTATTGTGTCAATTATTCGCTTAGCTCTGATTACCACACCCTGCATTAATTCATCCAGGTCTTTCCAAGTTTCTCTGACATTTTTATATTCATCGTTTCTTTTGGTGCTATAATATTACATTACAGCCACATAGTACAAGTTGTCGGGTTATTCCAGAACTGACGAGCACCCTCTATTCCCGCACTCTTTGCTACCTCAAAAAAGGACACCTAAAATGTTTTTTAATGTTTATGGGGATTTTCCCTCTATTGATCTGTTTAGAGTTATATGCATTGGTGGCATTGCTGAGTTAGAGGACACATACAGTTTAGTGACTTTTCTAGGATAATTACAAATTGTTTTCCATTAAAGTTGCCCTTAGTCCTATAATTACAATGTGGGCATCTTCCATACATATGCACTGCTGCCTCGGGGATCACCAGCACTGTGCCTCCTTTCACCTCTTGCCCAGAAAACAGTATTCTAATCAATATTACCATTGTTACTAGAAAAGACAGGACAAACTATGGCTCCATCCTTAGTCCAAGTGACTGCCTAGACCAAAACTTCTTTCCCTGGCCACCATTCTTGTCTGTGTATTCTATCTCCTTTATAGAAGGTAAGCCCCTTGAAGGCAGGACTATTTCATTTTTCTTTTTGTGTCCCTATACCTGGCAGACAGTAGGTATGCAATAAACATTTGTTTACTGTGTGGTGTGTATTCTATATTATAAATTGAATGTATACTCCTCAAAGTCAGAAGTTTATTTTAGTGTATTTTTTCCTTCCTGTATCCCCACAACCTAGCATAGTGCTTTTATAAATACTCATTGGTTAATAGAACCATCTGATAATTTCATTTTTGTTGAGTGGTTACTATGAACATATTGGGCAAATATCATATTTATCGATGTTGCTGTCCTTATGATTCCAGATTCATCACTGGGCCTTTTATGCTGGTGTGTCTGTGGACAAGCAGGTCAGTTATTAACTGTGAGATTGTCTTCTCACATGTTCACAGCAATAAATCAAGGCCGTTGTAGAGAGCAAACTTGGAGACCAATAAAACCTGAGAAAAAGCATTTCTAAATAAGATATCCCAGCTTGAGAAGGAAAAACATGGATTCTCAGGTCTGAGAAGAAACCTCTTACAAAGCTCCTCAATTGAGTGGAGGAAAACTGTGTTTGGGCAACTTCTGGAGAAAGTAAGAGTCAGAATAAGGAAGAAACTGGATGGTTAATTTCAAGGTTTCCCTCATGTGAATTTCAATGAAGTTAGTGCCTATAGACTGTGTATAAAATGTTATGTATTTTAATAACATATAACAATACACATGTTTTACATCTATTCATAGACATATATCTTGTCAGAATTTGATATGTTGGACTTTTTTTGGAGGAGGAGGAGGGTATTGAGGTGGGATGAGAGTGGAAGACTAAATTATTTAGGGAATAAAACCCCAAGAACAGATAATGAACTTAAAAAAATTATAGCATGCAAGGAAATTGAAGTCATTAAAAACAAACCACAATGCTCTTAATAAATGATTCCGAGGAAAGGCGTAATAAAATGCTACTAATATTTAATAGGACAGATGGCTACAGAGATATCGAAATGAATTTTATCATCTGAGAGTAAGAGTACAAGCTTAATGGCTCAGTAATCAGTCCATTGTTTCTGCCTGTATTGAAGCTTTTGTTCTCTAGATGACTGTTGTTAGTTCCTGGTGCCAGCAATTAAAAGTTTAAAAACTCCCTACATCTTAAAAATTGGAGTAAACAAACCACTTAACCTAGATCCACACAGGTTGCCAACTGATGACAGTGATCCAGTAAATATGTCAAGTGTTGATTCATGCGGGGTGGGTGTAGAGAGTCCTTGGTGTTAGGAAGGCCATATTCCACTTCTGACATGTGTTGACTATGGGTCTCGGGCAAATCACAGCTTCTCAGTCCCCCAGCCCCTACCCTCGCCCAAGTCCCCCCACTTCTAAGTCTTATTAGTTACAGAGAAATTTTTGATTTGCATTGATAAAGGAAGTGTGAGACCTCTTAATACTGACGGTCATAAGTCTGATCAACATGATTTGAATGTGTGCCTCCTCCCCCATATTTCTCTCCACCTTAATTTCCATATTTCTCACTTGATTCTTAATCACACTCTCCCTTTTACCATTTTTTTTTACACTTGTACATATCACATGTCCCTAGCTAGATAATAAGCTACCTGATCATAAAAACCATATTGTAAGCTCTTCTCACTCACAACTCTGAACAGAGGTCCCTCAAATTTGATGAACCAAATATCTGTTGATTCTAAAATGTAAATTTATGAACAACCCAGTTCCAGAAACACAGTTACATATGTGTGGCATATGCTGAGATCTCAGTGAGAAAAAGCTCCACTGAGAGAAGAGACATGGTTTAGCAGATAAGAAGTGGGAGAGCATCTCCTACTCGGGAATAAAGTTTACATGAGCTGGTCATTGGAGAACATGGTGTCATAGCTTCCTTTATTGGAACAGAAAACGTGATCCCAGATATGGAATGAGTTATGACAGTTGAAGACAGTGGGAGTGATCATAAAAGTCAATAATTTAGTTTAAAATTTGCTTTAAAGTGTACTTAGAACTTTTTTTTTTTTTTACCAAGGAGTTTAACTAATCAAACTATTGCTTGGAGAATTTTTGTCACCATATGTATGATAGATGGGGTCGCTAGGTGGTGCCATAGTGAACAGAGTGTGGGGCCTGGAGTCAGGAAGACTCTTCTTCCTGAATTCAAATCTGGCCCCTGACACTTAATAGCAGGTGACCCTGGGCAAGTCACTTCACCCTGTTTTCCTCAGCTTCCTCATCTGTCAAATAAGCTGGAGAGGGAAATGGCAAACACTCCAGTATCTTTGCCAAGAAAACCCCAAATGGGTTTTTGTGTCACAAAGAGTCAGATATGACTGAGATGACAAAATAACAATAACCACATGATAGATTAGATCAGTCCAGCCATAATGGACCGAGCAATAGTCTAGGCTATCTTCTGTGATATTTATCAGATCATTTTAGGATACAAATTTTTTTAATCAAGAATTTATTGAAAAATCAGCTTCAAGAGTTTGTTGGAACTTTTGATGAAGAGCAAGTTTAATATTTTTAAAAAATTTAGATGTTTTATTAAAGATCACTGAGAGGTAGTGTGGTATAGTGGCTAGGGAGCTGGCCTTGGATTTAGGAAGCCTGTATTCAGATGTGGCCACTGTCACATACTGGCTCTGCACGCCTGGGCAGATCCCTTAATCTTTCTGTTTTAAGGCAGTTCTCTAAAGCTATCACTTGCAGAGACTATGCTGACCTGCATTGTTTAATGACATTTCTACACTAGGAGTTCCTTATGTAATACACATTCTGGGGAAATATCCCCAATTAGAACTTGCATTCACAGGTTGTGGTTCTCAGAGGGTGTAGCTTACTTCTTCTCACAAGGTTCTAGAGGTAACTCTACATGGGTGGGGTGTATAGTACTATATACAATGCAATACTATAGTATTGATATACTCTCCATTATCAATCAACCAGTTGAACTTCATTAGCTTAAAAAAAAAGATTTATCAAGAAGGAATGCAAAAAGAGTTGGTTAAAAAACATCCCCTCACCCCAAATTGGAGGACACACATAGACTGTAGGAGCTAAATCTCATGTGGTTCCTTGGGAATCCTTGGAAAATTATTTAGAAAGCTTAAGGAAAGTCCTTCTGCTCTTCTGTAAGGCAATACTCAAATCACTTAGTACTGAATCGCATTAAATGTCTGAGATTATGGGACCATAGCCTAGTTGGGATAGAGCCCAGAGAGACTTTTGGTATCCTAGTCCATTCCCTACAGATGTGGAAAAGAAGGAAAAAAAACACAATTGAGTCCTAGCAAGCAGAAAGGGTTTCCTCAAGGTCAAGTAGGCAGGAAAGGGCTAAACTAGCTACAAATCAAATCAAGTCCTATGATCCCAATTTCCCTTCCACTTTTTACTTCCCTGAAAGATGTTTACTTTGTTTCTCATGGTTTACATTTGGGTCTCCAGAGATGACAATCTCTAGAGGTTGTCAATAACAGCTTATGGAGATGAGAGAAAAAACAACAATAACCCTGACCAATTATATCGTGTCTTTGTCCTTTTACTATTTTTGTGAAAAAACATTCAGGAATGCAAAGTTGCAGACTCTTGGCCACCTAAGGCCATGGTTTCAGCTTGCATTTATATGAAGCATTTACATTTAAACGTCTGTTCCTTTGAGCACGGATTCATCCTATGTGGCACAAAGATGACCTAATAGTCATTAGTCACTGGTTGTGTGGGAGATGATGAGGCACCTAGCAAAGGCATCATAATTTCCATTTCATTTAGCTGTGGGATAGCTGTGGAATGGACTTCCAAATGAATTTACCCCATGACCCATTGATTTAAAACATGTGGTGTGAATCTTGATGCTGCAGTGGAAAGATTCCCAGCTCTGGAGTCAGAAGAACAGTGATTCAGATTTGAAACCTACGAAAGATGCTCATCACCCACGTGTCTTTGGCCAGGTCACTTTATACCTCTTGGGGCCTCAGTTTCTTCATTTGTAAAATGAGAAGGTCGGGATGGACAGCCTCTGAAGTCCTTCACAGTCTTAAATCTATGTTGTCTGTGTCTAAATCTAATCTTGTTCTGTCTTGTCTGATTCTTTGTGACCCTGTTTGGGGTTTTCTTGGCAAAGATACTCGAGTGGTTGGCCATTTCCTTTTCTTTTTGTCAAGCCCAGCGCTCTATCTGCTGTGCCACCTAACTGCTCCCAAATCAATCATTCTATAAAAAGAGAAAGTTGTGCCAAGCTCCTAGCTGTGAAGGATATCTTAGAACGTGTGAATTACTGAGATTATTTCAATTCAGGTTCTTCTATTTACTGACTGGTGCACCTTGGACAAATTTTATAGAGCAGTATTGATTTGGAAGGATATTTACAGGTCAGTGAGCACATAATTACCTTATTTTAGAGAGAAGGAAACTGAAGGCATCTCGGTAACATAGTGAACAGACTGTGGGCTTAGAGTCAGGGAGGCCTGAGTTCATATCTGGGCTCATACACTTACTAGCTGTGTGACACTGGGCAAGTCACTTGACCTTTGCTTTTCTCATCTCTAAAATGAGATAATAATATTGTTTACCTCTCAGGGTTTCTGTGAGGATCAACTCACATGAGATAATAATTGTAAAACTCTTGGCACATAGATGGATGGAGGGACACACCCAGGTCATTCAGTTTCTCTCATGGGTCTGTTTTCTCATCTTAAGATTGAAGGTGTTAGATCAGTCAATCTCTAAGTGTGGTCTAAGGGGAAATGTTATGGATCTGAAGTAAAGATCTGGGTCTGAATCCAGACTTTCCTACTTTTGTGACCTTGAGTACAGTTAAAGAACCTCTCTGGGACTCAAGGCTATATATCCCCATCAAAAGTGGTCACCGTTGCCACAGAAGATGCTCTGTGCAAAGATCTGATCTGTTTCTGTTGGATCAATATTTTAAAATGCTCTGTAATAGTTAGCACTTATACAATGCTTTAAAGGGCATGGTACAGAGGAGAAAGTTACTGGGCCTTGAATCAGGAAAACTAGAGTTCAGATATAGCCTCAGATACTTTCTAGCTGTGTGACTCTGGGCAAGTCACTTAACCCCTATTTGCTTCAGTTCCTCATCCGTGAAATGGGGACATGCTGGAGATGGAAATGGCCAACTACTCCAGTATCTTTGCCAAGACAATCCATCGAACAGTGTAAGTGGGGTCACTTAGAGTCTGACATGACTCAACAGCACAATGCTTTAAGGTTTGCAAAGATCTTTACATACCTGAACCCATTTGGTCCTCTCACAATCCACAAAAGGAGATAGGGCTGTTATGATCCCCATTTTACAGACGAGGAAACCGAAGACATTTCGTGATTGGCCCAGGATTATATAACTAGTAAGGGTTGAAGGTAGGATTCCAATTAAAGTTCTGACTCCAAGGTCCTCTGTCTACTGCACCACCTAGCTTCCTCTAATAAGGAAACAACTTTTTTTTTTTTACAACTTTTTTTTTAAACAATCATTTCAAAGAAACTCCTGCACTTAAGCATTTTAGACTAGGGGAAAGTTCTTCCACCACCTCCCCCTGCCCAGTTTTCTCTGGAGATAATTCCAACTGGTAAAGGGAAGTAAAAAGATTTAGCATTTAGTATATGTTTCATGGTTGCAAAAAAAGACCCCAAAACAAAACAAAACAAAACAAAAACCAAACAGTAGATAAATTTGTTAGGAAAAGGTAGACATGTTTTTCTACATAGAGACATCCTTTGTGGCTAGAATCTTTCTTTAGGTCTCTGATGTGTGTCTAGCATGTGGAAGATACTTATGAAATATTGGTGATGAGGAGCCAAGGAAAGCATGGGGGATGGTAATTAAAAAGACAAATTTAATCTTTTCTTCTCATAACTGTCATAGAAGGATATGCTCTCTAGAAGAGAGAAGCCACTGGGAACTAAAGAAAACTGTTAAAAGGCTCTTGATGCAAGCTGGCTTGAAGCCCTAAGGCTGTGTATATGCCTTAGCAGAGATTTCCAGTTTTGAAGAAAATTCTTAATGGAAAAAAATGTCAGTGGACAATTGTTTTCAACTGATCTACATAACAAAGAAAGAATTATTAGATTATTGTAGGATAAGACAACATTTCTGTCCTACCACAAAGTGAAATTGAAGGTTACAAAGCATAATAATTAGGAGGAAACAAGTTGGATGAATGTAGGAAAGTTTTCAAGAAAACCCAACTATGTTTAATAATGATTCTAATCATGTCATATTGGCTCTAGGACATAGTTACTTAACTCTGAAGGGTTGGTACTAACTGGATTGTTGAGTTCCTGGCAGACAGAATCATGTTAATTAAATTCATGGAATCTTATTCTGTGCCCTTGTCAAACAAATAATTGGGTTATGTTGCTCGTTGTATCTATTTAAGGAATCACTCACAGTAGATATCCTTTCTCTCTCTACCAGATTTATGACAGATTAAATTAATATGAATCTAAAAAAACCTCTTGGACTTCATCTATTCCAGTCTTCCACCTGATTAAAGTATTCCTTCTAGAGCCTTCCAAACAAATGGCCATCTTGTCTCTGAGTATCTCCAGTGACATGGAAGCACACTACTTCAGGATACAGACATTGTGGACATTGCCAGTTGGTACTGTCTTAGGTTGACCTGCAATCTCTCTTGTAGGTTTAGAACCTACTTGTTCTAAATCTGCTCCCTGGAGCAATGCCAAAATTGACTCCCTTCTTAAGATAAAAACTCTTTGAGAATTAGAAGACAGCTACCAATGCCTTCCTTTCAGTCGTTTTCATTTCCTTAAAATGCATCTATATTACCTAGTTTGGGGAATCCACTTTAAATCCTTCTTTGAAAAATGGGATATTTGCCTCTCTCCAGTCTTCTTGCGTGCTTCCTTTACTGCTTAAGAATGGTAGCCAGTCAATGCTGCCTCACTCTCCACCTGGAGGCTTACAGCATTTCTTCTTCCTCCTCACTTCAAAAGCCACCAGGAAGAAAAAGAGTAAGTCCAATTGAATCTTTTGTGTGCACTCTCAGTTATGACTCAGAAATCAGTCATTGGTCAAATTAACCATTGGTTAAACATTTCTTATGTTTCAGGTTCTGTGCTAAGAGCTAGGGATACAAAAGGCAAAAACTGTCCCTGCCCTCAAGGAGCTCACATTCTAGTGAGGGATCCATGTACATGCAAGGGTGGAAAGAAAGGAATTTCAGTGGGAAGGCACTCACGTGATGGAGGATAGGTAGGCAAGGCTTCTCATAGAAAGTGGGGTTTGAGCTAAAATTTGAAGGAAGCTGGGAGTGAGAGAATTCCAGGCACAGGGACACAACCAGTGAAATTACAGAGTAGGAAGTATCTTAGAAGAGAAATAAGGAGGCTGATGTCACTGAATTGTAGAAAACACAGAGAGGGTACCTGGAAAGGTGAGAAAGAAGCAGGTTGCAAAGAACTTTAAAAGTCAAAAGGATTCCATATTTAATCCTGGAGGTAATAGGGAACCACTGGAGTTTGTTGAATACTGTGGGATTGAGGGGATGATATGATCAGATCTGTGCTTTTGGAAGATAAATTTGATGGTTGAGTAAAGCATGGACTGAAGTGGGAGAGAGACTTGAAGCTGGGAGACCAACCTAGAGGGTATTTCAGGGTCCACAGGGGAGGTGATGAAAGCCTATACCAAGATGGTGGCAGGACTCAAAAGGTATAATTGACAAGACTTGACACCAGATTAGATCCAAGGAATGAGAGACAGTGAGAAGTCAAGCATGACACCTACATTGGGAGCCTGAGTGACTGGAAGGACGGTGGTGCTCTTGACAGGAATGACAGGGAGGTTTTGAAGGAGGGAGGTTCAGACAAATTATGAGACTTGCCCAGGGTCACCAAGTTAGTAGCTATCCAGTACTGGGTTTGAATCTAGGTCTTCCTGGCTCCAAGTTCAGCTCTCTCCTTTGCTGTCTCTGATATGCTCATATATCGAAATTCCTATTGTCCATCCTAATAGTCTCCTTGGGAAACCAATTATTTTGGTGATGTTGCTGTTATACAGAACATTTTTAGAATTCCTCTTCTGGAATCATTTTTACAGCTGGGGAACTTTGTTTTGTGTCAAATTTCTACCTTATGACAGTAGGTTTTTTTTTAATAGCCAGAAGTCATTAGGCACTGGCAAGTAGAGGATCAGGTTAATAACCAGTTTTGGTCTTCAAGAATGAAAACAAAACATCTAACCCTAAAGAAAAAAGTCAATAGTCAGTCAAAAAACATTTATGTGATAGAGTGGATAAAGTTCTGGGCCTCGTTTCAGTCAGATTCATGTTCCTGAGTTCAAGTTTGGCCTCAGACTCTCAGACACTTGACCCTTTTTTACCTCAGTTTCCTCATCTATCAAATGAGCTGGAGAAGGAAATGGCCCAACTAATCCAAGGTTTTTGCCAAGAAAACCCCAAATTGGAGCATGAAGAGTCAGACATGACTGAAAGTAGCTGAACAACAACAACATCCATTTATAAAACACCTACTATGTGCTAAGCACTGGTCTAATTGGATGATATTTCTCATGTGGCTTGTAATAGATACTTGAAGACATTTCTAGAGATGCTCCAAAGCTGGTTGGCACAGTCTCAGCATACTCGAGATGTTTCCTACCACCTTTGGTGGCTCCCTATCACCTTTGGGAATAATTATAAACTCCTTTTCTTGGCATTTAAAACCTCTCACAAGCCAGCTTCAGTCTACCTTTCCAGGCTTATTTTCTATCACTCTTTCCAAGTACTTTCATTTGATATTTCAGGCACACTTGTACTCTGTACCCCATCTCTTGCACTGTGTCCTGTTCCTCCTATGTGACATGCTCTCTCTTCTTCCCTCCAGCTCTTAGCATCTCTCATTCCTTTCAAAGGCTCTTCTAGAAAGTCTTTACTGATACCCCCAATTAATGGCTCTCATTATTTATTATTCTCAAATTATTGTGTCATTTCTTAGGATCATAAAAGCAGAGCTGAAAAAGAGCTCAAGCATCATCTATTCTACCCCTTTCATTTTGCAGTTGAGGAAATTGAGACCCAAAGAGAAGGGAATTGTCCAGGGTTTCACAGGCTCTAAGTGACAGAACCAATATTTGAGTCCAGGTCATTTTATCAGACCAACAGTCATTTGGATATATTTGTCCCGTTTTGTTTCTTTAAAAATTAAAACTCGGTCACAAGATGGCCGCCACTATGAAGAAGGTGGCTGCAGAAGATGTCAACATTACTTTTGAAGACCAACAAAAGATTAACAAATTTGCACGGAATACTAGTAGAATCACAGAACTAAAAGAAGAAAAAGATGTTAAAAAGAAACAGCTTCAAAATTTAGAGGATGCTTGTGGTGATGGATGAAGATTCTTTAATGATTCCCTACCAAATTGGTGACGTTTTTATTAGCTACTCTCAAGATGAAACTCAAGAAATGTTGGAAGAAGCTAAGAAAAATTTGCAAGATGAAACTGAAGCATTAGAATCCAGAATTGAATCAATCCAGCAGATATTATCTGATATGAAAGTTAAGTTATATGCAAAATTTCGGAGCAACATAAACCTTGAAGCAGATGACAGTTAAAAGTTTTCTGAATATAAATTTTTTTACTTGTTTAATAAACTTGAATATTGGTAACACAAAAATTAAATTAAAACTCATTGCTTCATAGTTCTCACCCACTTCCTTTGACACAGCCAACTCTCATTTGACATATATTGATTATACTGCTTTTAAAAAAGCAGACAGCTTGGGAAGAGCAGACAGTCTTGGCCTCTGATTTCTAAACACTAAAAGGGTCAGGAATGTGTGTTCAAATCCTGCGTACTTTCTAGCTGAGAACTCTATCCACTCTACCACATAAATGTTTTTTGACTGACTATTGATTATTTTCTTTAGGGTTAGATGTTTTGTTTTGTTTGTAACCTCCAAAGGTTAATGGAATCCCAGATTATTTGAATAGTAAAACCTAAGAAAACACCTAATTAGTGAGGGCTTTTAAAAATCTATGGTCTGTGGTCTCCATGAGGGGATTAGCCACCCCCAAACACTGGGAAACTACAGCCTTAAGAGAGGGGTTTCTTTAGTGCTTCATAGAAAAATACCGGGTTCATATAGGTCATGCTTCTGTGGTCAGCTTCAAGGTTCTTTAGGCTGTGTGGTCTTGGAATGTTCCATTTTCCTTGTTTTCCTACCAGTTCATTTCTTTTCAATCATCTGTTTCTCATATTCAGTCTTCGAATATGTTTCTTAAATTTAGCTAATCAATGAGATGAGAAATTAAATCCTACTGGGACGTAAATTCAGACATTGCCTATTTGGCAATGGGAACTCTGGCTCTTGTCCACTTGCCCCCAGGCTGGTTCAGACTCTCTTCACCTGTATGTAGCCTGGCCCATTGCAATCACCTCCCTAAGGCTTTTTCTGCTTCCTTCAGGCTCTCCCCTCTCTTGGACTCATCTTCTTTACATATCACAAATGAGTATGTGATAAAGCACACCTCAGACCCTAGCTCAAGATGCTTTAACACTTATAATGCCTCTTGGCTAAAATACAAATGGCCTCCTTTAGCCTTTCAAACCTTTGATGGGGTGGGGCCAACTCACCTTTCCTGACTACTTTCACATTCCTCACTTTCAGGAACTTTGGATTTCAGTTAAACAAATCTATTTACTGTTTTCCATACAGGACAGTCCACAAAAGAGAGACAGAGAAACAAATACAGAGAGAAACACAAACTGAGTTATAGAGACAGAGGCAGAGACAAAGGAAAGACAGAGAGAAACAACGCAATTTGTTTGGACTGTAGAATGTGGGAAGAAGAATAAAGTATAATTAAGCTGGAAAGATAGGCTAGGATTAAATTGAGAAGGGCTTTAAAAGAGAAGCTTTTACTTTTAACCTAAGGGAATAGGGAGCCACATGAGCTTATTGAGTAAAAGCATGATATGATCAGAGTTTTGCTTAAGGAGAATCGCTTTGGTAGCTATGTGGAGGCTGGTGTGGAGAGGTAAAAGGCTTGAGGCAGAGAAGCCAATTAGAAGGTCTTTGCAGTAGTCCCTAAGAGAGGTGATAAAGTAACTAAACTTGGTAGTTGTGGGGGTAGATAAAAGGTGTCAGGTGTGAGAGAAATAAGACTTGGCAACTGATTGTATACATGGGGTGAGAGAGACTGAGTTGAGGTTATAAACCTGGGAGAGTGGAATGTGGTACCCAGGTATGGTGATTCCAGAACCATAGAGTCAGGAAAACTTGAGTTTGAATCCAGCCTCAGATACTTACTAGCTGTGTGACCCTGGGCAAGTCACTTGGCTTCTATCTGCTCAGTTTCCTGAAGTGTAAAATGTACCTACCTCAAGGTGTTGTGAGATTCAAATGAGAAAATAATTGTAAAGCACTTAACACATGCTTGGCACATAATGATAGTTGGCCTTGATGCTTGAAGAGGACCAAAATGACATCACTAAATTGGGGTCAAGGTACAGTGTGTACACTGTGGCTGTCAGAGGTCTGAAGGGCACAAATAGTCCATATGAACATTTCGAGTGGAGATGTCTCTAAACTGGCACATCTCGTGTTTCTTTTGAGCTACTGCAATGGTGCTTTGCTCATAGAGCACAGCACCATCATTGATGCGGGCACACCATGCTGGATGGTCCTGTGCCAATATCTCCCATGTCACGCAGTCAGTTCCAAAGTTCTTCAGAGACACCTTTGGAGTGTGCATGTATTGCTTCCTCTGACCATGTAAATGTTTGTCCTGTGTGAGTTCTCTGTAAAAGTCTTTTAGGAAATATATTTGGCATTCAAACAATGGCCAGTCCATTGGAGTTGTGCTCTCAGTAGTAGAGTTTGAAGTTTGGCAGTTTAGTTCAAGAAGAGACCTCAGTGTCCAGGAACTTATCCTGCTAGGTGATCTTCAGAATCTTCCTGAGACAAGTTGCATGGAAGTGATTTAGTTTCCTGGCATGGTGCTTGGTAGACTGTTCAGGTTTTACAGGCATACAACAATGAGGTCAGCGCAATGGCTCTGTAGATCTTTAGTTTGGTAGGCAGCCTAATGCCTCTTTTCTCCCACACTTTCCTTCAGAGTCTCCCAAACACTAAACTAGCCCTGGCAATGCATGCCTACCTCATCATCTATGTGTGCATCCCTAGAAAGTATACTGCCAAGATATTTGAACTTATCCACAGCATTCAAAACTTCTCCATTTGCTGTAATCATGGTTCCATATATGGATGGTGTGGTACTGGCTGGTGGAGAAGATCTGTTTTCTTGGTGTTAATTGTCAGGCCAAATTAGGGAGTGGCAAACCATACTTTATTGAACAGTTTTAGAAGCTGCATTGAATGCACAATCTCTTCAAACAAAAGTTTCACACCAATTCTCCCTCCACTTTAGTCTTGGCTTATAGCCTTTTTAAGTTTAAGAATTTACTATCAGCGTTGTGGCTGATCTTGAATGCTGTGTTCATTCTCATAGAAGGTGTAGTTTGAGAGTAAGTACACAGCTTTGTTTCACTCCATTGGTGAATGGGAAAGTGTGAGAGCATCGTCCATTACAAAAACCCCGGGCAAGCATACTACCATGAAATTAATGTACAATACTGATGCACTTCTCCAGGCAATCAAATTTTGACATAATTTTCCACAAACCCTCATGACTGACAGGGTCAAAGTCCTTGGTCAGATCCACAAACATCATGTATAGACTTCTGTTCTGTTCCTGACATTTCTCATGAAGCTATCAGGCAGCAAACACCATATCAACTGATCATTCCTCAGCACTTTCTGAAGTCACATGGGCTATCAGGTAGATAGCTATTTCCCAGGTGAAGGACCAACCTATTAAGGAGGACTCTAGCAAGAATTTTGCCACCAATGACTAAGAGAGAGATCCCACTGTGTTGTCATAGGACAATTTATTCCCTTTGTCTTTATAGAGGTGGACAATGGAGACTGGAAGGATGACTTCCTCTTGCCATGGAAGATTTCAGTTAACTTTTGTATGAGCAGTGTAGATCTCTGCTGAAATGGAATTAGCATCAGGTACTTTGCCACACAAAAGGAGTCTAATGGCATTCAAAATCTCTTCTTCAGTTGCAAGTTTGGCTAGAGAGGGTTAGACTTCAACCTGAGGTATATAGTTAATAGTTTCAAGCACTGGTTGATGATGATCTGAAAACACTATGGGAGTGTTCAGTCCATCTCTCCAGGGTCACGTCTTTATCACTAATCAGTGTGGCTCTATCAGCACTGAGTAGTTGGGATTCACCTAGGCCTTTGGTCCATAAATAGCCTTCAGGGCATCATAAAAGTGCTTTGAATAGTTACTATCATCATAAAACTTCCTTCTTACTGAGCCAAGAATCCTGTATCTCTATAAGCCTTGCTTGCACTTTATTTTTGATGGAGTTAAATGCTCTATTCTTAGAAATAAATGAACTATGCTACCAGTAAACCCTAGTAGTCTCTCTCTCTCTCTCTCTCTCTCTCTCTCTCTCTCTCTCTCTCTCTCTCTCTCTCTCTCTCTCTCATTTAGCAGCTTCTGAATTTCCCAATCATTTTCATTGAGCCAGTCTTGATATTTGTGAGTGTTCTGACCCCCAGATGTACACTAAATCTCTGAAAGCTGCCCACTCCTTTTCTGCTCCACTGCTGCCAACTACATTGGCTCAGCTTTCCCTCCAAGTTAGCAATAAACTTTTCCTGCTCAGGGAAGTGCTCTAACTTATTAACATTAAGTCTTCTGGTAGTCATCTTGCCTTTGGATTGTTGCTTTTGTTGAACATGAATGTTTAGCTTGGATAGGATAATTCTATAACTGGTCCAGCACTCTGTGCCCCACATCACCACACAGAGCTTTTGTCACTCTGACATCTTGTCTGTCTCTTCTATTTATAATCATATGATCTATTAGATGCCAATATTTACTGCAAGGGTACAACCACAAAGTTTTGTTGCACTTAGGTAAATGGAAGAGACCATATTGATGATGAGAAGTTCATGAGATGCTCAAGTCTTCAGTAGTAATTGTTGATGTTGTTGTTTCCAATTCCATTCCTTCCAAGGGCTCTGCCAAGTCTGGCATCAAAGTCACCCAGAATTACAAGCTTGTCCTCTTTTGGCACAACGATGATAAGGGGCTCCAGATCTCCATAAAATTTTCCTTCAGCCTCCACAGGGTTTGTCACGATGGGAGCACACACACTGATGATAGTGGCATGATGCTTTCCTGCAAGTGGCAATCACACCGTCATGAGTCTGTCATTCGCTTCTTTTGGAAGGCATACAAGTCTGTTGACTAAATTAGTTTTGATCACAAAACCTACACCAGCTTCATAGTGCTCCCCTTCACTGTGGTCACTCCAGAAAAACATGTATCTTTCTCCGACTTCAGTAAATGACCTTCATTTGCCAGCCTTGTTTCACTCAGGGCTGCTATTTGGACATGATACCTACTGAGTTCTCTCTCAACAACAGCTGTTTATCTTTCAGATCTACTGGATTTCTTGTTCATAAGTGTTCGTATATTACATGTGCCAATGATGAGTGGAATCCTCTTTGTAAAAGTTTTTTTCCCTTTTTTTTTGTGTTTCAACAGCAGGGTGGGATCTCTACCATGGTAAGCAAGCCAGGGTTGGGTAAAGCAGACAATATTTAGGGCACTTTTTCTAGCTCCTTCCTCACTCCAGGAGGTGAAAAGTGGTTCTTCAAAAAGATTGCTCTCACACCCAGGGAGCTGCTGAATGCCACTGCTGTGCTGCTTCAGTCCTGTGACAAGATGACCCTGTGGCTCATGCGCAGGGCTGTCACTACAGCTCCCAGTGTAACCACACCGGCTACTTGGTCACTTGCTTGTCACCAGAGGACTTTGAGGTAAGAAAAAATTGTAAAGAAGTATGGGTGATATCTTTTAATTTGTGCATAAATTGGATTTAAGTGAGGCAGAGTTGTGTGAAGTTAATTGGGCCTCACTCACTCTTCAAGAGTCAATGAAATCCAGACACAAGGCACGTGTCAAGATGAGTGGCGATGGCTCAGGATGCAGTGAATGACCTTGGCGTCTTCAATGTCTGACAAAGTTCTAATCGGCCCATAGTTCCTGCTTCAGCTACCTTCATGGCCATTGGAACAAATGGTTCTTATCTGCCCATTCTACTGGGGATAGTCTTCAGATGCTTGGGGTAGACACCCCCTTAATGCATCCATAGGTTTGAGGTCCATCAGTTAACCTCGGCTTGGTTTAGCCCATCTGCCAAAATGGTTTACTGGGATGTGGCCTTTGTACATGGGATAGCTTCTTGGAGTCATAGGTGAGAGTTAGGGCAGAGATAGACACCAAAGGTGGACGAGCAGCCCTGGAAAGGGCTTGGCAACCCTTACACGGGAGGTGCCAGCCCTCCCTGAATACCTGTATGCCCCCAGCACACAGTAGGTGCTAAATAAATGTGTATTTTCCCCTTCTTCCACATGATAGCCATTCAAATACTAAACAATAACTCTCATTCTCCTAGAATCTTCCCAGTTACTTCAGTCTCCTGACCTTGAGGCCTTCTACCAATATCCTCTGGATGTTCTCCAGGTTTATTCTCAATAGCCTTTTGAAAATGTGCCACCTCTTAGGCAATGGACTTGGAGTCATAGTCCAGCAGAGTGAATCTTGTGGAGATGCAACAGGGTGACTCCCTTTGGAGGTATCACGTCCCCAGCTGGTGAAGATCCAGAAGAAAGTTCTTCCCACCCACATCCTTGGCCCTGTCCAATAGTTCAGCATCAGATACGGTTTTATGAATAGAAATGACATGAAAGGAGATGCCTTCCTAGTGTATCCTACACCAGACTCTGAGTCTGACCAGTAGCTGAAGCCTCCGTAAGTGCTGTCTCTCTGCCGAGTAGAGGCAGAGCTACTGGGAAGATGTCATCTTGCTTTCTCTTTGTATTTCTAAGACTCAATGCAGTACTTGGCGCATGGTAGATATTTAAGTGCTTTCCCACTCATTCTTCTGATTCAACCTCCTCCTTTTACAGAAGAGGAAAAGGGAGGTCTAGACAGGTGATTGACCCAAGGTCACACAGGTAATATTAGCCAGGCCCACTAACTGGCCACTCCAGCCTTATTGCTTATAGAATCATTCTGCTTCCCTTTTGCCCTGTGCTAACAAATGGGAATGAGGACCCAAGCATCAAACACACAGCTGAATTAGCCCAGAGACATTTGGCCCGCATCTCTCAGGATTCTGATTCTGGACACCTCTCTGAACTTGAAGACCTTTTGAATTTGCTGCTGAATTAACTTGGAATGAGAAGCTTTAGCAAAGTAAAACCAGGCTCTCATTTTAATACTCTCCAGGAATTATTGACTAATATTTACAAGACCAGTTGTCTGTTACCAAAATAAGAAATAGAACATTTAATGGAGGGACTGCACCCAGGAAGCTGCAGGGCCAAGACAAGTGGAAAGGATTCTTTTCTGTGACAGCAAGGAAGAAGATTTAGAAGGAAGAAGTTCTATGCAGTTACCCATAATCCCTTGTTTTCAAGGTTTTTGCTGATTAAGCCATTCACAGTTTCCTACTTCTGCTCAAAAAAATTTTTTTTTCTGAGAATTGTTATTCACTAAAGAATGTTGAGAATTAGAACCTGGGTTGGGTCTGCAGGCTCTCTGGTCAATGCCCTCTTTGGCACAGAGGGGCCAATGAGTGACTTCTTCTTGGATTGCCTGACCCTTTTCTGAAATGTTGGCAGGTTAGGCACAGGAGAAGGTACTGACTGTTCTCAAGAGGCCTAGCCCCTGTCCTTGAGGCAGCCACAATAAATGCTCTGTTTGCTTAACAGGGAACTTGGCATTTGGTCTCTGGAGGAGGAAAGGCTGCAACAGGTGTGGTCATGCAAATTGTCCTCAGGCTGAACAACCAGGGAGTGGGAGGAAGGTCCCACAGTGACTTCAGGGCTCCTAGGGATTGGTGGTCTTGGGAGAAAACTCAAACCTTTCTCTGTCCCCTGTTGCTTCATTTCCAACACAATGGTTGTGCTTGGTTTCGATTCCCAGAGGCGGGGGTGGAGGGTGGAAGGTGGAATGAAAAATCAAAGACCGATAGTTAACGAGAGCTAGGAGGGCCCTAAGAATTCATGCACCACTGCCTCCTCTCCTTGGAATTCTTAGCATCCTTCAAAGGGCAAGTCAACTGCCTTTTCCTACATGAGACCTTTCCTAACCCCCACCTTCATCCCCAGTAGCTTCCTCCTGAAATCACTTGGTGCTTGTACATACACGATGCCTTCCTCATAGAGTATAAGCTCTCTGAAGGTAGGAACTGTTTTGTTTTTACCTCTGGATTTCTAGTGCCTAGCCTTGTTTTTGGTATGCAGTAGGTACTTAAATATTTATTGATTAAAGACTTTTCCAGTCTCCCTACTCTCCCAGATGCTAGTGACACCCCTCCTCACCCCCCGCCCTCCTGCCTCATTCACCTTATATTCATTCTGTTCAGAATCATATATGTGCATGTTGTCTGTTCTGTTAGAATATAAGCTTCCAGAGGGCAGGAACTAATTAGTTTTTTAAAAATATCTCTAGCACCTAGCATATTACCTGGCACATAGTTGCAGTTAATAAATACTTGTTGATTCATTCATCCATAATTATAGGATTTCAGAGTTGTAAGGAACCTCAATGGCCATTTAGTGCCAGGGGTGGGAAACCTGTGGCCTCAAGGCCACATGTGGCCCTCTAGGTCTTCAGGTTCAGCCCTTTGAATCCAAACTTCACAGAACAAATCCCCTTAATGAAAGGTTTTATTCTGTAAAACTTGGACTCAGTCAAAAGGCCATGCCAAGGACCTACCGGCAGGTTCCCCACCCCTGAGTCTAACCCATAGCTAAAGGGATCCCCACTATGACAGCCAACAGGTGGTCTGACCCACTCATTTGAAGTGAACTGAGGCCAAGAAAAGAGAAGTGATCTGCCTACAACTGTATAAGAAATCAGAGGGAGACTGAAAATTAGAACCCAGGTTTCCCAATCCCCCGGTCCAAAGATCTTTCTCTAGTACCAGGCTAGCTTTTCCTGTTTGGAGTTAAATACTTGTAGCCTTCCAGAGCTAGCTAGATGACCTAGTCTGGAGTCAGGAAGATCTGAGCTTAAATCTGAACACAGACACTCACCAGTTGTGTGACTCTGTTTGACTCAATCCACTTAAGAAGAAAATGGCAAACCACTCTGGTATCTTTGCCAAGAAAACCCCATGGACAGTACTGGTATGTTATGATCCACGGGGTCATAAAAGGTTGCACAGGACTGAACAACAAGCCCCTCTCCCTTCAACAAATTACAACCTCTCTGCCTTTAGTGGATGGGTTAGAGTTGCTGTGGTTAAAAAATTCAACCTTTCCCCTAGTGGCCAACTAGGCAATGAGTCTGTTCAAACTTACCTAGACCAGTCCTGTGACAACACAATTGCTGAGGTTGTTTTTCCAAGCCTTTCCAACTTGTGAGCACCTACCTGAACTCATACAGAGCTAGCTTAGTTTTGGGGAAATTCTGGTCTCCTACAGAATCATAGCTCTAGAGTTAGAAGGGATCTTTGAGAATCTGGTCTTCAGTTTCCTCATCTGTCAAATGAGGGGGTTGGAGTAGACGGCCTCTGAGGTCACTTTCTAGGCTCTGAACCTGGAAGACAAGTGCACACACCCCTTCCACCATCCTCTTCCCACTCCTCCAACTCTACTAAATGTATCTAGGTGGCTCAATATCTCAATATCTAGGTGGATAGAATACCTGGCCTGGAGTTGCTGTGTAACCTTGGGCAAGGCATTTAACAACTCTTTACCTCAGGTTCCTCGTCTGTAAAATGGAGATAATAATAGTATCTACCTCTCAGGGTTGTTGTGAGGATCAAATAAGCTAAAATTTTATTAAAATTTTTTTAATCAATTAATTTTTAGTTTTCAATATTTACTTCCATAAGATTTTGAGTTTTAAATTTTCTTCCTTCTCCTCCTCCCTTTCCAGATGGCATGCAATATGATATAGGCTCTACTTATGAATTCATATTAAACATTTTCACATTAGTCATGATGTAAAGAAGGATTAGAAGCAATGAGAGGGACCACGAGAAAAAAGAAACAAAACAAAACAACATAAGAAAAAGCACACAGTGTGCTTCCATCTGCATTCAGACACCAACCTTCTTTCTCTGGATGTGGATAGCCCTTTCTGTCATGAGTCCTTTGGAGTTGTCTTAGAACCTTGCATTGCTGAGAAGAGCCAAGTCTATGAAAATCAGTCATCGAACAATGTGGCTGTTACTATGTGCAATGTTCTCCTGGTTCTGCTCCCCTCACTCAGCATCAGTTCATATAAGTCTTTCCAGGTTTTTCTGAAATCCATCTGTTCCTCATTTCTTATAGCACAATAGTATTCTATTATATCCATAAATCACAACTTGTTCAACCATTCTCCAATTGATGGGCATCACCTCAATTTCTAGTTCATTGCCAGCACAAAAAGAGAGGAGCAAATAACTGTAAAGATTTTAGCATAGCACCTGGAATATAGTGCTCTATAAACGTTAGGGGCTTTTATTATAGCAGACAAGCATAGCCTTTCCATTAGTTGTTTTTTTTTTTTTGGAGGGGGGAGGCAAGGTAATCAGGGTTAAGGTCACACAGCTAGTAAATGTCAAGTGTCTGATGTTGGATTTGAACTCAGGGCCTCCTGACTCCAGGGCTGGTACTCTATTTACTGCAGTGCCACCTAGCTACCCCTCTTTCCATGAGTTCTGACAGACACTGACCACACTAAAAGCAGTATGTCAAGACCTACCACCCTGGGGAGTGATGGAGAAATTGTTATTATTGTGAAATAGGGGAAATGATTGTTATGATTTTGCTTGGACTTAGGACTTCTTCAGTAAGAAATATCCTTCACCTGTGCAAATAAGTGCCTCTTTTAGTTCGAGATTTTTGAGGATTGTCCTGGGGGCCCTGCAATTTGGGAGGAACTGGCTCTGGGTCACATCATTGCCCCAAAGCTTTGAAGGCTGGACTTTCACCCAAGTCTTCTGGATCCTGAGGAGGACATTTCATCCACTGACACAGTGCACATCAGGAGACAGGTTCAGAGAGGAGATGAAGGGATTCACCCATGGGCACATAGCTAGGAAGGGTAGGAAAATTAGACTGATCTTCAGAAGGGGCCTCAGCAATTATGTAGCCTAACCCCTTTAGTCCACAGGACAAGTCCACAGGACAAGTCCACAGGCAAGTCCCAGAACACCCAGAGAAGTTTAATGACTTGTTTAGGGTCACACGAACACCTAGGAGATGTCATAGTCCATGGAGTCAGGAAGACTCCTCTTCCTGAGTTCAAATCTGGCCTCAGACACTAATTGTATGACCTTGGGCAAGTCACTTCACCTTGTTTTGCCTCAGTTTTCTCATCTGTAAAATGAGCTGGAGAAGGAAATGGCAAATCACTCCAGTATCTTTACCAAGAAAACCTTAAAACCTTCAACTCACCACGAGTTGAACATAATTGAAAAGACTGAGCAACAAAAATCAAGGTTGTACAGGAATTAAGGAAAAAAGATAAGATTTGAAACCAGGTCCTTTGATCCTAAATCCAGCACTTTTCCATTACCTTCTCATATAGGAGTTTAAACTTCCATTAAAATCTTCTGATTCCAAGAATTTCCATTACTTTCATACTTTGCTTGAGGAAATTTATTGACTTCACCAAGGTCAGTCTTACCCAGGGGCTTTACTCTAGATAATATGATCAGAGGAGTACCAGGAAGTTCCCAATGCCTCTCTCCAATTAGCTTCCTTACTAGCTTGTCACCAAGGGGAAATTTCACCATTAGACATACATTCCTTTGGGTCTTACCCTCTGTTAAAAGGCATAATTGCAGGGGAAGCTTTACTGTCATTGACACATTAATATGTAATAGCTTGAACTGATCCTTTCCATCTGAAACAGATTTTGAGAAAGGAGAAGTAAAAGAGGGAGGTGAGAACTTTTGAGGTTAAAGGAGCATGGGGAGGGGAGACACAGCAGAATCTTACAGCTTGGCTACAGTTGAATTTGGATGTCTTCCTCTGTCCCATGGATACCTGTAGGACCAGCCTTCTTAATGCCCCATCATCCTGAAGCATAGAGATTATATGGGACCAGATGTGCCAGGAGCTGCCTGTTCCTTGTCACAGCCTGATGCCACCAGTTACTTCTCTGATCTGATTTGTACTGTGGCAGTTAGTTACCTTGGGCTGCATGCCCACTGACAAACACTACCTCCCAGGTAAAGCCCTGGGCAGTAAAATGTGCGTGAAATCAAGAACAGAAGACATGGCCACTGCCATCTGGAATCCCTCGTTCTGATGAGGGCAGATAAAACCCTCTCCTGTGCTCTGATAACTCCGGATCTTATGAGAAAAGTGCAATCCTGCCCTTTGGGGAGCCCTAGGTCTGATAAGAGGGTCAATCTGTGCCATCATATAGTTGTTTGTCTGGTGGAGAGGCAGTCCACTAGTAGGTAGTGGTCTGTTGGGGGAGACACAGCCCCTGCCCCTGGGAAGCTCTTGGTCTGATGGGAAAGACACAGCTCCTTGTCCTCGGGGAGCCCCTGGACTAATGGCAAGACACAGTCCCTGCCCCTAGGAAACCCCTGGTCTGCTGCAGGAGGCAGAGAGGGACAGAGTCTTAGCACTCAGGGAGCCCCAGATCAAAACAGGAACTTGTAGTATCAAAAAATTAGACTTCAAAGTGACTATAAAGTTCATTCAGTCTAAACCAGTAATTTGACAGATGAGGAACCGGGTCCAGGTGGAACTTGCTGGAACTTTGAATACAAGTCCTTCAAACCTAGCACTCCTGCCACTGACAATAATAACAGCTAACATTTCTATGCACTTAAGACAGTGCCAGGCCCTCTCCCCCTAACGCTTGGCACTTAGCTGTCCCCTCCCTTAAGCATGTGACCCTTATCTTCTCATTTGGTCCTTGAAACCACCCTGGGAACTAAGTGATATGTTATTCTCCCCATTTTACAGATGAGGAAACTGAGGCAAACAGAAGTTAAGTAACTTGCCCAGAGTGATACATCTAGGAGGTGTCTGAGAGAAGATTTGAACTTAGGTTTTCCTGACTCCAGGCCTGGTGCCCTAACCCCTGTGTCACCTAGCTACCCACTATATGGGGGAATCTTCAGTCCTCAGGGATTGCCTGGTCTGATGGGGGAGACACAGCTCTCACCTTGGGAGCTCCCTATCACAGACCTTCCTGATGGCAGTGGAAACTGGACAGGTGGCAGAGAGCAGGCGCCAAGAGTTGGCTCCGTTCCACCCAGTAGGTGTGGGATGGAGGAGGGACAGAGGGAGAAGGTCTTGGCATCAGTGGCTAGGAGCCGAAGAATGAAAGCACTGGCCCTAATGGTGAAGGTGAC
Organism: Pseudocheirus occidentalis; assembly: GCA_028646575.1. Taxonomy (NCBI): domain Eukaryota; kingdom Metazoa; phylum Chordata; class Mammalia; order Diprotodontia; family Pseudocheiridae; genus Pseudocheirus; species Pseudocheirus occidentalis. The sequence goes on from CM053593.1 coordinate 374,115,104, forward strand.
AGGGTGGGCAATGGGGTGTACTTAGCTCTTTATAATGCCCAGTCAATCTGTAAGCCAGCTGGCTGGGGAACAAAAGGGAGGCCATTCCAAGTATTCTGGAGCCTGGGATTGGTGAAGCCTGGGTCACCGGGACACACAGGCACTGGCTCAAGGCTCCCAGATGGGATGGGCTTCTCCGGTTTCAACTTTCCTCTCGGGCCACAAAGAATGATAGGTTTGCGCTCCCAGTTCCCACCTCCGACAGTGCACCTGACCCCAGTTTCCCCCTGCCTCCCCCGAAATCTTTTCAGGGGTTTCAAGTCTTCTTCCAGCCCTGACCCTGGGTCTAGGAGACTCTCCCTCCCAGGCATTTGTACTTCTCCTAGCATTAGTCCCTCTTCCCTGGCACAAAGGTCCCTTCTGGCACCTGGCCCTCTCTTCCCAGCCTGAATCCACCATTTAGTCCCTCCCCGCCCCCATTTCTGATGTCGAACTCTCATCCCTGGCACAGGGTTTCTCTTCTAGCATTTCGTACCCACCTTTGGCACAGAGCCTTTATCTTAGATACCCCCATTCCTGACGTTGTACCCTCAGCCCTGGCACAATGCCTCTCCTGGCATTTAGCCCCGTCTTTAACAATTCATCGACCTCTCCCCCTAATCCTTGGCACTTAGCCGCCCCCTCCCTTACAGAATCCCAGACTCAGAGGGCATCTGGTCGAACCAGTCTCCAAACACAATATACCCTCTCCAGCCTTGCTGTCAGATAGTCATTCAGCCTGCAGGGAGGGGGGAACCGTCGGGATTCGAACACTGCCTCAGAGGGAAACTTCTTTAGGATCCCTCTTAGCAGCCCCCAGTCTTGCTGTTCAAACTTTAAGCACAAAGTCCCTAACTATGACCACACCAGGGGCATGGCTGGAGCTTCCTCTCCACCAGGTGAGAGCCTGAGGCTACGAGAAGGGGAAGGAGAGAGCAGCAGAAAAGAAGGACGGGGATCCTACACTGAGCCCTCAGGGGCCCTTCCTGCAGTCACCTGCTCCGATTCAGACATGCGAGGAAGCAGGACAGGGAAAGCGGCGAGAGGACGAAAGATTCCCCCGTTACCAATACAGGGGGACGCTCTTCTTAGCCCTCAATTCCACTACTTAGTCCTAGCCGCCGGCCAATATGAATTCATTGCACCTGACACCGAACTGATACCCGCAGCTGAGCCCCCAACTCCTTCCCTGAGCCCAGCTTTAGGATCCCTCTGAATCCCAACTGAATTCCTAGCCCAACAACGAACCCCATTCCCAGGACTGAGTCCCCGCCCACAGCACTAAACCTTAATGCTGAGTTCCATAGGGATTGCACACCTTCCCAGCCAGCAAATCCAGCTCTAGGGATATTGACAGCCGACAGGGAACCTATGGGGGAAGGGGGTACAGCTTCGGGAGGGGGCTGGCAGCTGTGAGGGGCAAGGTCCCAGGAATCCAAAGGAGGAAAGGGCTGAGATCCAAATCTAAGCCTGAAGTCTAGAGCGAGACGCTTTTGGGCTCCGGGGCTGCTCAGTACAAAGGGAGCCAGCCAGCAGGTGCGAAACGAAACATTTTATTGAAAAACCCCTTCCTTTCCTTTCCCTCCCCGTCCCCACTAGCTCGCGGCCGTCGGTCCTCCTCACCCACCGGCCCAGGTTCTGAGGGCTGCGGCCCGACGTAGGGGGCAGGGGGACGGATCGGACGGCGTCCCCAAGCTCAGGCACCCAGTACACTCCACGACCACCCCATCAACTCGAGGTTGGTTGTAGTAGTCTAATCCAGAGCTGCGGAGGGTCTCAATTCTCACTTGTCCTGTCTGGCTGTCTGCCGGCTCAGTACACAGTAAGCAAAGGGCGGATTCGAGGGTGGGGGCGTCGGGTGTTCACTCGGCCATCCCCCTCCTTAGGCTCCGCGGCTGCCCTCTGGGGAGCTCGGGTTGACTTCTCCGAGAGTTGTTGGGGACTCGTGGGGGTCGGTGCTGCCCGCAGCCGGGGCGCGCTGTCGTGGCTCTGCCCTGAAGCAGCGGCGCGGCACGGGGGACCTCCGGCCGGGCGCCCCCTCCGGTCCACCATTCAGTCCGTCCACCGGCCCGTGCCTCGCCGCCGAGCGCCAGCCCTCCAGTCGCGGGTCCAAGGCGTGGCGTGGCGCGCGCGGACTCACACGTAGTCCTTGCGGTCATAGCTGGACACCCCACCTACGGCGGTGGTGGTGGTGGAACGCGGGGCAGAGTAGAGGATCTTGGAGGGCGTGTACTTCTTCTCCTTGGGTGGGCAGGAGAAGCAGAGCATCGCCCCGCCCAGCAGCTGCAGCGCCGAGGCCGCCCAGCCCACATAGAGCGCGGCGCCCATCTCCCGCTTCTGCGAATCGACCACCAAGGGGTTGTAGAAATCCTTGATGATGGTGTTGGCTGACCACGACACGGGGATGAGTGTGAGCACGCCGGCCAGCAAGAAGATAACGCCCGCCACGATGGTGATCTTGGCCTTGGTCGTGTCGTCCTGCACACAGTTGGTGCACTGCGCGCCCATCAGGGATACAAACAGCCCGAATGCGGCCAGCAGGATGGCTACAATGAGCAGGGCGCGAGCCGCCTGCAGGTCCTGGGGCAGGGCCAGCAGCGAGTCGTATACCTTGCACTGCATTTGGCCCGTGCTCTGCACCACGCAGTTCATCCACAGGCCCTCCCAGATGATCTGAGCCGTCACGATGCTGCTGCCGATGAAGGCCGTCACCCGCCACATGGGCAGCGCGCAGCACACGATGGTACCCACCCAGCCCAGCATGGCCAGGGACACCCCGGAGATCTCCAAGCCCATAGACATGGCTGCGGCGGCGGAAGGGGCTCAAGGGTTGGCTGGGGCCGCCTGGGCAGCCTTGGCAGAGAAGGCAGAGGGCTAGGGGTCTGAGAGGCTGGAGCTGGCTTCACTGATTCTAACCGCTCAGCTCCGCCACACCTGTCTGCACCTGCCCACAGCCTGCTAGGCGACTGGACTCCAAGGCTCTGCTTTGCCTTCCTTCTTTACCCCTGTGCCCAGGGCTGGAGTGCTGGCGTGCGGGGGCGGGGCCAGGACTTTCCTAGTTCAGTGACGTGTCCCCTACCACGCCCCCATCCCCTCCCCTTGAAGGTGTGAGGGGAAGAGGCGGCGGGGTGAGGGGAGCGTATGTGTGTGTGTGTGGGGGGGGGAGTCAATTGGGTCCACCCCGCTAGCGTTCATTTCTATTGGCATGAACACCTCCGATTGGCTGCCAGTCAGGATGGCCAGTGAGGATTTGGGGGGAGCTGCCAGACCTCTGTAGTGCCCAGGAGACCCAAACTACTGATTCCTGTCCGGCTCACTCCTAGTCCCTAGAAACTCTCAGGTGAAGGCTTGGCCTAAGAGCCGGGAATGGAATGGAGAAAACAATACATTCTCCAGTTGCCAGCCGGCAGTTATTGGTGTTCCTTTTCTGAGCCCAGCAGTGCTTGGCACATAGTAGGCACTTAATAATGCTTTTTGACTGAGCAATTGTTACTGAAGGGCTGCTAATCTCCTGGGAACAGATGGGAATCAACCTACTCAAGATATTGTAGGCCTCTGGATGTTCCCTGAAGCTGCACGACAGTGCTGTTGTGGAAGGGGGAAGGAGTCCTTTCCCAACTCCCTCCGGCAGTGCTCCTGGCCTAACCTCGTTATTTGTTAGGATTGGACACACCTGCCTGTCCTTTTGGAGGATTGCTGTCCTGGGTCCTTTTCACCAAGTCTCCCTCTTTTCTCAGTGATCCTGAAGATTCCAAAGCCTGGTGTCCATATCCATGTGTCTTAGAAAGCCCAAGTTCTGAGCCTCCTCCCTAGTAGTCCTCCTATCCTAAAGTCTGGGGGCATTTTAGATCTGGTTTGAACAATGTAAAGGTCACTGGTTCTCTCAGCAGCAGGGGTGGGTTTGAATTTCACACCCAATGCCTTGGAGGGTATTGGGCAAATCACAGTCTCTCTGGATCTGTTTTTGCTCATCTGTAATATGAAGGACCTAAATAAGTGACCTTGAGAGACCCCTTCCACTTCTAGAGCCATGATCCTATAAGCCTTCAGCTCCAGAGAGGGACAGTTTTCTTCCAATTCATAGTGCCAAATGAATGTTCAGCATAGCCCAAGTCTAATAGGATGTTTATGGCCCAGTCCAGAGGTCCTGGTTCATGGTAGACGGTCAGTCTGGTTTGGGTGAATGCTCTCAATGACCAGTTGGATCCATCTTTGGATGTCTGACTTCTGGTTTGGGGCTGGACAGAAGAGGATTCCCCGAGGGAGGATGGGGGCAAAGTTCGAGGAGGCAGCTGGCTCAGTTTCAGGTGGAATTCCAGATACCGGTGAACTAGTCTCCAATCTCAAAGCAGTGCCAACCTTTGGCAAAATCATGAAATTTGCCTTTGCCCTCTTCCTTGTTTCTTCTCTTCCTTCCACATCTCCTTCCCCCTTTCTAGGCCCCCAAATACTCCTGCTCTTTTTCCTCCAACTTTTCAAATCTGACTGACAACAAAGGACCTGGTGAGTCCATTGGTTATCATGGGGCAATGAGTTTGGAGAGGGAGCACCGGGGTTCAAATCTTGGCTCTTCCACATAATAGTGTGACTTTGGGTACTTTCCTTGAGCCTCAGTTTCCTCCTCTGTAAAACTAGGGGTTGGGTTATTACTGACATAATTTCCAGTTAGAAATCTATGACTCTGAAATAATGGGATGTCAGACATAATTTAGTTGGTGAAGTGTCCTTAGAGGTTTTGGGGGGGGGGTAAGGAAAAGAGTTTCAGGCGCTCCCTTCTGACAATCTTTGCCTATGGGTAAGTTTACCCCCCCCCCCCAGAGGCAGCCTGCACCGTGGTTGCCAGAGTTACCCTTCCATAAATTTTCCCAAGTGCCCAAGAAGATAAGTAGGGTAAGGTAAACAGACACATAAGGCTCATAGAAACCGGCTCTGACTTTGCAAGGAGCAAAGGTCTGGCCAGGATTTTATTGGGAGTTTCATAGAGAGAGGACTGCCCAAAACGTGATAGAGTCCCTATGGGGAAAGGAACAAGGTGGGTGTGGTGGGGAGTCCAAGGCAGAGACCAAGGTTGATCATCTCAAACCTGCATTGTCTGTGTTAGGGAAGAGTCCTGTTTGGGGCATTTGGAACTGGGACTGGGGCCAGTAACTTAGCAAACCCAGAGATGAAGCCCAGTGTAATCAGGGCCAATCATAGGAGTAGGAAGAGGGTGAGGGAAGCATGGGCGGGGTGGTGATGTTAGGTTTATTGTGAGGGGTCAGATGAATTGGGGTTATAAAAATGTGCTCTGAATTTAATAAATAAAAAAGAATATATTTTCACGTACGAAGTAGAAAATGGATTACAAGAGAAAATGTAAGTTTCTATTATGTACAATTGGCTTTAAAACTTCAATATTTTACTTTCCAAACTGCCCCCACTTGTCTGTTTCCTTCTGAATTTCTCCTCTGTACATTTGAAAAAATGCTCCAGTGACCCTATTTCTTTTCTTTCTGCATTATAGCTAACTCCACTCTCCTCTCCAGTCATAAAAAAAGAGAAAACTACAATCCTTATAACAAGTACAGTCAAACAAAACTAAATCCACACATTTACTACATCTGTGTGTGTGTGTGTGTGTGTCTCATTCTGTATCTTGAGTCCATCATCTCCCTGTCAGGTGGTGGGTAGCACTGGTCCTCTGACAGCAGAGTTGGTCATCTCATTAATTCAATGGAGTTGTCTTTCAAAGGGCTTTACAATGTTATTGTTACTCTCTTACAATGTTATTGTTACTGTCTCTACAGTTGTTTTCCTGGTTCTGCTTACTTTATTCTGTTTCAGTTCATACAAGTCTTCTCAGGTTTCTCTGAAACTGTCCCCTTCATCATTTCTTATGATACAATAGTATTTCTGTTACATTCATATATCATAAATTGTTCAGCAGTTCCCTGATTGATGGGCAACACCTTTTGAAGCAGTTCTATGCTTCAAAAAGAGCTGCTAGAAGTATTTTGCTCATTTGGGCATTTTCCCTTTCTTTGATCTCTTTGGGGTATATGTCCATTTCTCTTCCTTTTACATGTGAGAAAATTGAGACACATCCAGGGTAGGTGATTTGACCAGAGTCACTTAGGGAGTAAGTGGTAGAGCCTGAATTGGGATCCAGATCCTGTGACATCTATCCTGGGAGTCTCCATTTCCACTCAGGAAGTACCAGACTTTTGGATTGGAAATCTGTTCTGACTCTCAGCTTTGGCTGTGTGTGTGTGTGTGTGTGTGTGTCTGTGTGTCTGTGTGTGTGTGTGTGTGTGTGTTGAGGGGTGAGAGTAGGAAAAGAAGAGGGAAGGCTGAATCTAAGCAGTATTATGAAGCTGTGGAATAAATATATTTGATGTCAGAAGACCTGTGTTGGCCATGCTACTGACTATCAGCATGACCTAATTTGCCTCTGGGTCATAGTTTGCTTATCTGTAAAATTAGGGGGTTGGCCTGGCTGATCCCTACAATACCTTCCAGCCCAAACTTCCAGTGATTCTCTGAGCTGGCCTGGGGTGGGTATAAGAACAAGTCTTGCCAGAATTTTGCCTGAGGAATGTAGAACCAACTGACCATTGTTTGACTCCTAAGTCCATGCTTTGGGATCTTTCACACAAACTTGGCTCTGAGCAAACATGGAGCTTTGGCCTGGGTAATTATCTTTGTGTTTCACTAAATAGCTCTTCTCCACTTTGGTTGGGAAGGAGTTTTTTTTTGGTGGTGGTGGGGGGGGGTGTGGGTTGTGTACTGTCAATAGTGAATAAGCATTTGTTGAGCACCTACTATGTGCCAGGCATAGTATTTCAGTTCAGGGGATGCAATTAGTAAAAAGAAAGGGTCTCTGCCATGGAGGAGTTTGCAGACTAATGGGGGAATACAATATACAAAAGAAAACTGAAAAGGTGGGGATGGGGAGGGGAGGTACTTGATGCCAGGGTGTGGTCAAGTTTGAGACATCCCCAAGCAGTGCACCCAGGTGGGAAATGAATGGATATCAGTGCTCAATCTCCTCCTTAAATGGAGGTTTGGGAGTTCATGGCTCTGCCCTCCAATCAAAGGGACAGAAGGTGGGGATGAAGTCCTGAGGCTGATGGGATCTTCTAGGATGAAGAGGTTTTCCCAATAATGAGCTTCCTGGGTCTAGGTTAACTGGAGAGATATGAGCCTATTCCTGCCCTCAAGAATCTTCTCAGGGAGACCCCAGAAAACACTGAAATTAGCATGGGGGAGGGGAGGAGGGAAAAGCAACTGAAGTCCCAGGAGGGAGGTATTATTATGGCTCAAGGACAAGAGTGCTGGTTTGGGAGTCAAAGGACTTGGGTTCAAATCTCAGCTGTACCCTGGTAATGAGTGTATCCTTGAGCAAATCACTGACTTTCTCTGACCTCCTGTTACCTCTTCTGTAAAAATAAGAGAGTTGGACTAACTGGCTGTTTCATCCTCTTTCAGCTTTGACACTCTGGTCTTTGTATCTTAGATCCATCCCCATGTATACATGTCCCTTTCTGTGATGGAGTGTGAGGTCCTTGAGGCCAGGGACCATTGCCCTTTGAATCCTCAGTCCACAGCAAGTACAGGAAATCCTTGTGGATTTCATAGAATTGTACATTTAGAAATGGAATGGAGCTCAGAGGCCACCAAACACAATCCCTTTATGTTCTCAGAGGAGAAGACTGAGGCTGGGAGGTTAAATGTCTTGTATAGAGTCACTCTGGTAGCAAACCCTTGCAGTGGAATTTGAACCCAGATCTCAACTCCGGTACTTACTGCGATGTCCTAACTCCTCTCCCTCCCTCCCTCTCCCTCTCCCTCCCTCTCAATCTCTCTCTCTCTCTCCCTCTCCCTTTCCCTCCCTCCCTCCCTCTCTCTCTCCCTCCCCCCCTCTCTCCCTCTCCTCTCCTCTCCTCTTCTCTCCTC
>CM053593.1:374123556-374139062 GCA_028646575.1 Pseudocheirus occidentalis
TGCCCAGTCTGTTCCCCATCAATGTCCTGTTTGACAGGATGAATGTTGGAAGCTAGACTAACTGGGGATCCAGGATGTGTCTAATTGGAGAGGAGTTAGCTTACTGATAGTGCACTGAAGGATTCATAGGTGTGACTGACCACTAGAACAAAGGAGCTACACATTTCTCTAATTGCTTATAGATGGTTGGGTGAAGGATTCATAGGAATGGCTTGTTATCATAACAAGCAGGGATAATTGCAGCTAGGCAGAGTGCTGGCTTAGGGAAGAGGCAGAGTTGATGGTTTTATGGTTGGGGAAGGTGTAACTTTACAACTGAAGTTGCAGCTGGGTGTTACAAACCTAGGCACCCCAACACCCATCAACAGGGCCAATAGTCTAATGAGAGACTTGTCCTCCTAAAGTTTAGGGGGCAAAAGCCAGGTTGGAGTCAGGATCTCAGACAAGAATCTTTAAAATGTATATCCCAGGGAGTCAACCTTTTCAGGCCACAGACACCTGGGGGGACACATCAAAATCTCTATCTGAGTCCTGACCTCCATTTCTGAGGCTCGGCTCACTCCCTCCTCTGGAATGGTGGAAAGAATAAATCAAGAAATCAAGAGGCAACTTAGTAAATTTACCCTGGAAATGCAGTTGCCGTGGACTAAATACGTATCCCTAGCCTTTCTTAGAATAAGAACCAAAGCCAGGAGAGATAAGGGGTTTGCCCCTTGTGAGCTTTTGTATGGGCATCCTTTCCCTGGGCGTTCAAAAGCAGACTGGTATCCAGTGTATGAACAAAAATATAGATTCCTCAGAAATTATGTGAATCCTTTGGTAAAACGTCTTCATGCCTTGCAGTTAAAAGGGCTAATTGCACACATACCACCTCTAGGATCCCTGGTGCATAAATTTCAGCCTGGAGATTGGGTCCTGATTTGAACCTGGAAAGAGGAGACGCTTACTCCTTCCTGGGAAGGACCTTTCCGGAGCCTGTTAACTTTTGACACCACTGTCCAGACCCAGGAGCAGGGGTGGACACACATGCCTGAGTAAAAGGACCTGTGGAGCCCCCACTGAAAGGACAGTTGAATCCATCAACCCTGGGGAAGGATTGAAGTTATACTTCTGTGCAGATCTCCTGCAGTGTGGGCAAATGAACCCTGACCCTTTGCCCCTGCATCAGGATTTTCCTTGCTACAACTGTGTTTATTCCCTTGCTATTTCCAGTAATCCCTGCACTTGGCCTCTTTATTTCTATTTACTCTGAGTCCTTATGTAATAGTTCTATTTGCAATAATAGCTTTAATGCCTTGGGGATTTCCATAATTTTGCTCTTGATTTATGTTATTTCTGTTATTCTATCATTACCATTGTCCATGATAGAAAGGAATAAGTTTGAGCAATTGGTGGAAACAATAGCCCAGAGTTTCTGCTTAACCAACTGCTGAATCTGTGGTGGGCCTCAGAGGCTATCCCAGTGACCATGTCCCTTTGAAACCAGAATGACTCCTAAGTTCCATTGCAATAGTCCATAATAAAGCGAGCCTTTGGAAAACTGAGGAAGAACACTCTTGGCAGCTGACTGAGAAGAGAGAGGGAGTGTTCTGCATTAATCAATCACAAGGGAATGCAGAGTTGGGAGGGAGTCATTGCAAATGGACCTTGACTAGGACTCAGAAAATTGCACCCCAATCTGGGAGAAATGGTTTGAAAGGGGAACTAGAGATATCAATATCCTTCTATTAGTCCCTAGTATCCTGAAACTGCAAGAAAAAGCAGTATCATGTCAAGGGAAAACAGGCATCCTTAAGGTCCCCAGTATTAAGTTGGGGTGGTTTAATAAGACCAACAAGGAAGGAGAGTATCTGTCACATTATTGGACTATAGACAATCTGGGAAAGGGATTTTGCACAGTGTAGAGGTGGCCTCTTAGGGCTATACAATGGGTATTATTACCCCACACCACAGGGGAACTATTCTAGGGCCTTCCTGTTTTATTTCTGCAAACTACTAGCCTTAAAAGTGTAAGGGCCACTTTAAGACTTGAATGACTACAGGTCTGAACTCGGTCAGTGTGTCCTTGCAAAAAGGAAGACTGGAGGTGGGCCTAAGAGGCATCAGTGCATTTGCCCCACCCCCGTGACCATACTTCCTGTTTACCAAGCACTCCCTGTCTCGTGTCCCATGGGCATATGTGTCTTGGGGGATTAAAGGTCACGGGTGGCATGGAACATGCGTGAATAAGCGGAGGAGTGCTCCCCCTATCAGTATAGTGTTACTGAGGCATGTGATGAGGGGAAGACAGACAGTCTGTATAAAGCAGAGGAGCGCGGGAGAGTGCAGGATATGGCACAGCACACGTGGGGATAGGGCACACAATAGGATAGAATAAAGAGACCTATAGTACTCCAACAAGGTGTCTGACTAGTCTATCTGTCTAAACCGGGATATCCTGAAGGGTCGAGGAGGCAACTGAGACTGTCCACGTGGACTGAGGTAGGTGACAGAAGTTAACAGTCAGGCAGGCTCGGACAAAAAGGACATTACTGGATTTGTGATCTCATGGCCTATACCCACCTCCCAGCTGATTGGAAAGGGATTTGTTACATTGGGTTAGTTTGACCCAAGTTCTTTTTCCTCCCAGATGCCGAGAAAAGTCACTTGGGTGTAAGACTTTATGATCACCTCAGCAGACCAAAAAGATCCCTAAAAACCTCTATTACCAGCACTGGAGATGCAAATGGGTGGGCCAACACGTGGTGCCTTGAAATATTTATCCAAACTTATGGTCCACCAACTTGGGCTCAGGATGGGAGCTGGGGGTGAAGGACTCTGCTTTATATCCTCATCCTCAATATCTAATCAGATATCAAGCAATAGTAGAAATTATTACCAATCAAACTGCAAAAGCCTTATATTTGGTGGCAGATCAAGCTACCCAATCCCAAGAACTGGTCCTTCAACACAGACTGGTTTTAGATTACCTACTAGTCGAGGAAAGAGGGGTCTATGGGAAATTAAATCTATCCACTTGTCGTGTGAAAATTGATGACAATGGTGAAGTGGAGAAAGGCATCACCCAAGGCATACAAAAGATTGCTCATGTGCCTGTTCAAACTTGGTCTACTCCTTTTAGTACATCTTGGTGGTCCTGGTTTACTGGGACTTGGTGGAAACAAGGTTTGGCATTTTTATTGCTTACCCTTGGTGGGGTAATTCTTTTTCTTTGTATACCCTGTATAATACAGCTCATAACCAAAGTTATGCAGGATTCACTCTCTAAAATGATAACATTAGAAAGAGGTACAGAGGTTCTGTCAGATTAATGATTCTTAGGAACCAAACTTGGGAACCTGTAGGTCAGGAAAATACAAGTGACGATTATGTGAGCTGATAATGGAATGAGGAGGGTGCAAACAATTATGAAACAGTACTATGAGAAGTTTTCACATCGTAAAAGGAAAAGAGAAGGGGGTTGTGAAGGCAGGTGAAAAATTCTAAGGGAATATCTTAGGAATCTGAATAGAATTTTAGTAAAATACCAAAGACCTAGCAACCTGAGACCCTTGCCCTACTTCCCTGGACAGGAGCTAAAGGTTTTGTTGAGCTTATCTAATATGTAGGAGGGGAACGTACATGCTTCTCAAACCTGGCTACAGACGTGGTTTCCCCTTAACGTGTACAAATACAAATTTGGGAATATTACTGTGCAGACTGGTCATCATGTTCCCAAATCCCCATGACTCATATGATAGCTTCTATCTTTTTTTTGCCAGAAGGAGGGTCACCATGACCCAAAGTCCCCAACATCCGCATTATTCATGAGACATTGTCTGCTTTTGTATTTGCATTGACAAAGCTGATGTTCTTCAGTTGCTTTCCTGTCTATATTTTGACTCTATTAATATAGATGACATTTGTCTGTTATGATACCGATTCTATATTGTCTAGACATGTACCTTCTGCTTTTTGATGTTATTGATATTTTACCTACAATGTCAGCAGTTTTTGTGGTTTTGAGTTTGTAAGCCTCAGTTCCTAATTAAGGAGAATGGGACAGAAAAAAGGGGAGGGCTGGGGGAAATTTAGGGTATATAAACCAGCTTTTGCCTCCTGTATCTCCACCTCTCCTACCAGCGTGCTTCTGGTTGTAATGACATCCCCTTCTCACGAGACTGTATAACAAATCCTTCCTATCTTTACTTAGAGATCTCTCTGCTTATTTTATTTGGCCAAAGGATGTTTTGTCCAACACAAACCCAAAGAACAGAGTGCTTCCCACTCTGTCTTATGCCCCAGGTGATTTCCACGGGCCCTCCTACTTTTACCATCATCTGATCCAACAGAAGACAGAAGGGGAGAGTCTGAAATAAGGTATTAGCTAAACCCATCAGGATCCAGCACCAAAGACTGTGTGGTTCAGTGGAAAGAGGTGTGGATTAGATGTCTGAAGAGCTACAAAGGAGGAAGAAGGCTAGAGGAGGGAGAAGGCCAAGGTCTCCCTGAGAAAAACAGGGGTGGGACAAACCATAGGCAAGGCTCAGGAGGGGATAAGTTGTGGAATACCTGGTGCAGAACTAGAAGTCACATGTGGACACTCAGCATGTGGCACTGGGTTTGAAACCTCTGGGGTTCCTCACGCCCCTGGCTATCGCCCATCCAAGGTGCTGGTCCATCCATGGTCACTCTCAGGAGCCGCAGTGGACACAGGTCAGTCCAGAGCACACAGAGCCACCTCTGTTCTTTCCTGGCCCTGATCTCCCCTTTTGCTCCCTCATCTTTCTCCTCCTGTCTTCTCTTCTCCAATTCCCCTGTCCTGCTTTTTTCCTACACTAATGTCTTCCCTTTTCTGATTCCTTCTCTTCCAACATTTCCCTTCTCTCTATGGTCTTTCCACACTTCCTCTCCCCTTACCCACTTGTCTTTATTCTGTCTTCCCTTTACCCTGCTTTTTTTCCCTCAGACTCTTCTCTCCCTCCCTCCTCCCTTCACTCTGATCCTCTCTCCTTGTCTTCCTTCACACATCCCTTCTCACCTTTACACATTCTTGCCTTCCCTTGGTCAGCCCTCCCTTCTTTCCCTTCCTCTTCTCCTCTCCCTTCTCCTGTTTTTGCTTCTACCAAACCTCACCTCCATCCTCTCCCCCTACTTGTGACCAGCTCTATCATCTTCCTTCCTTCATAGCTTCCTGCTGATATGGCCAGGGTCTCCTTCTTCCCTCTCCCCCTCCTCTCCTACACCTTCCACCTCACATCTCTATGGTTCCTCCTCTGAATGAACATGCACCCTTCTCCCACAGAAACACCTGTATGGGGGAGATAAGAGAGCAAGGGACCCTGTACTCCCCTAATATCCCATGTTCCTACACATAGGCTCCTGATGTGATCAATTCCTCTTCCTCTGCCCTCCTCTCTCCTTGCCCTGGCCAGGCCAGTGCCCTTCTTCTACAGGCTGCTGGATGGTCAGGACATCCTCCAACCTGTCGTCTTCCTGCATGGGGTGTTTAGCAACAAAAACACCTTCCACGCTGAGGCTGAGGCCCTGGCCCAGAACATAGGTAGGAAGGTGAAGAAACCCAAACGTTGGGTGAGCTGGGAGAGGCAGCAGAATATGGGGAGGGACAAAGTCAAAAGGGCTAGGGGAGAGGGAATGTAGGGGAGGATGAAATGAGAGAAGGTGTCAAGGTGGGAGAGAGCTTCCCTCACAGGGCTCATCTTGAGGGGCACCAGGACATCAACCTGCAAACTGCCGCCAGATAGAGTGTGTTCCTTATCACAGGAGACTTTCATGGAAAAGCCAAAGATCACTTAGTGGGGATTTTTGTTCAGCCAAGGATTGGACCAGAGGTCCCTTCCAGCCTGTTGATTTAGCAAAGTTCCCTGAACCTTAAATATGTCCACTACTGACACTTAGAATTCTATTCATCTTGGAGGTGTTGTCTTGCCTCAAGTGAACCTTTTTAAAAATTTATTTCAAATAGGATACAGTCCTGGTCATGAATAGTAATTGAAATGCCTTTATGCTTAATGAAGTCATCAATTAATTTCTTTCCCAACAGAGGAAAGCAAAAGGAAATGGAAGAAAGCTGAAAGTCAGGGAAAGAGGGAATCAGTGACCCAAGAACCAGAATGGGGAAGGGTTATCACTGGCCAGGCAAGGGTGAGGAGGCAGAATATTTTTCTTTGTAATACTCTTGTCCTACTGTGGTCCCAACTTATTCACTTCCTCCTGTTGTCAGGGATTACTCAGTACCTTGGACTTCCTGGAAAGCTTAGAAGTCCTCATGTACCTTCCCCCAGCTCCTGCCAGTGGGTCAGCACCCCCAGGGTGGAGAAGGAAGGGGGAGGAATCAGGGAGACTGATAACTCCAAGCCTCTGCCCCCCCAGGTATTGACAGCAGATGCCAGGAACCATGGAGAGAGCCCCCATTGCCCTGATTGCAGCTATGAGGCCATGAGCTCTGACCTGCAGGTTCTCCAGTTCAAGCTAGGACTCACTCCCTGTGTCCTCATTGGGCACAGCATGGGAGGAAAGACAGCCATGATATTTGCCCTACACAAGGTAAGTGTAAAGCTAAAGGAGTAGAGTATTGCACTTGTCCACAGGGAAGAGCAGCTTATAAGCCCCTAAGCAACACCAAAGATTCATCATTTTAAGTTGCTTGTGGAATGAGGCTTTGAGTGAACATTGGGACTGGAAATAGAGAATTCCTGGGGGAATAACAGGGGTTTTACTTCACACAGTTCATCTTTCTAAGTCCTAATGGACTGAAGGGAAATTGTGGATGACTCCCCCAGTACCAGGGGATTTCAGATTCAGAGACAAGTTCTAAGAATTTTTCTTCATCAGTGTCACCACCTCTCCATGGTTAAGCCAGAGCATGCAAACAGGAATGCTGGCATCAGAACCACTTACAGGCTATGAAATGGCCATCTATAATCCCCCATTGCTCCTCTTTGGGGATCATGACTCCCACTTCCTCTGGCCTAATACCATTACCAAAGGGCATTGTTCACTGCGTGATAGACTTTCTCCTTTAGCTGGAGCTGGTGGAACACCTGGTCTCAATGGATGTCAGCTCTTTTGTGCTCACGGACATTCCAATGATCGTTAACATCATACCTGCCATGAAATGTTTATACCTCCTTGGAAATCTTTCTGACGCTCAAGCCTTTGAAGTAGTTGATGAGTAACTGAAGCTATTCATCCAGGTGATCTTCCAGGACCCCCATGGCTTGGCATGTGGAGATGGGCTGTTAAAATCAATCA
Source organism: Pseudocheirus occidentalis (assembly GCA_028646575.1). Taxonomy (NCBI): domain Eukaryota; kingdom Metazoa; phylum Chordata; class Mammalia; order Diprotodontia; family Pseudocheiridae; genus Pseudocheirus; species Pseudocheirus occidentalis. The sequence continues at coordinate 374,130,811 of CM053593.1, forward strand.
TTTGAGTTTGAAAACTCAGGAGACTGGGGGGAGGGGGAGAAGAATGCAGCCCAGAAGTGGAAAATTTCTGGGGAGAGGGACAAGGTAAGGAGAAGAAGGAGGGCTTTGAATACAAGGTCGTCCAATTTCAGCTCTATCTACTACTTTTTTTGTATTCCCAGCACTTTGTATGTCAACAGGAGGCATTTATTAAATATTTCTCAACATGAAGGGAAAAGGATGTATGGAAATGAATTGAAGTCTGGTCTGAGTAGGACTGAGAAAGGGATACTTCTAGGGACAAGACAGAGCCTCAGGTGTGTGTCCATTAAGCTCTTGCCACCTCCAGGATTCAGGTCTTCGACTGTATCTATTCAACAGTCTTGTGAAGGTCAATGGGCAGTACATGTGGAAAGTCAATGCTGAAAACCTGTGGAAGCAACAAAACCAGTTACTGAACAGTCTTCAGACCCAGGGAGTCTATCATGGCCCCACACTCTTCCTCACAAACCTCAATTCATCCTTTGTCCCGTAAGACAGTGCCAGAATGTGGAGGGCACACCTAGCCCTAAAGAGTTTTGTCTTCCTTGGGTACCAGTTGGGTCTCCATTGCTAAGGAAAAGGAAATTGGGATCTCCAGCTAGGTTTGGGTTTAGGACAGGAGGGTCCCTCCCGCACTGGAAGACAACATGCGCATCATCCGAACCTATGCCTTTCTATCTGCCTATTCTGTTTTTCCTCCTTTCACCACCAATAGTCACTATTCCACCTTTTCCTTTGTGACTTCCTGTCTCTAGCTTTCTGACTCATCTTTTATCTTTTCTTTGTCTCTGTCTCCATCTCTCTCTGTGTCTCTTTGACTCTCCTTCTTTCTCTGTTTCTGTGTCTGTCTCTCTCCCTCTATCTCTCGATATCTCTCTCTCTCCTCTCTTCATTTCTTTTTCCCTCTCATCCTGTATTCCTCTCCCTCTTCTTCTTTCCCCCTCTCTACTACCCTTTCCTTTCCTCTCTCCCTCTCTTCACCTCTTTCATTCTCTTTCTCTCTTCACAGGCCAAATCACCATCCCAAGATAAAGCTCCTATTCCCTGAAGTCCAGTTCCTGATCATCCCTCATAAGAGTCACATCCCTCATATCAAGAAGCCCCAAGAGTTCATGAGCAGTATCCTCAGTTTCCTCTAATAGAAAATGTTACCTCTCCCCATACTCCGCTTTCTGACTGTCAAATACACAGAGAGCCCCAGGAACTGCCTTCACTTTGAATCTTTCTTTAAAAAAAGTCATCTTTTCTTAATTCAGAACTGAACTAACACCAAATAATATGAACTTTCCCATCAACAAAGAATAAGAAAACAAGAGAATTGTAGACATGGCGAATCTCTGTTATGAACAGCTTGATACCTTTAATCATATAATATATTTAACATATTAATTTCAAAGTTGTCTTCTTGTCTTCAAATTCTACCAACCTTCCTTCTGTTCTCTCCTCTGTGATGTTGTTTCAGTGATGGAATTTCTTTTTCATTTTAGCTAACTAAATACTTTTTTTGTGACCTTTGTTTACTTGAAAGTTTGGCTGCAAGAGGGAAAGAGGCTAGGTGGTATATCAATTCATATTGTTTCTGCTCTTAAAGCTAGCTAATACATGTATACATGGAGCCAGAACTTAAAATCTGACTGACTGATAGAAAGAATGAGAGGGTTATATTCATGTTAGCATAGCACAAACTCAGGATGTCTGTGTCATTCATATTTATGATCTCTATATATGTTTTGCCATAGTGAGAGGAAGTTTCTTAATAGAATGAGTTGTAAATACAATAAGACAAAGTGTTGCTGACACAGGAAGGGACATTTGGAGTTCATTCAGAGAGCAAGGTATGTCTGTCATGCCAGAAAATGCAAAGTATTGTAGGAGGCTAATCTCAGAGTGGACCACAATGCTTCTCCTTATTGGCCCATCCAGGTTTTAGGCCTTTCTCAGATTTGGGAGGTTCACAATGGCTTCAGAAGGGATCTATAATTCCTTTTCTTTTGGTCAAAGATACACCAAAAGGCACCACCTGTAGATGAAGGAAGGCATGGGAAATCACTTTGATTCACAGATGTCCACTTGGAGCGTGCTTCTCCAAATGGGTCACTTAGAAAACATATGAGTTGATAATTGAGAGAAAATCTGCCTAACATAGCTCCTTGGATAAAGCTACATAGAGACAGTTTGATTGCCCAGTCACACAGGGCGAGGTTCAAACAATACAGCAAAATTTTTCTCACAATTCACACAATTACATAATTATATTAAGTCAAGTACAAATTGAACTACTTAGAAGTTTCACAATGGACTAATTTAATAAGGGAGATTTACACATCACCAAGTTAATCAAGAAAACTTAAACATGAACCAACCAAATCAATACAAGCATTATTACCAATGTTGACTAAAATCAAGTCTCCTTGTATCCAACAAGCTATTCCCAATGGCCATTTAAACAGCAATTTTTGTATCCCAGATACCTCATGTAGTTATCTGGTCTCTACACAACCTTTTTAGACAACAGCATTTATTTGAAGGACAGTTCAAAAGGAAGTTCTGCTACTCTGCCTCAGATCTAAATATTCCCAGACATTTCTTACTTAGTTTAAATCAGTACAATCAATTAAATTTACTTCTCCATTCTTGAAACTTTAGAGAATTTCAGTTTATATACTATTTGTTGTTTCTGTCCTTACCTAAATGCTCTACCTGGTGTAAGAATCTTTAAAAAGTGAGGGTCCAAACATAAAATGAGGTCTCCAGCCTGTTAATATCATCATACAGATTCTTTAATAAAGGAGAAATAATTTCACTTTCTTTTACCATTTTCCCATACAATTTGGGGGTAAACATCCAAATTTGAGATCTTATTCCCAAAACATGCTTAAAGCTTGAACTTCCATGATAGAAACATTTTGGAAGCCAGTCATATATGCCTGTGTATAATTCTTAGAGGAGTCAGTCTGATCCTGCAGCTTTTCTCCAAATGTGCTCTCCTTTATAGTTAGGTATCTGTAACACTAAGTCTTTGTCTTACTACTCTGTCTAATCGCTTCCTCCTTTGGAGGATGTGATTTCTATAGTATATTTATTTGGCCATGAATATAGGCTAAAATTGTAAGCTATTCCTTCTTGCATCCTATTATAGTAACTCAGGGGTGTTCCAGTACCCATCTATTATTTAATAGATTTATATTCTACTTACAGAACTTCTTGATTATAGAAATTGGCTATAAAAGAAAAGGAAGGACAATGTCATATAGCATAACAGAAGGAAAGTACTTCCCTCTCTTTGTTTGATTCCAGACATGAGTCTTTATGTCTTTTCATGTTAGATTCCTAAACTTAACTGATTATGTTGATCCCTCTTTGAACCAGAACCACTGAGAATAAGGTTCATATGATGTTCATCTCTCTCTCTCTCTACTTCCCCTCTACCACAGTATGTTTTTATGCCTCTTTATATGGCATAGTTTACCTTTTTCTGCCTTATGCTTTCCTTTTCTCCCATTACAATCCCTTTGTGCCCCTTAATAAGATTTTTTATCATCAAATTAGTTCATTTATTCCCATGCCCTCTATCTATGTATATCCCTTTTAAATGTTGTGACAATTATATAAATTTCAATATTGACAGGCATCCCCTTCTCATATAGAAATGCAAACAGTCTGCTCTTATTGAATGCCAACTTATGTGCATATGTGTGCATGCATCTGTGTGTAAGTGTATGTTTTCCTTGTTTACCTTTTTATGTCTTCCTTGAGTCTTAGGTAATTGGGGATCAGATTTTCCATTGAGCTCTGGCTTTTTCATCAGGAAAGTCTGAAAGTCCCTTATTTCATAAATGACCATCTCCTTGCCTGAAAGATTACACTCAATTTTGCTGGGTAGTTGATTCTTGGTTGCATGCTACCTCTTTTGCCTTATGAAACATCAAATTCCAATCCCTCTGATTTAAAAAAAAATTTGTGTTTATTAATTTGTTTGTTTACTTTTCATTTACAACACTCAGTTCTACAATCCCTTGCATTTCAAATTTTCTCCCCATCCCTTTCCCTCCCCCTGCCATGGCAGCATGCAATCAAGTATACGATCTGCAAATACTTTCACATTAGACTTTAGTCAGGTTATAAAGAAGGATTATAACCAATGGAATGAACAATGGGAAAGAGGAAACAAAATCAAACAAGAAAAAGAAATACAGCAGGTTTGCTTTAATCTGGATTCAAGCTCTGTTCTTTCTAGTTCTTTCTCTCAGTGTACACATCTGTCTCCATCATGAGTCTTTTGGAGTTGTCTTACAACCCTACACTGCTGAAAAAAGTCCAGTCTATCAAAGCTGGTCATCACACATAGGTTGTGTGTGTAATTGTGTACAGATTTCTCCTAGTTCTGCTCTTCTCACCCAGCATCAGTTTGTATAAGAATCTCCCTAAATATGAAGTCCATCTGCCCTTCATTTCTTATAGCACAATAGTATTCCATTACATTCATATAACACAACTTATTTAGCCATTCCCCAATTGATGGGAATCCCCTTAATTTGCAATCCTTTGCCACACCACAAAAAGAGTTGTCATAAATATTTTTGTGCATATCGGTCTTCCTCCCACTTCTATGATCTCTTTGGGATATGACTCTAGAAGTGGTGTTGCTGAGTCAAAGGGTAGGAAATTATTTATAGCCTTTTGGGCATAGTTCCAGATTATTCTCCAGAATGTTTGGATCAGTTCACAACTCCAGCAACAATGCCTTAGTGTTCCAATTTTTCCACATCCTCTCCAGCATTTGTCATTTTCCTGTTTTGTCATCTTAGCCAATCCAGCTGATGACATGCGATACCTCAGAGTTGTTTTGATTTGCATTTCTTTAATCAGTAATGATTTAGAGCATTTTTACACATGCTTATAGATATCTTTAATTTCTTCCTCTGAAAACTGCCTGCTCATACCCATTTATCTATTGGGACGTGACTTGTATTCTTATAGATTTGGCTCAGTTCTCTGTATATTTTAGAAATGAGGCCTTTATCAACACATTGCTTGTAAAAAGTCTTTCCCAATTTTCCACTTCCCTCTTATATTTGGTTACATTGGCTTTGTTTGTACAGAAGCTTTTTAATCTAATATAATCAAAATTATCCATTTTGCTTTTTGTAATGCTCTCTAACTCTTGTTTCAACATGAAGTCTTCCCCTCTCCATAGATCTGACAGGTAAACTCTCCCTTGCTCTCCCAGAGTTCTTATCCCAATAACTGGGGTCTTTGGGTTTATCAAACAGTGGATTACTATAGTCATTGGCTGCTGAGTTTCAGGCACCCAATCTCTTCCATTGATCCACTAATCTATTCCTCAGTCAGTACCAAGTAGTTTTGACGACTGATGTTTTAAAATACAGATTAAAATCTGGTATGGCCCAGCCATCTTCCCTAGCATTTCTTTTCATTAACTCCCTTGATATTCTGGACCTTTGTTCTTCCAAATGATTTTTGTTATTATTTTTTCTAGCTCTATAAAGTAATTTTTTGGTAGATTTATTGGCATGGCAGTAAGTATGTAATTTAATTTAGGTGAGATTGTATTTTTTTTTATTATATTAGCTTGACCTAGCCATGAACAATTGATGTTTTTCCAATTAGTTAGATCTGACTTTGTGTTGTAATTGTATTCATATAAGTCCTGGGTTTGTTTTCATAGATAGATTCCCAAGTATTTTATAATGTCTACAGTAACTTTAAAGAGAATTTCCCTTTCTATCTCTTGCTGTTGGATTTCTTTAGAGATATAAAGGAATGCTGAAGATTTATGTGTGTTTATTATATATCCTGCAACTTTGAGAAATTTTTTTATTATCTCAGGTAGTTTTTTACTTGATTCTCTAGGATTCCCTAAGTATATCATCATATCATCTGCAAAAAGTGATAGCTTACTGTCTTCCTTGCCTAATTTGATTCCTTCAATTTCTTTTTCTTCTCTTATTGCTATTGCTAACATTTCTAGTACCAGATTAATAAGAGGGGTCATAGTGAACATCCTTGTTTCACCCCTGATCTTATTGGAAATGCTTCTAGCTTATCGCCATTACATATAACACTTTCTGATGGTTTTAGATAGATCCTAGTTATTATTTTAAGGAAGACTCTGTTTATTTCTATACTTCCTAGTGTTTTTAATAGGAATGGCTGCTGTATTTTGTCAAAAGCCTTTTCTGCATCTATTGAGATAATTGTATAGCTTTTGCTAGTTTTCATGTTGATGTGATCAATTATACTCATAGTTTTCTTGACATTGAACCACTCTTGCATTCCTGGAATAAATCCTACCTGAATAAAGTGTATTATTTTCATGATGATTTGCTGTAGTGTTTTTGCTAATATTTTATATAGAATTCTTGCATCTATATTCATAAGGTAAATTGGTCTGTAATTTTCTTTCTCTGTTTTGTCTCTTTCCAATTTAGCTATCAGTGCCATATTTATGTCATAAAAGGAATTTGGTAGGACTCCTTCTTCTCCAATTTTCCCAAATAGTTTGTACAGTATTGGAGTAAATTATTCTTTAAATGTTTGGTAGAATTTACTAGTAAAGCCATCTGGCCCTTGAGATGTTTTCCTAGGGTGTTGATTGATGGTTTGTTCAATTTCTTTTTCTGAGATGGAACTACTTATGTAGTTTACTTCCTCTTTAGTTAGTCTGGGCAACTTTTATTTTTGTTATTCATCCATTTCACTAAGATTGTCAAGTTTATGTGCATAAATTTGGCAAAATAATTTCTAATTTCCTCTTCATTGGATGTAGATTCACCCTTTTCATTTTTGATATTTGTAATTTGGTTTTCTTCTATCTTTTTAAAGTCATATTGGCTAAAAGTCTATCAATTTCATTGGTTTTTTTCACAATACCAGCTCTTAATTTTATTTATTAATTCAATTTTTAAAATTTTTTCTTAAATTTAATTTTATTAATCTCTCCTTGGGTCTTCATTATTTCCAATTTAGTATTTTATTGGAGATGTTCAAGTTGTTATTTTTCTAGTTTTTTCAGTTGCATGCCCATTTTATTGGCCTCCATTTTCTCTATTTTATTTATGTATGCATTCAGGGATATAAAACTTCCCCTAAGAAATGCTTTTGCTATATCCCACAAGTTTTGGTATGTTGTCTCATTATTGTCATTCTCTCTTTTTAAGATTGGTTTTCTTATTTACTTTTAGTTTACAAAATTCAGTTCTACAATCTCTTTAGTTTCAAATTTTCTCCTCTCCCCTCCCTTACCCCTCTCCCCCCATGGCAGCTTGCAATCAAGTAAAGGATCTGCAAATACTTTCACATTGGACATTAGTCTGGTTGTAAAGAAGAGTTGTAACCAATGGAGTGAACAATGGGAAAGAAGAAACAAAACCAAACATGGAAAAGAATGAGAGCATGTAGTTTGCTTCAGTCTCCATTTAAACTCTGTTCTTTCTAGATCTTTCTCTGAATGTAGACATCTCCTTCCATCCTAAGACTTTTAGAGATGTCTTATAATTGTGCATTGCTGAGAAGAGTCCAGTTTATCAAGTTGATCATCACACATTGGATGTTTCTGTGACTGTGTACAAATTTCTCCTGGTACTGCTCTTCTCAATCAGCATCAGTTTGTATAAGCCTCTCCAGGTAAATGTGAAGTCCATCTCCTTCCCATTTCTTATAGCACAATAGTATTCCATTACATGCATATACCACAATTTGTTTAGCCATTCCCCAATTGATGAGTATCCCCTTAATTTCCAGTTTTTTGCCACCACAAAGAGAGGTGCAATAAATATTTTTATACATATGGGTCCTTTTCCCACTTCTATGATCGCTTTGGGATACAGTAATACCCCAGAAGTGGTATTACTGGGTCAAAGGGTAAGAAATTATTTATACCCCTTTGGGCATAGTTCCAGACTGCCCTCCAGAATGGTTGAATCAGTTCACAGCTCCATCAACAATGCATTAATGTTCCAATTTTTACATATCCTCTCCAGAATTTATCATTTTCTTGTTTTGTCATCTTGGCCAATCTGACTGATGAGATGTGGTACCTCAAAGTTGTTTTGATTTGCATTTCTCAAATCAATAGTGATTTGGAGCATTTTTTCATATGCTTAAAGATATCTTTAATTTCTGCCTCTGAAAATTGCCTATTCATATCCTTTAACCATTTAACAACTGGGGAATAACTTGTATTCCTATAGATTTGACTAAATTCCCCA
>CM053593.1:374139562-374161329 GCA_028646575.1 Pseudocheirus occidentalis
GATAATTTGATAAAGATTTCACACTTTATGTCTAAATCATGTACCCATTTTGACCTTGTCTTGTTATGTAGTGCGAGACGTTGGTCTATACCAAGTTTCTGCCATGCCATTTTCCAGTTTTCCCAGCAGATTTTGTCAAATAGTGAGTTCTTGTCCCAGAAGGTGAGATCTTTTATCAAACATTAGATTACCATGGTCATTTTCTACTCTGTCTTGTGTGTCTAATCTGTTCCAGTGATCCACCACTCTAAGTCATTACCAAATGGTATTGATGATTGTAGCTTTGCAATATAGATTGAGGTCTTGTACAACTAGGCCATATGGTAGAACTTGTGAGGACTTGTCCACAGCCAGGCTCCTTTCAATGCTATGGCAAGGTATCTCATGAAGTCTTTATGGACTTTGTATTCAGCTGATCTCCCTCTCCTGTAGCTTCTTATAGACTCTTCAAACTCTCTCCAAGTTCCTCTAAAACAAAAAAAACATAACTGCTACCATTATCTTGCCTGGTTCTATCTAGGATCCTCCAGGAGAGGACACAAGACAGTTAGGTCCTGCCTTGTCATTTCCCACTGGCTGGGAATGAGGCAGGTATGCATTTGAATCCCACTTCCACCAGGTACTTACTGAGTGACCATGAACATGTTAACTCCTCCTCTATAGCTTTCAGTTTCCCTCCTTGTAAAATGTAGAGTTGGGGCTTGATATCCCATATAGGGAAAGAAGAGGAGAGGAGACCAGAGGAGGGAATGATAGGAGCCAAGTTTCCTAACTCGAAGAGGTCAGATAGGTCCTCAGTAGAGCAGCTTGGACTACTTACAGGTTGTGGTTTGTCCTTCCTTCTATAAGAGGACCATGACATTAGGAAGATGATGCCATGATTTGCAAGTGGAAACAAGTGAGGGAGGGTTGTGCAAAGACCCCATTCTCTCTCTTCTGTGTTATCTTTAAATTACTTGCTTATCAAATGTGGAGGTCACTTGTACAATGATAAGAATGCTGACAAAGATATATCCAACCTGTTTTGCTAAATTCTTTGACCAAGGCAAGCATGGGTGGTGGCATGGAACCAAAAGTTGTCTCCAGCTATATGTTCTTGGGGAGTATTTATACCTCCTGGCTAATATAAGGAGAAGCCCGTCCCACTTGGGAGCATCAAGTCAGAAGAAATATTTCCTGCTTTGCCCAACCTGTGACCATGCGAATATATTGTGTGTTTATTTTAGCCTGGAATCATATGTCCACCAGTGGAATTATTCTTGTATTTGATAGAGCCACTCAAGAATGTCTAAGTATCTAGCCCCATAAAAATTGGACCCTGGAAGGAGGGTCCATGATCATGAGGAAGACTGGAGGTGCACTTCATTAGAGGGAACTCTGAACTCTTCAATAAAGTGTCATTGGCTCAGAACTCTGCCTCAGACTCTCTTACTGTAGCTTGGATAGTTTTATTACCACAGAATAAAAATGTGATAATCATTTAATATCAATTTAATAACTTCAGTAAGGGCCAGGGCCTGAGCTAATCAATCAGACTGCTTTGTTTTGCTTTACAAATGCCCTTTCCTGTGTCTATAACTTGAAAGAATAGAAAAGGCTGGCAAGGGGGTATTCTCCCCTTTGTGACAGGATGCTTGGCAATTCAGAATAATGGAATTTTCTTGTCTTGGGGGCATACTCCAGTTGGGGGAAAACAGAGGCATCTTGAGACTGTAAATTCTAGCTGACACTATCCTGTCAAGTGTCCCTTATTCATGGTATGGATAGAAAACATATGGAGACCACAAATCTGAAAGTCACAAACATCCTGGGACTGTCCAAAAACATATAAAAATGTTGTCAATCTTGTATCAGGCAGTCGAAGCTCAGGTTTTGGTTCCTTGTATATACAAGATCACTAGCGTTATCTAGCTAGATAAAAATGTGGATTTACATATCATCTAGCCTGTTTGTCTTCTTTAACCAAACTTTCAGGTTAAAAAAAATGAGACAAAAATTTTAAAAAAGATATATACACACACGAATAGCCAATCCACATACCAGTAAACAGAAAGAATAACAAGGAACAAAATGTTTCCCCTCACCAATTTATGTTTCAAGTGACTTCAAAAGACCCTTCCATTTCTATCATCCCCTGATCCCAGAGCAGACAGGAGGAAAGAGTCTGGAGTAAGGTGTCAGCTAAGCCCTTTAGGCTCCAGCACCTGGGACAGTGTAGTTCACTGGAAAGAGGGATGGATTAGATGTCTACACAGCTTGGGAGGAGGAAGAAGGCTGGAGGAGGGAGAAGGTCAAGGGGACAGTAAACCATGGAGGGGTGGGACAAGGTATGGGCAGGGCTCTGGCAAGGATAAGTTCTGGAGCACAAGGTGTGGGAGTAGAAGGCAGGTGTGAACACAGCATGTTGCAATGGGCTCAAAAACTCCAGGGTTGCTTTCGCCCCTGGCAGTCAACTATCCAAGGTGCTGGTCTATCCATGGCTACTCTCAGAAGCAGCAGCAGACCCAGGTGAGTTCAGAGCACATGGAGCCACCTCTGCTCTTTCCTGGCCTTGACCTCTCCTTCTGCTCCCCCAACTTTCTCCTGCCCTCTTCTCTGTTCCAGTTCCCCTTTCCCTTCTCTTTCCCTACACTAATGCCTTCACTTTTCTGATTCCTTCCCTTCTTCCTCCAAGGTCTCCTTTCTCCCTATGGTCTTCCCTCACTTCCTCTCCCTTTACCCATTTGTCTTCATTCTGTCTTCCCCTTACCCTGCTTTTCTTTTCCTCAGAACCTTCTCTCCCTCCTTCCTCCCTTCACTCCCACCCCCCTTTTCTTCCTTCCTACATCCCTTCAGTTAACCTTTCTCATCCTTTGCCCTTTCTTGCCTTCCCTTGGCCAGCCCTCTCCACTTTCCCTTCCCCTTCTCCTCTCATCTCCTGTTTTTACTTTTTCCAAAACTCACCTCCCTTCTCTCCTGCTACTTGTGACCAGCCTTATCATCTTCCCTCCTTCATACCTTCCCCCTGACATGGCCAGGGGCTGCTTCTTCTTTCTCACGCCTCTCTCACACCTTCCACCTCACATCTCTATGGTTCCTTCTCTGAATGAATATGCACCTGTCTCCAACAGAGGCACCTGAATAGGGGAGATAAAAGCCCAAGGGACCCTGTAGTCCCCTACTATCCCATATTCCTACACATCTGATGTGATCCATCCCTCCTCCTCGGCCCTCTGCTCTCCTTGCCCTGGCCAGGCCAGTGCCCCTCTGCTACAGGCTGCTGGATGGTCAGGACACCCTCCCACCTGTCGTCTTCCTGCATGGGGCATTTAGCAACAAGAACATCTTCCAGGCTGAGGCTGAGACCCTGGCCCAGCAGACAGGCAGGAAGGTAAAGAATCCCAAATGATGGGTGAGCTGGGAGAGGGAGCAAACTATGGGAGGGACTAAGTGGGAAGAGGGGGGGTTGGAGAGAGAGAATGTAGGGGAGGATGAAATGTGAGGCAGGAGCTGTCAAGGTGGGAGAGACCTTTCCTCACAGCACACATCTTGAGGGGCACCCTCAAGTCTACCTACAAACTGCCCCCATATGGAGTGGGTTCCTTCTCACAGGAGACTTTCATGCAAAGGCCAGAAGATCACCACTTGGTGAGGATTTTTGTTCAGTCAAGTGTTGGACCAGAGATGCCTTCCTGCCTGTTGATTTAGCAAAGGTCCCTGCCCCCTAAATATCCACTACTGACACCTGGGATTCTCATCATCCTGGAAGTGTTGCCATAGCTTAAGCGAACCTTTTTTAAAAATTTATTTTAAATAGGAGATAGTTCTAGTAATGAATGGTAATTGTAATGCCTTTATGGTTAATGAAGTTATCGGGTGCTTTCTTTCCTAACATCAGAAATCAAAAGACAATGGAAAAAACTGAAAGTCAGGGAAAGAGGGAATCAGTGGCCCAAGAACCAGAGTGGTGAAGGGTCATCACTGGTCAGGCATGGGTGTGGGGATAGGAGAGGGGGCAGAATATTTTCCTTTCTAATGCTCTTGTCCTACTATGGTCCCATATTCCCCACTTACTCCTATTCTCAGGGATTACTCAGTACCCTGGACTACCTAGACAACTTGGAAGTCCTCAGGTAGCCTCCCACAGCTCCTGCCACTGGGTCAACACCCCCAGGGTAGAGATAGAAGGGAGAGGAATAAGGAAGATTGATAACTCCAATTCTCTGCCCTCCAGGTATTGACAGTGGATGCTAGGAACCATGGAGAGAGCCCTCATCATACTGACTGCAGCTATGAGGCCATGAGCTCTGACCTGCAGGTTCTCCTGTTAAAGCTCGGACTCACGCCCTGTGTCCTCATTGGGCACAGCATGGGAGGCAAAACGGCCATGGCATTGGCACTACAGAAGGTGAGGGTGCACTACTACGGCCAAAGGGTAGAGTGATGCACTTGTCCATAGCCAACAGCAGCTTATAACACCCTAAGCAACACCAAAGATTCAATGTACTCAGTACATTGCAAAGTTGTGTGTGAAGTGAGGCAGTAAGTGAACACTGGGACTGGAAACAGAGAATTCCTGGGGGAATAACAGGAGATTTACTTCACACAGTTCATCTTTCTAAATTTAATGGACTGATGGGTATGCCACTCCAAGCACTGGAAGATTTCAGATTTTGGCGTCAAATTCTAAGAACTTTTCCTCATCAATGTCGCTGCCTCTCCCTGGTTAAGCCAAAGCATGCAAACAGGAAGGCTCACATTGGACCACTTACAGACTACGAAATGGGCACCTATAGTTCTCTGTCCCTTCCCTTTGGGAACCATGGCTCCCTATTTCTCTGCTTCAGTATCATCACTAGGACCATAAAAGAAGAGTGAGGACACTGTTCATTGTTCATTTTTCATTGTATAATGGACTTTCTCCTTTAGCCAGAGCAGGTGGAATGCTTGGTCTCAGTGGATATCAGCCCCCTGGTGGCAACGGACATCCCAAACGTCTTTAGAATTGTACCTGTTATGAATTCTATAAACCTCCTTGGAAATCTTCCTGACTCCCAAGCCTTTGAAGTAGTTGATGAGTATTTGAAGCTGTTTTTCAAGGTGATCCTTCAGGATTCCCTGGGCTGGGGATATGGAGATGGGATGCTTAAGCCAATCATTTGAGTTTGGAGTCCTAAGGAGAGTTGGGGGGAGTGTGGTGGAGTGGAATGCAGACTGAAAGGAGAACATCTCTTGGAGAGAAGGACATGTTAAGTAGAACAGAGAGGGCTTCAGTTATGAATTCCTCCAAGACAAACCCTACCTTCTATTTTCATTGAAATTCCCTGCAGTTTGTGTGCCCGCAGAAAGCGTTTTTAAACATTTGCTGACACAAAAGAAGGGTGTATTGTAATGAATTGGAGTCTGTTCTGAGTAGGATTGAGGATACTGCTCAATGGGGACAAGATGGATGTTCCAGCTAAGCCCTTGTTCCCTCCAGGATTCAGGTCTTCGGCAGTATCTGTTCAACAGTTTGGTGCAGATCAATGGGCAGTATGTGTGGAAAGCCAATGCTAAAAACCTGTGGCAGCAACAAAACCAGATTCTGGGCAGTCTTCAGATCCCAGGAGTCTATCACGGGCCCACTCTCTTCCTCACCAGCATCAATTCATCATTTGTCCCGTAAGGAAAGGCCAGAAATCTGAGGGGCACAGCTAGCCCCAAAGATTTCTGCCTTTTTTTGGTACCAGTTGGGTTCTCCACTGTCAAGGATGAGGGCAATTGGGAGCTTCAACTAAGCTTGAATTTAGGAGGGTAGGGTCACACACACCCCCAGCACTGGGAGACAATATCTGCATTAACTCAACTTATGCCTTTCTGTCTGCCTACCCTGTTTTTCCTTTTCTCACCACCTATACCCACTACTCAGACTTTACCTTTGTGAGTGCCTGTCTCTATTACTCTCACTCATCTTTTCCCCTCTTTCTCTCTCCTCTCTCTTTCTGCCTCCTTTTCTATCTCTGTATCTCTGTTTCTCTCTGTCTCTGTCTCTTTATTCCCCTCTCTGTCTCTGCCTGTCAGCCATTCTCTCTTTTTCTTTGTCCTTGTCTCCTCTCTCCTTTCTCCTTTTCCTTTCCCCTCTCACCCTATATCTCCCTTCTTCTTTCCCTTTTCTTCCTCTCTATCAGCCTCTCATTTCCTCTCTCCCTCTCTTCATCTCTTTCATTTTCTCTTTCTCCACAGGACAAGTCACTACCCCAAGATCAAGCTCCTGTTTCCTAAAGCCCAGTTCCAGACCATCCCTGATACAAGCCACATCCTCCATCTCAAGAAGCCCAAAGAGTTCATCAGCAGTATCCTCAATTTCCTGTCCTAGATGTTCCCTCTCCCCACATTCCATGTTCTGACTGTCAAATACTCTGAAATCCCTAGGCATGGCCTTCATTGGCAATCTTTCTTTTTTAAAAGAATCATCTTTTTCTAATTCACAACTGAACAAACACCAATTAATATAAACATTCCTATAGGAAAAGAATAAGAGAAAAAGAATTGGAGAAATTGTGAATCTCTCTTATGAATAGCTTGGGGTTTTGTAAATCATTTGATAAATACAACATGTTCATTTCAAAGTTGTCTTCTTGTCTTCAGCTCCCACCAGACTTACTTCTGTTCTCTCCTCTGTGATTCTTACATGTTCCAATGACCCACTTTTTTTTCTATTTTAGAAAATGAAATACTTTTATTGTAACCTTGACAGATAGTAACAAAAATAAACATTTCCATATATAAAAACAGTATAAAGAGAATTCCGTATGAAAGCATGAATGGGCCTTGTAGCTTGTTTTCTTGTTGTTTGTTTGTTTTTTAAGTATGCATCAGTTTTATTTAAGGCCCTTTGCCCTCCCAACTGCTCTGGATACTTCTCTGCCTTATCAACATCTTCTCTAAAATGTGGTACCCTAAACTGAACACCCTCAATATCAGCAGAATGCAACATGTCAGGGCTCTCACTTCCCACATTAATAGGAAAAACAATATCAATAAGGCTGCTAGGGAGTGCAGTAGATAGAGCACTGGGCCTGGACTCAGGAGGATCTGAGTTCAAATCTGGCCTCTAGCTGTGTAGCTTTGGGTAAGTCCTTTAGCTTCCATTTTCTCAGCTATAAAATTGGACTCATAATGCTGCTACCTCTCAGGGCCATTGTGAGGATCACTTGGTATAATATGTGTACAGCCCCTGGCAGGTAGGAAGCACTGCATAGATGCTAGCTCTTAACTGTATCAAGATGGTCATTTCTTTTTTTCCCATACTGGGGAGCCAGTGCATTTATTATCAGATTGTCTATGAGCCCTTCTGAACTTCCTTCTGCTCTCCTCTGGGTACTTCTATGTGTCTCATTGATATTTGTAGCTTTCTTTTCTTCTTTTTTCCCATCACTATCATGGTACCAAACTCCAGTAAATGCTCTCCCTTATAACAAGTTCATGTGGCCACTTAAGAGGCATATAACCATTTAGGAGGCAGCAGGTATCACAGGACAGAGACTTGGAGGCAGGAAGGCAAGAATTAAATCCAGTCTCAGATACTTGCTAGTTGTGTGACCCTGGGCAAGTCACTTAACAGGTGCCTTTATCAGTTTCCTCGTATATATAATAGTCATAAAGGTAGTATCTAGGTCTCAGGGAAATGATGACCAAATGTGATAAAATTTGGAAAGCACTTTGAAATTCTTAGATTGCTGGATCAAGGCTGACTAGTATTATTATAGACAAGCAAAAGAATTAGGTGGTTCTAGAAGGCTCCCTCTGCTCCTCTAGCCCATCCAAGAGGCAGGAATCAGACCTCAGCAGCAGCCCCCAGGGACATGATTGTTATTAAACTTTTCTCTTAAGTCTTGTTTATTGATCGCTTTCATCAGTTTTTAATGAACAAAAATCGGTTTTCTGTCCTTCCTGCCCAATCCCCCATAAAATGAAAGAAAAAACCTTGTAATACACGACGTGCATTATGAATATTCAAGCAAAATAAATTACCACTGTAAGGACTGATTAAACTTCTGTTTCCACAGAAATCATATAATACATGATTCACAAACCCTAAGGAGTCATACATGTCAGAACATCGATTCCCTACTGGTTACTTATGGCTAATGTGAGGAATAAATTGATTGTAGAAGAAAGGAATAAGGGTGTTGACTAAGCATTTCCTTCAACAGGATGTAGATTCCTTTTAATCAGCATACCTGAGAGCAGACATTCCTGTCTTCTTTCTCTAAGAATGCCTTTTTTATGTGTCAACAGCTACAAGTCCAGGAGAAGCTCCATCAAGGATGAGGCCCATTAACCTAAGATACTCTCTTAAAAAATGGGACTTTTCTTACCAATATCCTGGGTTGTGTTTTCGGTTTGCACTTTGGTCAACTCTCTTAGAATTTGAGAAAATGACATCCTCATTCTACAGAGATCATAAATCTGAGTGATGCAGACATTCTGAGTTAGGATTGTTCAAAAAAGCATAAGGAAAAATATGGCACCAAAATGTGGAGAACTGGAAATGTAAATAGGGACAAAGATTCATGTGGGGGAGGGATTAGTCAATTTCCGGTAGGCTGTAAACTCTGCAGTTATCAGTCAATGGAGAACCAGGGGAGGGATTTACATTTGGGAGAGGGAATAAAGGATGATATTTTTGAGAAGAGTCAAAAATTATAAACAAGGTGAAACCCTGAAGTCTACATCATTCAGGCAATTATATAATAGTAAAGATATGATCTACTGTGGAAATAATATTGGGAAAGCCTGACTGTTCCCTACTAAACTCTTCATGAAGGATATCTCTTTTTTAAAAACATATTTTCACATTGGTCATGAAGTGAAAGAAGAAGGAGAAGAAAAGAGGAAAATCATGAGAAAGAAAAAAATAGAGAGAATGTGATATGTGGGTCTATACTATACCAAGTTTCTGCCATGCAATTTTCTAGTTTGCCCAACAGTTTTTGTCAAATACTGGGCTCTTTTCCCAGAATAAGGGATCTTTAATCAAACATGAGATTACTATGGTCATTTACTACTGTGTCTTGTGTACTTCATCTATCCCACTGATCCACCACTCTGAGCCACTACTAAATAGCATAGATGACTGCTGCTTTATAACATAAATTGAGGTCTTCTACAGCTATACAAAAGGTAGAACATGTAATTCTTGTGTACAGTCAGGCTCCTTTGTATTCAGCAGATCTCCCCCCTCCTGCAGCTTTTCATAGCCTCTCCAAACTCCTTCAAGCTTTCTCCTAAACAAAGAAATCATAACAGCTGACATTACCTTGCCTAGGTCAATCTAGGATAACCCAGGAGAGGACAAAAGACAAGCTGTGAGGTCCTGCCCTGTCACTTTGGGCTGGACCGGGAATGAGGCAGATCTGCATTTGAATTCCACCTCCACCAGGGACTGGCAGAGTGACCCTGAATGAGCTATTTCCTCCTCTCTGGCTTTCTTTTCCCCTCCTTGTAAAATCTAGGGCTGGGGCTTGGATCATGCTGCGTTTAAGGTAAGGGGCCTTTTCTTCCCATCAAGGAGGGAGGAAAACTAACAAACAAACCCAAGCGTTTGTTAAACACCTACTATGTGCCAGGTGCTCTGCTAAGCATTTAACAAATAGCATCCCATTTGAACCCCACAACAAAAATAGATGCTAGCAAAATGGGGTTTCCCATTGTATATGTGGGGAAACTGAGGCAGAGGTCACACAGTAGTAAGGGTCTGAGGCCAGATTGGAAGTTAAGTTTTCTTAGCTCCCAGCTCAGTGCTCTACCATTGCACCACAAACAGGGGAGGGGATTCCAGGACCTCAAGGCTCTCATCATCCCTTCTCTGTCCTTCCATGAAAGTGGCCATAATGAAGAAGTAGGGGGATCCCTATGCATGAAGATTAACAAGGGTAAAGCTGACAGAGAGATAGAAAGTGAAGGTGAGAGGGTGGAAAGGTGAAGGGAGAAAGGAGTGAGTAGAGTGAAGAGAAAATATGATAAAGAAGGAGGTGCCATCAATGAACTGAGGAAGAGGAAGAGAAGAGAGG
This sequence comes from Pseudocheirus occidentalis, assembly GCA_028646575.1. Lineage (NCBI taxonomy): Eukaryota > Metazoa > Chordata > Mammalia > Diprotodontia > Pseudocheiridae > Pseudocheirus > Pseudocheirus occidentalis. The sequence continues at coordinate 374,149,597 of CM053593.1, forward strand.
CAAAGACAGATGCAGAGAGAGAAAAAGGAATCTCAGAAATGACCCAGTCTAATGCCTCCATATTTTCCCCCAAATCTTTTATTTTTGTTGACATAGCGGTGGTTGGGGGGAGGTATATCATGTTGGATTAGAATCCACCCCACAGAGCATACTTGGGGATGGACCTGGGAGGGAACCATGCCATGGACCATGAACCACATGTAGCTCTGAACCTGGACCCAGGACACTTCTGGAAAGATAAGCACTCTAGTCTCTTGTATAACCACCAGTTGGTACCCAAGTGCCATTTCTTCACCATCACCTGTGATTGGGAAGGGTCACTCTGTCAAAGAAAACTGGCCACTGAGCAGCAAGAGTGGTCCACTCATGAGACTTTGAGGAGAGAGACAAGTTTTGTTCCCATCCTCTTCTGCCCCTTTCTCAAACCTTTGGCTTGAAACCAAAGTCTCTTGGACTTTCTATAAGGAGGAAAGGAGCTGCTCCTTTCCTCTCTTCAGCAGGTCATGGCAGCTTCAGTGTGTGGTCATCTAGCTGAGCCTGAGGCTAGATCTCAAAGCTTTCACTGCTTCTGCTGCTTCCAGTTGTTTCCTTGAGCACAGGTGATTAAACAGGGCTCCTTAGACAAACCAGGTATGTTTAGCCTGGAGAGGAATAGACTCAGGGGAGATGTGAAAATTGTTTTCAAGTACTATGCTACTATTTAAAGAAGGGATCACTTTTACATTATTTGGATGCATATGTGGATCCATATTTGGACTGATATGTAGAAATTGTCACACACACAAAAGGGTTCAATTAGGTTTTTGTTAACAAAGGCTTCCTAACAGATAGCTCTGTCCAAGGTAGAATGAGTTTCCTGGAGAAGTGTTGAGATCCCCTTCCTTAAGGTCTTCAACGAGAAGCTGGATGAGCACTTGTCAGGGATATTTCACTGGAGGGTTCCTTCATGGGATGGGATGCATGAGATGACCCTGCAGGCCCCTTTCACTCTTCCAGCTCTGTGGTTCTGATTCTGTCACTAACGTTTGTTGACAAAATGTTAAACATAGTCCGCATAGGGCCCAACTCTAAGCACAACCACACACAGAGAAGGGAGGGCCAGGAAACAAGTAGAGGTTTAGTAAATAGGTATCAGAGTGAACAATGCACTCTAAACTGGAATAAAGGCACTGGTTATATATGTAAATAACAAGTGGGAAAGGGATGGGGGGAGGTGGAATACAAACAATCACTTCTAGGGCCTGAGTGCTTTCCCACAATAAGCCCACAAGTGCAGGACACAACAGGTGTTCTGTAGTCCTGTAGGAACACTATTGTTTCAAGTCTTTTTTCTGGTTGAACATTTCTTGACTGGACATAGCACCAGAGTTCTGTGATGGGAACAGTTTCTACAATCTTTGACTCACTTAACTTAACATGCACGGAGACAGGAATGTAGAGAATATGAGAGGGTTGTCAAGGGTTTGAATCATCATTTCAAGCTGTACTGCAAGTCTCTGACTCCTAAGCCAGAGTCTCCTGAGAAATCAAAATTATCAGTATATTCATTACACATATCATATCATATCAATTATTGTGAAAATCAGAATTCCTTTCACATTCCTTCCTTTTGAACAAAAGTCAGAACAACTTGTAGATTGTCCTTCTTTCTCAAAGAGGATCATGGCATTAGGAAGGTAATACCATGACTTGCAATTGAATTGGTCTGAAGTGAGGGAGGGCTGTGCAAACTCACCAAACTCATTTTCTCCTCCTGAGCCATCTGGTTCTAGAGGTCAGTTATAAATCAATATGACTAAAGATGGCTCAGGATGCAGTGGGAGACCTTGGACTTTTTAAGATATGGTCTTTCCCAATTCTCACTTTGACTGAAGCAACATCCATTCAGTGCTTAGGTCTGTTTAAGAAGTCAGCAAAAGGATGCTCCCTTTAAAAACCAACAACAAGAATCAAAGTGGGAGGCTTTCTGACCAAAAGAGAAACAATTACCACTTACCTTTACTCTGAGTCAAGGGGGCCCAAACAAGAATCATTATGTGTTGCTTGGGTAGAGACCCATTGTTGGCCAATCAATGAGAGCCATAGTGAATAGGGTTTAAGACAAAGGCTTAAAGGAATAAATCTAGCCAGTAAACCCCAAGATAGCTAGGTAGGTTTCAGTTTTCAAAATTTACCTTCCTTGGGGCAGAGCACCCTCAGGTAATGGCATGATATAACATTTGGGAAAGAAAGATGTAAAAAGAAGGGAGAAGTGGGGAAGAGAAGGGAGGGGAGGAGAGGGGAGGAGCTGACTTGTCTATCTGGGAGTGGCCAATTCAGTCCCCACTCAGACAGTTTGGACTACTCACATGTTGTGGTTTGTCTTTTATTCCAGAAGAGGTCCACTACATGAGGAAGATGATGCCATGACTTGCAAATGAATTGGTTTGAAGCGAGGAAGAGCTGTACAAAGTCACCCAACTCACTCTCTCCTCCACAGCCAGGACCTCCTGGTCCAGTGGCCAGATATAGATCAGGGCAGCTGAAGACAGCTCCCAAAGGTAGGAGCTGTGTGGGCGCTGCTGAACACCCATGAGAAACATTCATCTGAAACATGATTTTGATCTTAGGTAAGAATGAGTGAGTTGCAAGTCGAATGCCAAAGTAGACAGCAAGGCAAATGAAGAGAAACCTCAGGCTAGGCAGAAATATGTTATAAAAGGAGAAAAAAGCATAGACTTATCATATAACAGGTGTAAAATTCCCTTACATCTATTTTGATTCCAGTCAAGAGTCATGGCTGACAGCTAAGAAAGTTGATTCATTAAGGACTCTTACTCTAGTCCAATCAATACCAATCAGTTGATGTGAATTTATAGGGGTAATGATTTCAAGTTCTGTATATTGGGTGCCTGATCTGTGAGCTACAGATTGTAAGATCACTTGGTTAATGATAAGAAGTTAATGAGAGGATCTCCATCCTCATTTATCCTGGTTATGGTGACCAAGCCCAGAGTGGAGATGAATCAACTACATGGAAAATGCCCCAATTTACTTTTGTGCCTCTCTCTTGTCCAGAACAAGCAGGTGACCATCTTAGGACCAGCTAGTCAGTGGAGATGGCCCACACTTCACCCAATCTGTGGCCCCCTGAATTCCCACTAATATGGCATTTTTGGTCCTCAAGGGCAACGTCTATCAACCAATGAGATTCTGCATTTTGTCATGCCTCTTTTACACATTTGGGCAAAAATAAGCAAGATATTAATCAACGCTTTGTGTAAGTCACGTGAGAATGTGGTTTCTAATAGAAGTGTCCTATAATAGGCTTCAAACTTTAATGCAATGTTCACTACTTATTTACCAGCAAAATCCCTTTCACACGCATAAGAATGCTGGCAAATGTATCTCTTTCCTGTTTTACTCAATTTTCATGACTAAAATAAGCATGGGTTGTGGCATGGTATCCACCATCTGCTTTCACCTCAGAGACTCCAGAATATACCAGTGAGCCCTTGAGGACTTCAAGCTATTGTTTAGACAGTCAACCTCCCATGAAAATGCTATTTCTCTCCATCTTAGAATTATTTCCCTCTGAGTTGGTAATGAAAATGCTAATCTTTTTCCTCCTCCCAGATACCTCAAGCACATTTGGCCTCTGCAAGTGGGGGGATAAGACCCTAGTTAAATTGGGAAACTCATTGAGGGGTCGGGGGGGGGGTAGTTCTGAGTCCAAGATTGTTGGGTTTGCCACTTACACCCACAGTCAATTCTAATCTCCCACCACACATTAACTTTGTGAAACTCTCTGCCCCAACATGACTTGCTCAGAGATTTTGACCACCCCATTTATGCTGGCCACTCCTCTAAGTCTACCCACTCCCTCTAGACATTTTGCTTCTCCACAGGGAAGTATTCCCTTACTTGGTACACAAGCTCCATGGACACTGGACAGGTAAACACCCCTGTTGACCTCTGTGGGTCTTTTAACCTGTACCACTTGTGTGGATATGACTGGTGACAAGTGTCTCTGGGACTTTACATCAGCTAACAGTACCAGTTGTACTGAGGGAGTAATACCTACTTACACATGTGACCTTATCCCTCCCTCTATCCTCCTAGAAGACTCTCCCTTTTAAAGCTGCACTTTTAAGTTATTCCACAGTGCCACAGCCCCATCTAGTTACAAGACTCTTATTTACCTCTTAAGGATACCCCCTCCCGGGAAGCTTAATGTATAACCATTCTGATCCTGATGAGTGGTTAGATTGAGCACACTTATACCAACTACATTTCCTCATTTCTCAGAGGTGAATAAATCAAATGGGAGAGCCAATTTCACAATAGGTGGACACTACCAATTGACCCAATTTCAGCAGCATCTGAAGCCAACAAGCTGGAGAGAACTTGGTTGAGAGCCACATGGTCAGAAGCACTTAGGAAAAGAAAACTAAAGGAATGGGGCTATTTCCAGATGTGGAGGGTGTTGGGGATGAAAGACACAAGGAAGGAGTTCCTCCTTGGTCCAGGAAAATAGTGACCTCTGATTTATGGAGCAGATCAATGACTAGGGACTTCAAAGATCAGGATAAAAGGATGAAAGGTACTGATTTCTACAATAAAAAGGAAGAATGATTCTGAGATATGGACTGCAATGGTCTTATTAGCAATCCACAGGACAGAGTTACCATCTTGCCTCCAGGGGAAGGGAAGGAGGAAGGCAGAGGGGTTTAAAATAGAGAGGATGGCACCACTGTCAACTAGACAGATGCCTCTTACCCCTGTATGAGGAAGGAGACATCTCCACCAGGAGTCATGGGAATAATGGGAATCAATTGCACAGCACCCTCCTTTTAGCACCCCTCCTGGCCAACCTCCCCAAAGCCAAGTCATGCTGACTGATCAGGATTGCAGACAGTGTCCCTCATTGCTTTCTGGGCTGCCTTTTTTCTCTTCAGTATATCTGCTGGACCCCATGTCACATCCTATCCTCCAGTGACTAGGTTTTGTACAAGTTAAACAAATTTCCCTCCTGATAACTTTTGATGGTGCAGGGCTGGGATGGGAGGGGATAGGCTGGGGAAGGTGAGGAATAGACTGCAGCTGCTGCAGAGGTCTTGCAAGAAAAACATTCCTTTTTGTTTCTCTAAGTTCCTTTTTACTATTTTTATCTTCCTTTGCGAGATTAACAGCCAGCCTGGTGGTCTTCTCAAGGAGGAAGCCAACAACAGAGTGGTCAGCTTAATTTGTTTGGAGATCTGTGGGGGAAGATTATGAACACAGCAGAAAGGAAAGTAAACTTGTTCCACCAAGCTACCTTGCAGGAGCCAGCTTGTCACAAGGCACATGATCATTTTGGGGGAGAGTTGATGGGAATGGCTGCTCCTTCCCCTCTGCCCTTTCCACACATCTGTCTCTTTTAAAGGTAAGAGCTCAAAGATAATAGTTCCCTTAACTAACAATAACAATATAACACAGAATATAAGTACACTATGAAGGGATATAACAATACAGGTACACAAATACAAGTGTACAAATATAAGTAATCTATACTGTGCCAGCAATCCACTTGAATGACAGAAATAAACATCCCATACCTCTAACCAAGAGCCCAACCAAAATGTCAATTTTAGCTGGTTCCCACACAATACCAATAGTATTTGAAATTCTTAGGCAAATACAATTTGACACCTGCAAGAAATAAAAATTAAAACCGAGAAAGTTGATTCATTGATTCTTCTGCTCTGTTCTAATGAATATCAATCAGTTTGATATGATTCTATAGGGTAGTGATTCTGTGTATTTGGCTCCAGAGCTGTGAGCTATAGATTGTAAGATCATTTCCTTCATGAAAGGAAGCTAAAGACAGGCGCTCTGGCCTCCTTATTTCTCATCATGGTGACCAAGTTCAGTGTGGCAAAAATGATTCAACTATGTGGAAAATGTCCCAGGTGATTTTTGTGGCTCCAGAACTTTCTCTCTTTTCCAACACTGGCAGGTGACCAGATTATAACCACTTAGTGGAGATGGAAGATGCTTCCATCAATCTGTGACACTGTTGCTAAAATATGTTGGTTTGGTCCTTAAGAGCAAGATCTATCAACCAATGAGATTCTCTGTTTTGCCATGCCTTTTTTGTATATTTGGACAAGAATAAGCAATGTATTAACCCATACTTTGTATGAGTCACATAAGAGGATAGTTTCTAATAGAAGGGACCTGTAATCATGCTCAAACTTTAATGTAATGTTCATTACTTGTTTGTGTGGTCCTGTGCTTTGTCCTGCATTCCTGAAGAGGAAGATAACATCAGGAAAATGATGCCATGATTTGCAAGTGATTTCTTTTAAGGGAGGAAGGGCTGTGTCATCACCGGCTTCACTCTCTCCTTCAGAAACCTCTTTAAATTACTCTTTTGTCAGCTGTGGACCTCACTAGCACCACCTAAAGAAAACTAACAAAGACATTTTCATCCTGCTTTACTAACTTCCATGACCAAAGGAAGCAGGAGTCATGGCATAGGATAGAAAGTTCTCCCCACCCATATGTTCTTGGAGCATATGTGTAGCTTCTGCCTAACCTAAGGAGAAGTCTATCCATCTTGGTACCACCTGTTCAGTGGAGACATTTCCTGCTTTGCCCAACCTATGATTCTGCTGATATACTGTATGCTTATGTTTGCCCATGAATCATATGTCCACCAAAGGAATTATTCTGTATTTGGTATAGCCCCTCAAGAATGTCTAGGTAGCTAGCCCAATAAAAATTGTTCCCTGGAAAGAGGGTATTGTGAGGAAGAACCAAGGTCCACTTCATTAGAGGGTACCGTGGACCCATACATAAAGTGTCATTGGCTCGGAGCTCCACCTCAGTCTGTCTTACTGCAGGTTGCATAACTTTTATTGCCACAAAATAAGGAGAAAAACAAAGACCAAATGTACACAAAAAATATTTGCCAGTCTCTGTGACAAAAAAAATATCATGAAAATGAAACCAAAGAACAGAGTGCTTCCCACTCCACCTTGTGCCCCAGATGATTTTAAAGGGCTCCTCCACTTTTACCCTCCTCTGCTCCAACAGAAGACAGAAGGGTAGAGTCTTGAGTAAGGTGCCAACTAAGCCTACCAGGATGCAGCACCTAGGACAGCAAGGTTCAGTGGAAAGAGGTGTGGATTAAATGTCTGAGGAGCTTCAGAGGAGGAAGAAGGCCAGAGGAGGAAGAAAGTCAAGGCCTCCCTGAGAAACACTGGGGTGAGACAAAAGATGGGCAGGATTCTAGAAAGAATAAGTTGTGGAGCACAAGTGTGGGAGCCAAAGGCAGATGTGGAAACTCACTATGTGGCAGTGGGCAGTTGCTCACACCCATGGCTATCACCCATCTAAGGTTGTCCACGCATGGCCATCCATGACCACTCTCAGGAGCAGCAGCAGACTCAGGTCAGTCCAGAGCACACAGAGCCACCTCTGCTCTTTCCTGGCCCTGAACTCTCCTTCTGCTCCCCCAACTTTCTCCTGTCCTCTTCTCCTCTGTTCCAGTACTCCTCACCCTTCTTTTTCCTTGTACTAATGCCTTCTCTTTTCTATTTCGTTCCCTCCTTCCTCCAAGCATTCTCTTCTCCCTAGGGTCTTTCCTCAGTTCCTCTCTTCTTATCCACTCATCTTTATTCTGTCTTCACTTACCCTGATTCCCCAGACCCTTCTCTCCCTCACTACCTCCATTTCTACCTTCCTACATCCCTTGAGTTCACCTCTCTCCCCTTTACCCGTTCTTTCCTTCCCTTGGCCAGACCTCCCCCCTTTCCCTTCCTCTCCTCCACTCCCTTCTCCTGTTTTTCCTTCTCCAAAATCTCACCTCCTTCCTCTCCCCCTACTTGCAACTAGTCCTGACTTCCTCCCTCCTTCATAGCTTCCCTGACATTCACTATTTCTGCCTCCACCTCCTCTCCCACACCTTCCACCTCACATCTCAACTGTTCCTCCTCTTAATGAACATGCACCCATCTTCAGCAGAGGCACTTGCATGAGGGATATAAGAGCACAAGAGACCCTGTACCCCCCTACTATCCCATGTTCCTACACATCTCCTGATGTGATCCATTCCTCCTCCTCTGTCCTCCTCTCTCCTCATCCTGGCCAGACCAGTACCCCTCCCCTACAGGCTGCTGGATAGTCAAGACACCCTTCCTGCATGGGACATTTAGCAACAAAAACATCTTCCAGGCTGAGGCCGAGACCCTGGCCCAGCAGACAGGCAGGAAGGTAAAAAATCCTAAATGATGGGTGATCTTGGAGAGGGAGCACACTATTTGGGGAGGAACTAAGTCAGAAGGTGGGAGAGAGAGAAGGAAGGGAATGATGAAATGAGAGACAGGAGCTGTCAAGGTGGGAGAGACCTTTCCTGACAGGGCACATATTGAGGGACACCAGAAAGTCTACCTGCAAACTGCCCCCAAATGGAGTGGGTTCCTACTCACAGTAGACTTTCATGTAAAGGCCAGAAGATCACCACTCGGTGAGGATTTTTGTTCAGTCAAGGGTTGGACCCAAGATCCCTTCCAGCCTGTTGATTTGGCAAAGGTCCCTGCCCCCTAAATATCTCCACTACTGACACCTGGGATTCTCATCATCCTGAAGGTGTTGCTATAGCTCAAGTAAACCATTTTTTAAAATTTGTTTTAAATAGGAGACAGTTCCAGTAATGAATAGTAATTGTAATATCTTTATGGTTAATGAATTAATCAGGTGCTTTCTTTCCTAATATCAGAAAGCAAAAGACAATGGAAGAAAGCTGAAAGACAGAGAAAGAGGGAATCAGTGATACAAGAACTAGAGTTTGGGAAGGAGGTGGAGGAAGAGGTGTCTGAAGAACTTCAGGCATGGGTGGGGGGATGGGATAAGGGGCAGAATATTTTCCTTTCTAATGTTCGTGTCCTACTATGGTTCCATATTCCCCATTTACTCCTATTGTCAGGGATTACTCAGTACCCTGGACTACCTAGACAGCTTGGAAGTCCTCAGGTAGACTCCCACAGCTCCTGCCACTGGGTCAACATCCCCAGGGTAGAGATGGAAGGGGGAGAAATCAGGGAGATTGATAACTCCAATTATCTTCCCTCCCGGTATTGAAAGTGGATGCTGGGAACCATGAAGAGAGCCCTCATTGCACTGACTGCAGCTATGGACCCATGAGCTCTGACCTGCAGGATCTCCAGTCAAAGCTAGGACTCACCTCCTGTGTCCTCATCAGGCACAGCATGGGAGGCAAGAGAGCCATGGAATTGGCCCTACAGAACATGAGTGTGTCCTACTAGGGCTGCAGGAGTAGTGTTGCCCTTGTCCGTAGCCAACAGCAGCCTATGACACCCTAAGCAACACCAAAGATTCAATGTACTCAGTACATTGCTTGTAATGTTGTGGGTGCAATGAGGCAATAAGTGAACACTGGGACTGAAAACATGGAATTCCTGGGGGAATAACAGGAGATTTACTTCACACAGTTCATCTTTCTAAACCTTAATGGACTGATGGGAATGCCTCCCCAAGCACTGGGGGATTTCAGGTTTCGGCGTCAAATTCTAAGAACTTTTCTTCATCAATGTCACTGCCTCTCCCTGATTAAGCCAAAGCATGAAAACAGGAAGGCTGGCATTGGACCACTTACAGAGTATGAAATGGGCACCTATAGTTCCCTGTCCTGCCCCTTTTGGAAGCATGGCTCCCTATTTCTCTGCTTTAGTATCATCACTAGGATAATAAAAGAAGAGTGAGGACACCATTCCTTGTTCATTTTTCATTGTATAATGGACTTTCTCCTTTAGTCAGAGCTGGTGGAGTGCTTGGTCTCAGTGGATACCAGTCCCTTGGGAGCAATGGACATCCCAAAGATCTTTAAAATTATACCTGTTATCAATTCTTTAAACCTCCTTGGAAATTTTCCTAACTCCCAAGCCTTTGAAGTAGTTGATGAGTATCTGCAGCTCTTCATCAAGGACTACCAGGGCTGGGGGTATGGAGATGGGCTGCTTAAACCAATCAATTGAGTTTGTAGTCCTTGGGACATTGGTGGGGGGGGGTAGGTTTTCAATGGAGTGGAATGCAGACCAAAAGGAAAACATCTCTTGAGGAGAAGGACAGGTTACATAGAACACAAAGGGTTTCAATTATAAGCTCCTCCAGGACCAGCTGTATTTTCTACTTTTCCTTTATATTCCCTGCACTTGGTATGCCAACAAAAAGCATTTATTAGATATTTGTTGACATGAAAGGAGAAGGGTGTATGGAATGAATTGGATTCTGGTCTGAGTAGGATTAAGTAGAATATGGCTGGGGAGAAGACAGAGGCTCAAATGGATGTACCAGTTAAACCCTTGTTTCCTCCAGGATTCAGCAGTATCTTTTCAACAGTCTGGTGTGGATCAGTGGGCAGTATGTGTGGAAAGTCCATACTAAAAACCTGTGGCAGAAACAAAAACAGTTTCTGGACAGTCTTCAGATCCAGGGAGTCTATCGTGGCCCCACACTCCTCCTCACAAACATCAATTCATCCTTCATCCCATGAGGCAGGGCCAGAATGTGGATGGGCATACCTAGTCCCACAGATTTCTGTCTTTCTTGGGCCTCAGTTGGATTCTTTACTGCCAAGGATGAGGGCAATTGGGAGCTTCAACTAAGCTTGAATTTAGGAGGGGAGGGTACCCCCAGTGTTGGGAGACAACATGTACATTATCTCATCTTATTCCTTTCTTTCTGCCTACCCAGTCTTTCCTTTTCTCACCATTCATATCCACTACTCAAACTCTACCTTTTTGACTGCCAATCTCAGTTACATGGACTCATCTTTTCCGTTCTCTCTTCTCTCTCTTTCTGCCTAGTTTTCTACCTCTGTATCTGTGCTTCTCTCTGTCTCTCCATCTATCTCTCTGTCTCTGTCTGTCTGTCTACCTGTTTCTCTTTCTCTCTGTCCATGTCTCTCTCCTCACTCCTTTATCCCTTTCTTTTTCCCTCTCATCCTATACCTCTCTCCCTCTTCCTCTTTCCTCCTCTCTACCACCCTCTCCTTTCCTCTCTCCCTCTCTTCATCTCTTTCATTCTCTCTCTCTTTATCCCTTCACAGGTCAAGTCACTCCCCCAAGATCAAGTACCTATTTCCTGAAGCCCCCTTCCAGACCATCCTTGATACTTGCCAAATGACCCATATCAAGAAGTCCCAAGAGTTCATGAACAGTATCCTCAATTTCCTATCCTAGAAGATGTTCCCTTTCCCTACAATCCACTTTCTGACTTTCAGACACTCAGAGAGCCCTAGGCAAAGGACCAAGAAGCAAGGTATTGTTGAAGGGGGAAGGGTGAAACCAAAACTCAGGCCTTCTCCCCACAAGAAACCTTCTGAAAAGTTTTCACGTCACCCACTCGGTCCCTCCTCTTATTTTTCACCCTCTGAAAACTTCTTACACTACTGCTGATAAATCCCTTCTACAACTCATTTTCCGAAGACAGGGTCTCCAGGCTGACATTGATGCACCAGGAACCCCAGTGCTGGGGTTTCAGCGACCACGTCTTGGCTCTGCAAAGTATGGGGATGCTTTACCAAAGCATGTACATAATGTCTAACCTCTTAACAGTTTCATGCCCTCTCAGACATGGCTAATGCAAACAAGGAAAATGAGCACGCTGCAAGGGTGGGGGGGGGTGGCAGGGTGAGTTCAAGGAAGCACAGTGGGGATACAGAACAATGAATTTAAAATAAGCTAATCT
>CM053593.1:374167827-374190731 GCA_028646575.1 Pseudocheirus occidentalis
TTTCCACAGCCTCATCTCCTGCATAGTAGAGATGGACTATCCCCTCCACATACCTGCCCACCAAGGGAAAATATAGCCAGGTTAATTGTGGATGTGGGATTGGGGGGGGGGGGCGGTCTCCAATCCCTAGCCAATTAAACCCTCGTTGGCTCCTCAGAGATGCAGATATTCAACCAGAAAGCTTTACCTTTTGATGATATCCCAGAGCCGGAGGGCATCATGAGCATAGTGGGAAGATGGTACCCCGAGCAGACATTGATCAGCCAGGTCATTGGGTGGACAGAGTGATCTGTAGCTCAGATAATTTCCTGCCTTTTGGAGTATAGTGACATGTCCTCCTCCATCACTGCTCACTACCTAAGGAAAAGACAGGGATAAGCCTGAGACCATGAGTGATAAATGTGGAGGAGATTATTGATAAAGTTCAAATTGGGAGGGAGAGATTCTTTACCCATTAGAAAGTCACAAAAAATCCTTTGAAAAGAATTCAGATTCAAACAAGAAGGAATCTGGAAATCAATAGGAAGAAAAGGAACCTGGAGTAGATATTGACTAGAACAGAGTCAAGGAGACTAGGTGGAACATCCCTCAATTCATTGGACACTGGAGTTCAGAAGAACATGAGCCCTCTTTGGGTTTTCCCACTGTGACCCCAAAGTATAGGCTGAGCCCTCAATATAACTCAACATAGATTTCTCTGAAGTCAAACTTCAGGATTTAATGCAAATACTCCAGTTTGTAAAGAAAAAGTGGAGGGGGCAGGAAAGACTTGTTTCCCACATACATACCTTGTCCTCTGCATCCCCTCTTACCTAGTCAAATACTCCCCTATTAGAGACAAGCCCTGTCTGGGCTCTGACATTGATCTCCAGGGTGTAATGAAGATGAGGGATCAGGATCTAATTATGTAAAAATAGCACATGTTAGAGAAGAGGAATGGATATTTAGGTACCAGAGGAGAAACAGAGGCAGACAGAACTATAGTCTTTTTTGTCTGAGAGGAGAAGGCAAGGTAATTGAGGTTAAGTGACTTACCCAAGGTCACACAGCTAATAGGGTATATCAAGTGTCTCAGGCTGGATTTGCACTCAGGTCCTCCAGATTCCTGGACCAACGCTCTATTCACTGTGCCACTTAACTGCCCCAGAATTATAGTCTTTCTGAAAAGGGGTACTCCCTTTCAGAGGAGTGATTTATGATGAGGGCAAAACCTCTCAAGGGGCCTTAAGGCCAAGGTATCCAGGTTTATTTGCATGGTCCCTTTTGGTTGTTTTCAATAAATCTTTTTTGTTCTTAATTGCACAGGTTTCCAAGCTCATGGAAAATATGCCCATTTCATTTGCATGTGTCACTAGAATCAGGTGAGACAAGTCCACCCAATTCTGCCTTCTGTTGTTTGCTGATCTTCCCGCTCCCCTCACCACATCCCTCTTTTCCTTTATACAGCCCCCAACGGAAATTGGATGATCAAAGAGCTTCAAAGATTTTAGAGCTGTAAGGGGTGGCAGGAAGTATATAGTCCAACCTCCTCACACATTGCTTTTCTTCTCTGGGCCTCGGTTCTTTTATTTGTCCTTCCTCACTTCTAAGTGAAGAAGAAGGAAGATGAGTAAGGCTTCCCAGAGAAGCAAGCCTATGTTTATTTTCTGTCATTTCCATGGTTCCTTCTAATTGCACAGGGAGGGTCTGAAAACATTTCATTTGTTTCTACAAGCTGCAGCATTACATTATGGACAGAGATCCTATCCCAGAGACAGGGACAAGCCCTGTCTCTGAGCTGTCTTGCTTGTATCATAGCCTCTCAGTGGCCCAGGGAACCCTGGGTAAGATCACAAGTGGCACAGCTGGTGTTGATCTACACCTTGCCTTCCCCAGATTCCTAACAGCAGTTTGTGACCCTGCACCTGTGGGCACAACATTTTGGAGCCAGCACCCCCTGGCTCCTGCAGTGCTCAGTTTGAGTACCACCTTCTGCACAAAGCATTTTCTGCCCCCCCCAGCCCCAGCTATTAATTCCTTCTCCCACATTATTTTGCACTTTATTGTATAAAACTATATATGTACCTATTGTTTCTTCCTCCTTCTTCCCCACCCCACCCCCAGGACTGTAAGCTCTGCAAGGGCAAGGATTCTTTCACTTCTGTCTTTGTATTCCTAGTGCCTGGAACATGGCAGACAATTCATAAGTTATTTGTTGACTCTCACCTCCTACCAGTCCACTGGGTCCTGCAGCCCCACCATTTCTGCCTCCTCTGCCACTATTTTCTCATGGCTCTGAAGGCTTCTCTGCCTTCATGTTTCTATCGCCACCACTACCCCCCAGTCCTTGGAGGTGAGGTAGAGAGGAAGAAGAGAACCAGCAGCCCTCCCAGATAGACCCCATGAGTCACGTCATCTCATTGACCATCATTTTGTCACCCATTCAATCAGCCTCAGTCCTCTGATGCCTTTGGAAGGAGGTGGTAGGAGAGAGGGACCAGAGTCCACTCAGATAAAAGGGCTTCTGCCAGAAACCTGCTGTGAAGGACCTGGGAGACTTCTCTCCAAACCCTCAACAGTCATCTTACATACACCATGTGCTGTGTGGACCTTCACTTTGGAAATGACCACCCAGTACTAATGAAATGATAAGCATTGTTCAGAACAAAGTAGAACAAAGCAAAACAAAACCCACAAGGTTCAGATAAGTATCTCCAGCCTCTCATTTGCATACTGACTAAATGAATCTACTTATAAACTGAGAAGATGCCTAGGAGTGAATATCAAATGCTTGCCATCTCCACCTAAATTTGTGAAACTGGGCAGCATCCCCTGAATGTGGTGTGAAGGTGAGATACCTTGAAGATGGGATGCAGTGTCAGGAGGCATCTCATAGTGGCCACAGAGATCACCTCAGCCATCATATGTCCTCTCAGCAGATGTTCCTGTAGTTGGTGAAGCTGGAAGTCTGAGCTCCTAACCCAGACTTTGTCAAGGATCCATGCCAGGGCAGATCAGAGGGCAGGAACACGGTGGTGTTGGTGAGCTCAAGGAGGGTGCCTGGATCTAGAACAGAAGGAATATTTCCCCTGCTGGCTATAGAATATTTTTCCCACTCTCTTCAGGTCTCCCATCCCCTCCTTCATCTACTCTCCCAATTTAGGGTGAAAATCAAGGCCAGTCAGTTGTAGTTCCTCATTTATCTGAAAATATCTTTGTATTTTTGCCCATCCTCTCCTCTGGATTTCCTCCTTTTCTATGGAAGAAAAATTTCTCCTCCAGATCTAACTAAACCCTTCCCACATGCCCTTGATCCCATCTCTCTCTGCCTCTTTAAAGGCATTGGTGGTGCTCAAAGATAGGATGATTTAGTCAATAGAGAATTGGCCTCAAAGCCATGAAGGCTAAGTTCAGTTCAGTTCTGCCTATGGTACATACTGACCCTGGGCAAGTCATTTAACTTATTTAGCCCCTCTAGTCCTCTAAGTTTCAGATAATGTACTCACTCACATTTGTGAGTTTCTTCGCTTGGGACATCCCTATTAGTGAAATCACAGACCTGGTCATTATCCTATATTCTCCTTTTCTACTGGCTTCTTCTTCTTTGCTGATAAGCAAACTTGATATAGTAGAAATGGAAAGAGAGCTGGCTCTGATATCAGAGGACCTGAGTTCAAAGCCAGCCTCTGCCACTCAGTTTCCTCCTCTACAGAATGAAGGGGTTGGACTAGATCATCTAAAAGGACCTTTCCAGCTCTGCATGTATAAGCCTATAAATCTGAGGCTGAAAAAAAAAACCTTTCCTATATTCTATTGATATGTGCAAATAAAAGTCTACTGGAAATGGTACTAAAGGGTAGAATGGGAGAGTTGCTTGCTGCCTCAGTGAAGGGATATCTGGGTCTTCTTACTTGGATGGCCATGGAAAGGAGATTCCCACCCAACTCCAATTTCAGCATGACCAGGGGAGCTGCCAAGTACTGCAGGAAAAAGAGGACTACGTTGCTCTGAATCCCATCCAGGAGAGAGAAGTCAGCTTCAAACAGAGAACCTGCCTGTTGGTGGTAGAGAAGGGAGTAGGGCAAAGTGGAGGTTAAGAGTGGACTCTTCCAATTCTGCTCCACAGAAGCTCTCCCTCCTCAAAATGCAGCCTCTCATTCCAAACATAACTTCATTTCCACCTCCAATTACCAAGCCCTATTTTGCTTTCTACATTTGGTCTCTTTTATTTGTATCCTGAGTAGGGACCTTGTCTTCCCATCAAAGAGTGGGCTTATCTTCTCCCTCTGGGTCCTCTTGGGCAGGAGCAGGAGGTGGGGGGGGGTGACTTTATGGCTACTGTGGCCACCAAATGAAGATTTTCACAGATTGACTAGCACCTGCTTTCATTTCCAGGGATTCTTGATGTAGCTCCATTTCTGGTTTCTCTGCTCTATTCTGCAGAATTATAGGATCTCAACATCAAAAAACCCCAAAAGGCTGTCAGCAGCTTATACCTGACTCTTTACAGTCTCCCCCAAAGTGATCATTTATAGTCTGTTTCAAGACTTTAAGTGAGGAAAAACCACTATCTTCCCACAGTAGCCCATTCCACAATGGGATATTTCTATTTATTAGGATTTTTTTTCTCCCTTATAATGAGCTTAAATCTGACTCTCTGCCACTTCACCTATTGCTCATTGTTTTGCCCTTTGGTCACAAATAGAAAAATCTAACACCTCTTCCAAACTTCCATATTTAAATGTCTGAAGACACCAATTATATCTTTCTCCTGCCCTCCCTTCCCAGGCTGAACATCCCTAGTTTGGTGTCCAGTCCTTAAATGGCATGATCTTCAGATCCTTCATCAAAATGGTTGCCTAACTTTGTATCCTTTCCAGTTTAGCAATTTCCTCCCTAAAATATGGCACTCAGAACTCAACCAGAAGAAAGTACAGAGAACTTTTGGTCTTGAGGCCACATGTGGCCTTCTCTATCCTTGGGTTATGCCTTTTGACTGAGTCCAAGTTTTACAGAACAGATCCTGAGACACTTGCTTCATACAGCCTAAGTCTGCATAAACTTTTTTTGGTTGCTGTCCTGACAGGATCATGTTAGTTATTCCTCCTCACTTTGGTCATCAATCATTGAGCATGCCTTGCATGCCTACTGTGTACCAGGCACTTTGCTAGGCACTAGGAATACAAAAAGAATACTGAAATAATTCCTCTCTTCAAGGAACTTACATTCTATTGAAACAACATATAAAATTTAAAGGTACAATTTAATATGTGTGTGTTAATACACACACAAACACACAAGGGTATTTGGGGGCAGGGCAGTACTAACAGTTGCAAGGATCAGGAGAGGTTCATGTTTGACCTTGAAGCCTTGGACAGAAAGGGGAGATTCTGAGAGGCACAGGTATAGTAGTGCCTCCTAGGGATGAGGGATGAACACCTCTGCAAAGTTACAAAGAGAGGAAAGGAAGTAGCCCATGCAGATTAGGGAAGCATGCTATCAATGCCTTTAATTAAGTCATGGGTGAAACTGGTGAAGAGATTTTTTTATTATGTCATCCTGACTGAAAGCACTCTTACCCAAAGAACTGACAGGATCAGGGTCAAAGAGATTCTTGGGGATACAGTACACCAGAGAATTCACTCCACACTAACACTGACCAAATTAATAAGTATTTTTGGATGAAGTTACTCAAGCATTTCCAACCCCATCTAGCTGACCTGTACTGTTTCCTAGGACCCTCTATCCATTATCACCTTCAACTCATCTGCTTCACTTAGTTCAAAGGTTTTACTATGATCCCAGAAACCCAGGCTTTTCCTTTCTATTTCGTAGCAGTAGAAGATTAAGTAAATATTATAGACTGTCTATTTAAAAAAAAGTATGATAAAAGAAAGTAGGTACTTGGAGATGTCTTTCCAGCTCTGCTTCAAGCTCCTCTGAGCCAAGAGGTAACTTTAGTTGGGATGGGAGTTGGGTGGATTGTCTCAGGATCATGGGATTAGCACCATTCAGGAACTGGTACCCAAAGAATGCATCTTCTTTCCAGGAATCCTGAACCTTCTCTGTGGGGTTAAGTTGGAGAGATGACTTGGAGCCCCTCACAACCCAGCTCTTCACCCCAGCCCATAACTTTCCTTTATTCGGGGGGAATGCGGGGGGGATGGCATGGATTTGTAGTCAAAAGATCCTAGCTATGCCACTACATGCTAACAACACCAGTAGCAAGTAAGTCCCTTCCCCTCTTTGAGCCCCTCCTTCCTTCTCTATAAAAAGAGGGAGTTCCATTAAATTAGCTTTAAGGTCCCATTCAGCTTTAAATTCCTAAGTGATTTCTGTAGCTCTGTGTAAAAGTTAATATAAGATAGAATGAGTACTGGGCTTCATGTCAGATGTATGTTTAAATCTGCGCCCTCAAAGATCAAGTATAAATAATGTCAGTTCTTTGGGTAAGAGTGCTTTCAGTCAGGATGACATAAAAAAGAACACTACATTTGGAGTCAGGGGGCTTTGAAGTGAGTTCTGACTTTGTCACCAACACTTCTTGACTGTTAGCAAGTCATATCATGTCTCTGGGCCACACTTAACAGATGATAAGTGATCATCCATAAAATAGGAACATGCCTTGTTCTGCCAACTTCACAAAGTTGTTTTAAGGATCAATTGAAATAATTCATGTAAAAATGCTTCATGTGGGGTGACTAGATGGTGTTGTGAAAAGAGTACCCACCTTGGAGTCAGGAGGACCTGAGTTCAAATATGGCCCCAGACACTTACCACTTAGATTAGCCATGTGACCTTGGGCAAGTCACTTAACCCCAATTGCCCCTCCAAAAAAACAACAATAAAAAATACTTGGTGAATTAAGATGATGACGACGATGATGTGGAATTTATGTGTTACTAACCTGCCAGCCTACTCTGACCAGGCCAGAAAATTCAGTTGAAATCTTCCAGGCTCTTCCATGAACTCAGGATATTCAAAGTATCCTCGATGGCAAGTTCTGTTAGCCTGTAGGGAAGGGGAAAGTGGGGGAGAAGAGGATGAGAGAAACAGGCAAGGAAAGATAGTACTTCCTCTTCCTGAGAATGAGGACCCAGCTTTCTCCTAATCAAGCTTCTGTCACCAACCCAGACACCCATGGGTTCAATCTTACTCACCCTTTGGCCAAGGAGTACTCAAAGTCAATTGTCTTGTCCTCATGAAATCTTTCATCCAAAGGAAGATCAGACAGAGTAGCCCCAGAGATTATAAGGATCACATTATCCTTCCAGGAGTGGGTTGAGGTGGGGATATGGATTTAAGGGTTAAGGTTTGGAAGGGGACTAATTGGATGGTTAGGATTTAATGAGTTAGGATTGAGATTTGTTTTGGGAAGAGCAGTGATTAGTCAGGAGTGGGCTGACAGAGCTGGGAATGATGGAAGCTCACTGTCTAAGTGGACAGGATCTAGTGATATGGAGTCTAAAAGGGTTGGGGCGGAGGGATTTGAGAAGAGAGCTAAGGACGGAAAGGAAGAGTGAAAAGGTCTTTGATAGGAGGGTGAAGTTTCGAGGACCACAGCTGAAGAAGCTTCCCTTTCTCACCTGCACTGCTTCTTTCTCTTCTTTAGCTCTTCCTCTCTGTAGTCTTGAAGAATCCCTGGGGGTCATCCCCGACTGTCCGGGCTTGGAGGGACAAAGGAAAGTCTTCACTTAACGTCCCTTGCTTGACCCACGTGGCAGGCTTCCTCCCCAGTCTTCTCCTGCCTCCTCTTTCCCTTCTCTTCCTGCCTGCCCACATACTGTTCCTGACATCTAACTCCAGATATACTTCCCTTGTTGCCCTCAACAGCTTCATCTCTTCCCAATCCAATTCATTTCCTCTTAATAAATGCCTACTAGAGGGGGAGACGTTGTGCTTGGCACCAGCGATACAAAGAGCATTAAGAGGCTCAGACCCTGCCTTCGAGAAGTCTTGGAGACATTTTAGAATATAGAATGTGAGAGAAGGGAAGGAAAGATGCAGAGAAAGCTCCATAGTAGTCTAAGGTGGCAAAATACCTTTCTTTCATGTTATCGCAAGTGGCTTTAATGGGTAGAGAAGGATCTGAGCCGAGTCCAGGAAAAGAATTTCCCAAGGCAAAAGACCACAGCAGGTGTTGGGGGGCAGTTTTGCACTAAAGCCTGAAAGCAGGAAAGGCAGGTCTAGACAGACGAACTTGAGAGGGAATAAGGCCGGAATGCGAAACCGGGCTGAAAATGTCGCTGGCCCCTCACCGGTGCCTTCGGGGAGGCAGACTGTGCCTTCACTCAGCACCCAGCGGTAGTCCGGGAACGTGGCCTCCACTTCGTTGTCCCCGGGTCCTCGCACAGTGATTCAGTTGCAAAACCAACTGTCTTCAGAGAGGAGGCGACGTTTGCACACCTTCATGAACAGGAATGGACCCAGGAACTTTGAGACTTCTACGCTGAATTCCTGTACCTGATGTGGGGGAGGCAAGGAATGGTCGGAACCAAGAGCGATTGATGGAAGTTGAGTCCCAGGGAAGGTGTCTCATCCCACACCTACCTGCTACTCGACTCCCTGTTTCTAGAGAAGTAAAGAGGGGATTGGGTGGATGCAGCTAGGGAAATTTGAGAGGGAAAGGGGGAAGATTCATTTTAATTCAGGAAGCAGGTAGTAAACTGTGGTAGGCTCTGGGGATAGAAAGATCAAAAAGAAAGGGAGGGAGCCGGTCTCTCGGTTTTCTCGGAAGAGTTGCCTGAGGAACAGCCGGGACGCCAAGGACTCTAGTGGAATCTTCCAGGGTCAATTACGAAACTTTAATATAAAACAACATAGGATTGCTATGGCCTCGGAAAAGGCGTACCCCAAATCTAAAGCTCAACTCGGGGCGAGTGTGTGTATGTGTGGCTGAATCAAAGAGGAAGCTTGGGTCCCAGAAGGGTCCTGACAGGATGAAAACCTTACAGCTCTCCTCGCTCCTTTCTTCCCTGGTCTCTGAATAAGAGCAGTACAGGGAAGGGGAGGCCACTAGGTCTCTCTCCTCTCTCAGGCTTCCTCTTCACCTCCCCACACCACCCTACTCGGAATTTCAAATGCCTTCATGCCACAAGTCTGGGTTCATCCCAGATGCTCCCTGATCCAGCTAAAATAGTGACATCCCTGGAAAACGGGAAGGGTGGCAGAGCGCAGCACCCAGACCGCCCCCGCCCCAGGAAGGAGGACCTACCCAAGTTAAGCCTCAAATAGGTAGGGATGAAAGGAAGAAGGACGGATCAAGATGGAGCGAAAGATGGAAAGGTAGAGATAATGGAAGGTAGGGAGATGTAGATAGATATGGGAAGGTCAGGATAGAAATGATAATGAGTAGAGATGGAGACCGGGGAACGGAAACAGGGATGAGAGAATAAGAAAATTGTCCAGCAATAAGAGCGGTGAATAGGAGGGCTTCGGGATCCTCGGACACCAGTGTACAGAAAGAATCGGTTACCCCTCTGCCATCAGGAAAAGACGTCTGGCTGCAGAAAGAAGCGAGAGTGCGCTGGTGTTCCGAAGCCTAGTCGTTTGGCTTGGGAGAGAAAAAGGAACCGTTTCTAAGAGAGTAATTAATGTTTGAAAAGCAAAAAGCAGGACGAAGCAAAGACACCAGAAAATTCTCCTATACCCAAGACTCAAGACCCTAGAGGCTCTGGGCTCCGAATTCTTGTCCCTCTGGGATTCAGGCATTGCCCGTTCTCGGAATCTCGTTTGGAAACCACCTCCTCCCAGACCCTGGCGTCTCTCAAAGGGTCTTTGGCTCGCCAGTCCCCGCGTCTCCCCAGATCTCTTTAACCTTTCCCCGAGAGGGTCGCAGCCGCAGTTCCAGCGCCTCCTCCCCGTGCTCTCCGACTAGCCATAGCTGAACCTAGTTGTTGGACCCCGCGAAGACAGAGGTCCCAGTTTCCACACTGACACGATAGCAGCGCGTAGCATCCAGAGAGACGAGTAACACTGTGGTGAAGCAGGGAGAGAAGCGGCTATTTAATAGGTTGGGACTCGACCGGAAGAGCCCGGAAGACCCTGCTGGACGAATGAGGGACCCTCAGCCCCAAAGTTCTCTCTCCAGAAAAGTGTTAGCGGCTAAACCTTAGAGAGCGCGGCTCAGAGTCAAGCACCCAGTCATATCCCCTTCTATCTCCACTGTTCCAACCTGCGTCTTTTCCCCTCGCCTCTCTCAATCACAATCTCTAACCCTTCAGTCCTTTCACCACCGCGGGGAGCAAGTGAAGAGGAAAACAAAGTGAAGCAAGGGAAGGGGAGGCTGAAAGATTCTAGAAAGGACAAGCAGAAAAAAACGGAGAAGGGGAAGAATAAAGAGAAAGGGCAAGAAAATGGAGGAAAAGATGGGCAGGGGGGGAAAGAGAGATGAACTAGAAAGAAATGAAGAGGAGAGAAAGGAAAGAGAAGAGAAGGAGAAGGAAAAAGCAAGAGCCAGAGAAGGAAATGAGAGACATGAGGGAAGGGAGAGATGGGGAGACAAAAAGGGAGAGATAAAGGGAGACAAAAGGAGAGAGGGAGAGAAAAATGTAAAGGGAAACGAGAGGGCGAAAGGATTCTATAGGCTCATTGTTCTAGAGGGAGAAAAGACCTCAGATGCCCAAGGCTCAGGGGAGTTAAGGAAAGAAACATGAGTCAATGAATAAACATGTATTTAACAGCTAATATGAATGAAGCACTAGGGATTAAAAAAGAAGAAGAAGTAATGGGGGGGGGGGGGAGAAGAGATTGACAAAAAACGGAGGAAAGAAATTGGTGTACAGAGCTGAGACCTGGGTTCAAAGTAAAATTTAGGTGTGGATTAGTCCAGCAAGCGCTGGACTACCAAGTGTAAACTCAAATTGGTAGTGATCAATTGGGGATACAGGCTTTGGTTATAAAGGCTAAAACCACAAAAAACACAATCAGGGAGGGGAGCTAGCAGAAGCCATGATGTACAGAAGCCAAGAACAGCCATTGGTTAGATCTATAGCTCAGGGCTAATTTGGGAATGTGGTGCAAGGGTACAAGGGTGGACCTTTCTGTGACATAGGGGACCCTCCTAGAATAGGGTGGAGGGAACAGGGTGGAGGATCACAGTCTGCACTTTCCAGAACAGGGTGGAGGGTCATGGGGTAAGGGGGACTGGAAATCCCCAGAACAGGCCCCCCTCATGTTCTGAGCAAAGGGTGTGGGGACACTGCTCAGTCAGGAAAACAGGGTAAGGTGGTCTCTACATTACACCATAACCATGGGTTGAACCTTGTACCCTTATGCTAATATATAGAATATATAGAATGCTGATTTGAGGAAGGAGGGGGTGATGGAACTATGCCTTGAGCAATGCCCAGGCATGCCTTTAAGCAGTTTCAAGCTATTACAGGGTATAGGATAGAGACAAAGAGAAATATAAAAGGGGCTTAATGGTGGGTCACAAATCAGGTGGTGTGTAGTGACCTGGGATTTGGGTTTGGGTACAACAAAATTAGGTAAAGACAGGGGGGAT
Organism: Pseudocheirus occidentalis; assembly: GCA_028646575.1. Classification (NCBI taxonomy): domain Eukaryota; kingdom Metazoa; phylum Chordata; class Mammalia; order Diprotodontia; family Pseudocheiridae; genus Pseudocheirus; species Pseudocheirus occidentalis. Next base: position 374,179,313 of record CM053593.1, read on the forward strand.
AGTTGCATATCTATTGTATTATCTATCAATCAAAAATCAGCATACATGATCTGACAAAACCTTTGCTTTTTCAAGTCTTGTTAAAAGTGTGATTTATTTTTCAAAACTGATCTGTTTGGGAAAATCTGGGACACACAGTCATCATTTTTTAGCCAATTTTTCATCAAATCTTGGTAATCCTTCATGATATCATTCCCATTTGTCCCTTTCTATTGCCCACAGCAAGCTCTTGAGACCACACCCTCTTCTACTCATGCCAAGTTTGCTGAAATAATTGGTTGTCTACCCTCCAGTCTCTCCCATTCTTCCAATTTCTATGACAGCAGTCTTTCTAAAATATCACTTTCTGTTTGTAGGTGGAAACTATTATTTAATTTTAAAATCCCTTTGTAATTTCATGCCACCCTTGTTTTCAGTCTTCTCCCTCTCCCCCAAACACACACACACACACACACACACACACACACACACACACGCCACCACCACCACCACCACCACCACTAACAACAACTAGGATTGTTGTGTCTTAAATGAAGAGTTAAATAATTGATTATAAGAACACAAGCTGCCATATTACTCCATCATTAAAACTATTTGGCAACCGATTAGAAGGAAAGCAGGAAACTGGGGGGGAGGGGAATTTACATCAAGTTTCCCTGATAAAAGCCTCGTTTCTAAAATATATACAGATCTGAGTCACGTTCATAAGAATACAAGTCATTCCCAAGTTGATAAACAGTCAAAGGATAAGAACAGGCCATTTTTTAAAAGAAAAAAATCAAAACTGCCAATAGTTATATGAAAATATAGTGTATATACTATAATATATAATATATAAAATATACTATAATATAAATATCACTATTAGAGAACTGCAAATTAAAATAACTCAGAGGTAGCATTTCATGCCTATCAGATTGGCTAATATGACAGAAAAGGAAAATGACAGATGTTGAAGGGGATGTGGGAAAATTGGAACATTAATGAATGTACTGTTGGTGGAGTTGTGAACTTATCCAACCACTCTGGAAAATAATTTGGAACTATGCCCAAAGGACTATCAAACTGTGCATACCTTTTGACCCAGCAATACCACTACTAGGTCTTGTATCCCAGAGATTTAAAAGAAAAAGAAGAAAAAGACCTTGATGTACAAAAATATTTATAAAAACTCTTTTTGTGGTGGTGAAGAATTAGGGCAGCAGTTCTCAACCTGTAGGTTGTGACTCCTTTGGGGGTCAAACAGGGTCACCTAAGACCATTGTAAAACACATATTTCCAATGGTCTTAGGAACTGAGACACCGATCCTCTATCTGTCTCCAGGTGGGTCCGCCCACATGCAGATATATCCACATACAAGTATCAAAGGGTAACAGCATTAGGAAGGTTGAGAACCACCGAATTAGGGGATGCACATAAATTGGGGAATGGCTTGTTGTGGTATATGATTGTGATGGAATACTATTGTGTTAAAAAATAACAAGCAGGATGCTTTCAGAAAAACCTAAAAAGACTCACATGATCTGATGCCAAGTGAAGTGAACAGAGCTAGAACAGTAACACTGTAACAGCAATAATGTATGATGGTCAACTGTAAATGATTTGGTTATTCTCAGCAATACAAGGATCCAAGACAGTTCTGGACTTTAAAATGATACCCACCTTTAGAGAAATAACTGGTAGAGTCTGAATACAGATCAAAGCATGTCTTTTTTACTTTTTTTTTTGGTTCATGTTTTCTTTTGTTACATGGCTAATATAGAAATATGTTTTGCATGACTTCATATATATATGTAATTGTGTGCTTTCTCAATGGGAGGAGAAGGGAAAATTTGGAGCTCAAAATTTTAAAAATGAATGTTAAAAATTGTTTTTACTTGTAATTGGGAAAAATAAATATAAGCTCATTAAAAAAAAAAACTACTTGGCACTGGTAACAAAATAGAAAAGGAGATCACATTAGCTAAGCATACCCTAAATACAAGAACACAAACTACCAAGATAAGAATTCGGTATTTGACAAGAACTTATGCAAAAACTGGAAAACAGTTTGGCAGAAATTAGAGTTACACTAAATCTTCTATCATGTACCTAAACTCCAGTTAAATATAAAAAATCGTGTAAAAAAGTTAGAGAGGTACCTTGCAAAACTATTGCTAGGAGAGAATCTTTAACCAAACACGGGATAGAGGTGATCAAAAAAGATAAAATACAAAATCATGATTAAATAAAATTTAGAAGCTTTTGTGCAAACAAAATTAACATAACTAGAATAAGAAAAGAAACTATTAGTTGGGGAAAATCTTTGTACAGGATACATAAGGAATTAATAAAAATAGATAAGACCAAAATCTAGGCAGTTTTCAAAAGATGAAATGTAAACTATCAACACCATATGAAAGAACATTTCAACTAACCAATAAGAAGAGAAATACAAGTTAAAACAGCTCTGAGGTTTTACCTTGTCTCTGTCATATTGGTAACTACAAAAGGCAATGATAAAGGTTGGAGGGGCTATGGGATGACAGAACTGTGAATTTGTCCATTCACTGTGGAAAACAATTTGGAAATCTAGAAAAAATCACTAAACTGTATATACCTTTTGATGCAGAGATATTACTATTAGACATATATACCAAGGAGACCAACAGTTGAGGAGAAATTTCCATATATAAAAAAAATCTGTTATAGCACTTTCTCTGCTAACCAAAAAAGCTGGAAACTAAGTTCCCAAGTACTCTACAAATAGATTTGTTAGGATATCAAATACTTAAATTGAAGAAGATAGCCAGGAGTGATCAAGAGAATGTCTGATGAGTTTCTCACAGACACACACCACAACCACCTTGACAAGATTAGAGATTATGGACCCTACACTGTATTAGACAGTTGACCTATTGCCTTATTGGTTATACAAGGAACTGCTGGTGCCCAGTGACAAATACTTTGAGCATGATTTGCCACTTAGAATCAAGCAGGGTCTTAAACTTAGTTTTAGGGATTTTCTGGATTAATACCAATGAAGTAAATGAACCAAAGTTAGGAAACCTAACTTTCTTGATGGAAATTAAGGCCCCCCCAGGATTAATCCTGGGTCCATGTGAAGCCATTGTTACCATAGGAGCGCCCTGGGTTGAAAGTGACAGAAAATTCCAGAGAAACTTGGAAAAGACTTCTGTGCCATAAGAGGACTAATGATCCACTTCTCAAAAGAAAAGGTTTGGACTATCTACATGAAAAATGAGGTATACATCAGACAGGACCAGTGGATGGATTTGTTTGGAATCAGGGAGAGTTTTAAGTGGGGATGGAGTCCCTGGGAAGTGTTAATGGTATTTTTAAAAATACCAAATCATATTTTTTTAAAAATTAAAAAAAAAGAAAGATACATGATAACTTTGTTGTATATTTGAAAGTAGCATTCCACTTTGTTATGGAAATGCTGATTTTATTTCTTACATTCAGAATAAAATAAATAATATTTTAAAAGTATTAGGTAATCAAAAGTTGAACCAAAAATTAATTGCCCTTTTTGGATTCGGGGTCTGAGATTTATTTGTAGTTTTAAAATCTTTTTCTTGCTATCTTAAAAAATAAATCTCCTGCCCTTCTCCTTTCTTCTTTTCCTTCTCAGTGAACTAACTCCTCATTATATGTTTTAATCTTTAAAAGGAAAAAAAATGATTTTAGCAAAATCAATCAGCACATCAATTGAGTTGGCTACCATATGCTAAAAAGTTCCCCCAACTCTGGAAAGAATGTCTGAAGATTTTATTCTTGGAAGATCACCACTTCTTTCCTCTATGCCAGGAACTCCAAGTTTAGAATTTGGGTTATTCCATTCCCCCAACTTAAACTAGGAAGACATCCCCAGGGGACACTGGGAGTTTGTGTCCCCAAATTCAAGGTACTCTGTGGTTTTAAACTCTGAAAATTATACTTCGTGATCCCCTAGCAGCATTTTTATCATTAATAGTGAGCAACAGGACTCAATTAACTTAAAGCAAAGGCACTTACTAAAGCAGCATTGTGAGAACAGTAGCTATAAAATATAAAAATGGAGGGTACTCTACCACAAAATACACAGTGGCTGTGGGAAAAGAGGGCATGTATAGAGAGGCATAAACTTAGGGAACACAGCTGGCTGTGACAATTCATGCTTCAGCACCCTAGTGTCCTTCCACTTTTCATGGTGTCCTCATATTATTCTCTCTAGGCATAGCAGCTCTGCTAGACATGCCATTCTGCTAGGTTCCTTGGGTCTGCTCCATTCTAGGAGCTCTGTCTTCAACTGAACAAGTATCTCTGCCTGCAAATGTTGTGGTCAATGGTATAGGGAGGAAGGGAGAAGAGAAGGGAGGAGGAGAAGAAGCGAGAAATCTCTTCCCCCTTCCTTCCAAGGTTCTTCTTCCACAGTTGGCTCTCTTCTCAACTGCCAGAACTCAAACTCTTCATAATTGCCTCAAGCTTTGACTAACTGAATTGTTCTCAAAAGTCAGGAAGGTCATAGCTTATCCTTGAGCCAGCCAATGGCTGGATACCCTGTAATTCCATTAAATATTAATAACTTCTTCAATTTTTCTGAAGGAATAAATATATCTTTAATCTTTAAGACCTGTATATGTGAGGAGACCTTTGATAAATTATATATCTATATCTACAAACACACACACACACACACACACACATGCACACACACACCATTTTTACTTCTCTCTGTGGTCTAAGGAATTGTAGTTGAGCAGTGATGCACATAATAGCTCCTGCAAAATTACTCTACTGTCCCCTCCTTAGCATTTATTTGCCTCCCTGACTCTTCTTTGGGAAAGGAGGTAGACACTCCTTAATTATACTGGAGATAAAAGACCATGATACCATCTGGCTTTTAATCAAGTGTTTTTATTCACAGACATTTTCTCAGAAGGACCAATTACTTCAGGTAACTTGTTGGCACCTTCAGGATCCAGAACCATGGCAAAAATAAAGACAAAAAGCAAAGTGTTTAACCAAGCAATATACCTCTCCTCTCTAGTCCTAGAAGTTCAACTAAAAATTAATAGATACCATAACTTTGGTAAAGTAACAAGATATAAAACACTCCCCCAATTATCAATCTTTTTGTCTATAACCAACAAAATTCAACAAAGAAAAAAAGAAATTCCATTCAAAATCATTTTTTAAAGTTTTAAAACTGGGAGTTCATCTATGAATGCACATGTAGGAATTATATAAATGAAATTACAAAACATTCTTTGCAGAAACAAAGGATGATTAAAATAATTGGGTAAGAATTAGTTGGTCATAATTGGGCTTTGCTACTATAATAAAAAATACAATAGTGCCCAAATTAATTTATACATTCAGATAAAACTGCCAAATGATTACTTTATGGAATGAAACAAAATTATAAGAAAATCTGTTTGAAGATGAAGAAAAGAAGATATACCAGCAGTAACAAATCTCAAACTATACTGCATGGTAGAAATCATCAAAAAGAGTTTGGTACTGGTTAAAATTTTAAATAGCTGATCAGTGAAACAAATCAAGAACACAAAACTGAGAAGAATACAGTAACATGGTGTTCAACAAATCCAAGGACACAAACTACTGTGTTAAGAACTCATATCATTCTACAAAAATTGCTAGGAAAACCTACAAAGCAGTCTGAGAAAAATTAGGCATAAATCAACATCTAAACCATTTGCTACAAATAAGCACCTACTAGATATGACATAGATATAAAGGATCATGTTATAAACAGGTTATAGCAGATGGGAAAAAAATATTGTTTATGCTTATGAATAGGGAGAAAATTATTGACCAAACATATGATAGATATGATCACAAGAGACAAAATGGATCATTTTGATAACATAACATTGAAAAGGTTTTGCATGAACAAAACAATGCTGTTAGAATTAAAAGGGAGACAGTTAACAGGGGGGAAATCTTTTCAGCAAATTTCTCTAATAAAGGTCTAATAATCAACATATGTAGGAACTGATACAAATATATAAGAACAAGAGCTATTCCCTGTTAGATAAATGTTCAAAGGACAGGAGCAGGAAGTTTTTAAGGAAACAGAAGAAGGGAAGGTAACAAGGATTTATTAAGCACCTTGTGCTAGATGCAGTGGTAAATGCTTTAAAATATTGTCCTCACAAGAACCCTAGAAGATAGGTGCTGTTATTATTCCCATTTTACAGTTGGAAAAGGTGAGGCAGCAGGCAGTAAGTGGCTGCTTACACAGCTAGGAAGTATCTGATGCTGGAGTCAGGAGTTCCTGACTCCAGGCAGATCACTCTAGCCAATGCACCACCTGGCTGCCAAACTATCAACAACCATGCTTTGAATAAATGCTCCAATTACTAAAAATATAAAATAAATATAAATATTTGCAACTCTGAAGTTTTATCTTGTAGCTAGAAAATTAGCACTGGTGACCCCCCAAAAATGACAATTATTAGAGGGGCTATGGGAGGAAAGACATACTGATACACTGTTGGTGGATTTGTGCAGTGATCAAACCATTCTGGAAATCAGTTTGGGACTATACCCAGTCAGTAAACTTTGTATGGCATTTGATCTAGGTGAAGAGGTTTCCCAAAGAGGATTAGGACTGCCTGAGACCCTAAAATACCAACATACCGGGTGCTGCAGAAAGAGAAAAAGTAAAGTTTGTTGAAAGTTCAAGTTTGCCATATGGGGTAGACTCTTAAGGAGCCTGTCTATGCTAGGTTGTTCTATGAAGCTTTCACACAGAGCAAGTCTGTGCTAAGCTATTCTATGGTGCTCTCTCAGATGGAGGGAAGATGGGGTCTTACATATAGAGGAATCTAGGGGTGGTTCAGAGGAGGCACCTGGGGAGGGTCTTCAGGAGGAGCCAATGAGGTCTGACTCCAGTAATGAGTTTGGGGAGGGACTTCAGGTGAAGCTAATGAGGTCAGACTCCAGTAATGAGTTTGGGGAGGGACTTGAGGTGGAGTTAATGATGTCAATACAAGAGTGGATTGATATTTTGATAGGCTCCAGGGTGGGAAGCAGATGGACAGTGGAGGGCTAGGCTAGCAACAGAGGCTGGGGCCCATCCAAAATGAAATACTTATGGCCTCTGCAAAAGCCTCCTGAAGTGGGAAGATTCAATCAGACTTGAAGGGGTTTCCCAGAGCATGTACCTCAAAGATTCAAGGAGAGCTCAAGGGGGCAAAGGGGGGAGGCGGTCCAGAGCCTACACCTTATCATAGGGATTCTACTGCTACACTATGCATATAACCCAAAGAGATCAAAGACTGAAAGAAAGGCCCAGGTGTGCAAAAATATTTACAGCAGTACTTTTTTGTTATAGCAAAGATCTTAGAAACAAAATGGGTACTCACCAACTGGGGAGTGGTTGAACAAATTGTGGTACAGGAATATAATAGAATATTATTGCCCCATAAGAAATGACAAAAATTATAGGTTTAGAAAAACCTATAAGAACTGATGAGTTCTCAGAACCAGAAAAAACTATTTGAAATAATTAAGAATATTGTAATTTAAGATTTTCCAGATCTCAGGAGCATGGCCTTAATCCCCAAGGGATTTGGAAGAGATAACTATATAGGATCCTTGAACAAAGAATGGTCAAGGTTGAACAAATGTTCAGAGTTTAAGAGTTCAGTTAATGGTTTGTTTCATCAAACAGTAAAATAGTCACCTAACTTTTGCCATAAACTTGAAGAATCAATGTCCCTTTGACCAATTCCTTTTAAAGATTCTTTAGATGATCAAACTATGAACTTGAGAACTATTTCCAATAATTGAAGTAATCAATGTCTTTTCCCCTCTCTTACTCTGACAACTACCCAACTATCTTCAGGTATTAACTAGACTAAGGTATTTTCTATATTGAGTCTGGTTGTTGCTGTTGTTGTAGAGTCCTTTCAGTTATATCTGACTCTTTTTGTCTCCATTTAGGTTTGTCTTGGTTTTCCATTTCCTTCTCCAGCTCATTTACCTAATGGGGAAACTGAGACAAACAGGGTGAAGTGACTTGCCCAGAGTCACATAGCTTGTAAGTGTCTGAGACAAGATTTGCACTCAGGTAGATGAGTCTTCCTTACTCCACAGCTGGTTCTATCCACTGTGCCACCTAACTGCCTTGATCTCTTTCCTGGACCTTAGCTTTATTCCTATCCATTTGTGCTTTTTCCTCAAAGAAAGAGATCAGTCTTGAGTTAGAGGAAAAGGATTAGTGGAAGGTGGTTGTTTCTTGAGAAAATTAATTCAGTACTTACAATGATTCCTTGCTTCTGGTAAAACTAGAAAGAATATTAGAGTGGAGAAAGATTTATTTCTTAATATTTTCGGTTGTAACAGAAAGGAGACTTCTGTGGAAGGGAAGGACCCATCTTTACACTACCCCACCTGGAGTCTGATTTTGAATTCTGAATGACTGCCCCTGAAGAGAACCACAAGTTGGAAGCTCCCTTTTCTTCTGCCCCTGGTGGAATACTCCAAGGCAGGGGTGAGGAAGCTCAGACCCTAAAACCCCATGTGGCCTTCTAGGTCTTTAAGTGTGGTCCTTTGACTGAATCCAAATTTTACAGAACAAATTCCTTTATTTTTATTAATAAATTTTATCATTCTTTAAATATCTTTGCCTTTTTTTAGAGTGAACATATTTGAAATATCAAAGAATAAAATAAGTTTCAATGAAATAATCCTCTCAGATTGACTGGCATAATTAGAACATCAGTAAGACATAGGGGTTAGATTGACAGCTGCTATACTCATTGCTTGTTCTAACTTCCTTTGCCTGACTGGCAGCACTAAGCACATGAGGCTGGTTGGAGAGAATTTATGGGAGTCAAATATGCCAGTCTGTTATCAGCTTTTGACACTGGTGCACCGTGTTTCTGTTTGAAGTGGAATCTGTGAATAGTTGCACAGCTTGACAGTATTTTTAATTCTATCTGCTTAATAGCCCATCATGTCAAAGAAGACAGCTGAAGGAAGAAAACAGGTTTTCTCTAATGAAGACTGGGGGTTGCAATATTATCTTGTTTCTGCTTAAGATAAGATGATTTCCTTGCTTTGTGATACTGCAATATCAACCTTTGAGAAATTCAATGCTCATCAGCATTATAACACTTATAAACACTACAAGTACTTGACATTTGACGTAGAAGTTTGAAAGTTTTTTATTGCAGAAATTAAAAGATGAAAAGCAAAGACGATTCTTTCAAGCAGCAATAAGACCTGGAAATAATGCCCTTGAGCAACTCAAGAAGTAGTCTATATACTTGGGGGAAAGGCGGTGCTATTCAGTAATGTAGAAATTGTAAAAGAATGCATTGTTGAAGTTGTAGGGTGCTTAGATCCCTATGACATTTCAAAGTATAAACTGCCTTTTTCAAGGAGAACCAAAACTAATCAGCAGTTTGAATTAGCCTTCATCTTAACAGAACAACTTGATTCAATACTTCAAAAGGAAAATATGTATTATTCAACTGCTTTTGACGAATCAGCTGATACTACTGAGTTGGTGTAGGTTTTATACTCCATCTAGCTAATAACAGAAGATTTTCCTTGCTATGGAGACTTACTCTCTTTGGGCAGAGTGAACATCTCCTGTGAACAGAACATAGGGCATAGATATCTTCAACAATTTTTGAATTTGGTAAATTTAGTGAGTGTGTGTACAGGTGGTGCACCTTTCCATGACAGGAAAACATTAAGAGCTTATTGCACAGATTTAAAGAAAAGCATTAACAGATTCAGTTGCTCTCATTTCTCTTCATTCCATCTTGAACAGCAAAATCTCTGTGTTAAAGATATTATTTCAAATAATGTTTTGCAACATGTTGTAAGTATTGTTAACTATATTTGTGCAAATGCAACATGGTATCATAAGTTTTGTAACATGCTAAATTTGAATGATGAGGTATTCAGTGTTGATTTCCCTTATCTTTCTAAATTGCATGGGCTATTGCAGGGATAGGTGTTAACCAAAATTTTGTTTTTGTGAGAACAGATAGTTAAATTTTATGAAGAACAGAATGAGCAAAGTGAATTATTGCAAGAAGATTTCTATAGGAATTCTGCATTTCTTTGTGGTATCATGTAAAATCAGATCAACCTGAATATTTGTTTCAAATTTTTTTTATTTTAGACAAATACAAAACTTGAATATGTAATAAGAAAAAAGAAACATTATAAACTTAAATACAAAATAAGAAAAGAAAAAATGTCATGTGCATAGCAGAGCAAGAGTACTCAGAATATATAACAGTACATTATCATTTCAAGAAAGCCTATGTATTAAATACTGTGCTTTCTGTTGAAAGCTGTCCAGCTTTTCTTTGCTTCCTTGTAGGTTTTTTTTCTCTGCTCTATCCTTTTTACTTTGTTCTTTTTCCCCCCTTCCTCCCTGCTACCTATCACCTAAAGGCTACAATTGAGCATGGTTCCATTTATGTATTTATACATTTATATATAGGTATTCAGATACACATACATACATGTCTGTGTACACACACACGTACATACATACACATATACTTTCCCTAAGAGATTCTACTCCTCATCTTGTTTTTATGTTTGTGTATATCTTTTTGTTCCTATCTTTCCTAACTCCTCTACTTTACTTCTACTTGTTACCTTGCCCTCCGATTACTTAACTTTCCCCCTCTCCAGCAATCCCTCCATTATCCACCCATTTCCCTGAATCTAAACACCCTTCTATATTCCCATTTAACCCTCTCCCATTCCCTAAAGATCCCTCCTTTATCCTCTCCCCCTCACTATCCCCTTAGAGTTTTATTTCTTTTTAAATTTAAAAGACTTTTATATCTAAACAAATTTTAGAGTTCCAGAACCCACAAAATTACCAAAAAACACATCTCCCACTGGGGGCAGTCCAGCAGGTGGGACAGGAAGGGCTCATCACAGAGCCCTGGGAGCCAAGCCCTGCCTGACCTGAAACTCTGGCTTAACCCAGGGTAGTCAGGACAAGTTGAAGCTGGAGAATGTAACATTGGCTGCTGTGGCAGTTTCCAGAATTATCAATCCATAAGAAACAAGGACAAAGTGAAAGGTCAGTGGAACTCAGCTAAATTTGAGGGAGAAAAGCAATCTGGCCACTCCCCCAGGGCAAGAAAGCAGCAGAAGCAGAGGAGATGAGCATCATATGATCATCACTCTCATTGGTTCTGATTTAAAGAGGGATTAATACAAACGGCTAAGTTTAGATTCTAACATGAAAAGACACAAAAACTCATAAAAATAGAGGGAAAAGAGGGAGGGAGAGTAGCAATGCATGAAATTTACTAGCATTGGTTTGGGTTCAAGGAGGGAATAACATACTCTGTTAAGAATAAAAATCTATTGGGGCGGCTAGGTGGCGCAGTGAGTAGAGCACCGGCCCTGGAGTAAGGA
>CM053593.1:374191231-374209564 GCA_028646575.1 Pseudocheirus occidentalis
TGCCTTTCTCAGTTTCTTCATCTGTATAATGCACATAAAGACAGTACTAGGTCCCCAGGCAAGGAAGGTCAAATGAAATAATATTTGTAATTTGAAATTCTTAAGTCACTAGATAAAATCTCACTAGTATTATTATAGTCAAGGGAAACTTGACTATAGGTGGTGTCCTATAGGTGGTGTCAGGTGGTGTCCAATCAGGAGGTGTCCAAAGGCTCACTCTGCTCCTCTAGCCCATCCAAGAGGCAAGAATCAGACCTCAGCAGCAGCCCCAAGGGGCATGATTATCATTGAACTTATTTCTGAAATCTTGTTTATTTCTCATTTTACTTAGTTTGTAATGAAAAAAATCAGTTCTCTTTCCTTCCTACCCAATCCCTCCATGAAATGAAAAAAAAATCTATTTAATATGCAATATGAATATTCAAGCAAAATGTATTTTCCAGCAAAATTAATTCACATACATTAAAATAGATGTGTGTATGCCTCTATTTATTTATATATGTGTACATTTGTATGTATTCATGAATATATAAATAAATGTGTTAAGTGTGAGTGTGTATACACAGATATACACATAATCTTTTTTTGGTACTCTGAGTCTGTCATTACTGTGTCAAGAGAGGAGTAGCATCCTTTGTCACTGTTCCTCTAGAATCATGATTGGTCATTGCACTTCTTGGAAGTTTTTAATTCTTTCAAAGTTATTTGTGTTAATGAAGATCTTATTGTAAAAATTGTTCTCTGGTTCTGCTGACTTCACTCTGCGTGTATTCAGACAAGTTTTCCAAGGTTTCTCTGAAACCCAGGACCTTCCTGTCTGGGGAGTGAAATCCTGAAAACTTCTCAGAATGGATCTTATAAATTGGTGCCAGTTCTGACTGTCTACTTTACCCTCCCCCCCCTTTACTTCTGCTTTCAATCAGCAGAAAGCCCTTTCAGAGTCTTTTGACCTCCACCATTCTTTACTATTGCCCTGGTGACCTTTCTTGCTCCCCCTCCCTGGCTTAGGGACCCTTTCCCCTTTCCCTAGCTGTCAGTCAGCATCCTTGTTCTTTGAAAGCCTGTTTCCCAGCCACTGAGAGATAGTGGTGGGTTTCCCTGTTACTTGCCATTGGGCAAGCTTTTTGCACCCAGACTTGAGTTCATCTCTCAATCAATGGGAGAAGAGACAGGCGAGGGAAGGGGGCTTGACTGTGTTAGGGTTTACAATGTTCACCCCACACTGCACATCTCTCCTTCATGATGAGTCATGGAGAAGACCACCCTCTTCTCCTAAGGGAAGAGAATAAATTCCTGTTCTTATCCTAAGAGATCTCTGTGTTCTTGATTAATTTTGGATGAGATTTTTCATCCCAAACATTCCCAATACAAAGAACAGAACAAGTTTGGGGTAAGGGGACTAGAGATCCTGTAGTCCTGCAGGAGTGAGGTAGGATTGATAGCCCCTTGTTGGTAAAGAGGGAAATTAAGCCCCTTCCCATTGTCCCCTTGGAGAGAGGCTTGGGGGAGAGGACAGGAGGCACAAACTGTTTCAAACTTTAATGAGAAAAGGCTGATTTCTTACTCCTTTCCCCTTCTAACTCAGTAGAAATAACAAGCATTTAAATAACCCTTTAGTGGTGGCAAAATGCTTTGCCTTCTTGCATATGACCCACACAATAACCCTGCTAGGTATGATTATTACCATACTTTTATAAATGAGGAAACAAACGATCTCCTCAGACAGAAGCCAAGGGTCCCACAGCTTGAAAGTGTCTAAGGTGGGATTTGGCCTCAGGTCTTCTGACACCAAGTCCAGGTTCTCTCCACCCTGCCACTTGGCTACTAAACTGAGGTCTCTCACTTTGTCTGTCTCTACTGCCAAGGCTTTGCCAATCAGGGAAACAAGCTGAGGCCCTGAGGGTGGCTTTGCTGAATGGTCTCTGCCCTCCCTCTGCATCTGGCTCCAGATGCACCAACTGACCCATTGCCAGACACCTTCTAAGAGAGAGGGATAATAGGGAAGTTTCAAGCTCTGCCACACGGAGTGACAGCAAGTCCTTGCCTATGGGCACCCTGACAAAAAACTAACAGATTCCTCCGGGCATCACATGCACACAGACAGAACATCCCTCCCACACACCTGCTCCCTCACCCTCCTCCTCGCTACCTCCCAGGCTCTGCCTCAGTTTCTCTTCCCTTGTCTGCAGCAGCACAGCCTCTTCTTCCAGTTTCTCTATGGAAATTCTTCTATGCCCTCAATCCACTATAAGCTCCTGGAGGGCAGAGCCTTGTTTTCCTTCTTGTTTATGCATTTCCCACATCTACTATGCTAAGTGACCACTGGTACATAGATACTTAATAAATGCTTGTGATCACAAAGTCTCAAAAGCTTTTGACCTTGTCAACATTCCATCTTCTTTGCACCTTTCCAAGAATGTAGGGAGCCCATGTTCTAATGGGGAAGACAGTATACAAAAAGAAAACTGCAAAGGTGGGTCAGAACTCTGGCTCTAAAATCAATTCAACCTAATCTAAAGTGTCCAAAGCTGCAGAGAGGCCATAAAGGATGAGTTGGATGTGTTGGAGGTCTCTGTCATCCCCCCAGCCAGCTGTGATGGAACCCAAGTGATGTGTATACAAATGGTTCCCTAAAAGTTAAAAATAATATTAAACCTTGCTTTTCCAATACTTTGTGAGGCCCTGTAGGTTATTCTGTAACTTGAAAGCATCCTGAAGTCTCTTCCCCTTATCTTGAAACTGTAGCAAAAGAATTGCATTTGTCTCCCCTATCCTATGTTCCTGGGTTCTTTTAATTTTTAAACTGTATCCTCCTGCCCTGTCCTTAAATCCTTAAATCATAAAGAATTCCTACTGTCTCCCCCATCCTACATTCTAAAATCCTTTCTTGTCCTGTTTTTAATCTTTAATCCCCCATAAAAACCCTAAAACCACATCATCATTCTGAAACCACTATGTAAGAATAATACTCTCAAATATCAGGATCTCAGCTTTCTTGCTAAGGAATCCTGTGTTTCCTTACACAATAAATAAAGTTCTCAATGGCTACAGAGAAGGTCTAATTGAATTGTTTCAGAGCTGAGCCACTCACCCAACTCTAAACCTTAACTCAGGGAAGGGGTCATCAGGGAGAAAGTAGGACCCTATCATGGGTGTGATGTGCTTTGAGAGATTCAGAATTGTCCCAAAGACCAGAGTATGGACAGGGTCATTTGGAATGAATTCACAGAATCATGCATACTTTAGGCCAAGTTGGAAAAGGTTTATTGTAATGCCTCCATGGCAGGTAGAATTCCTGAAGGAACTTGCAACTTAACAGGAATGTTGCTAAAGCTTATATAGGAAAAGCAGTGGTTGATCTGGCAGATGTGCTAATTGGGTGATAAGTTACAACCTTGGTCACTGGAGCCATTAATACAGGAAACCAGGAGAAGGGGTTTCTCAGGGGTGTATTTTTGGTCTGTTACATCTGTAGCAAGATAGCTTCGAGAGTTGATGTCTATAGCTTGACCTCTGAATTGAATATGATAACTTTGAGAATCAATATATAATAATTCTATAGTTACAAGGTAGTCCTCTTTCTAGAAGAGAGTTTCTTCAGAGGTCAGCCTGTTCTTGTGATGGGGAAGGATAGTTTGTTTTACTGGAACCTACCACGAGTAATTGTTGGGAAAGATAGTTTGTCCTATTGGGGCAGTCAGGTGTTATTACCAATCATAGGGTGCTTGGGCTGCAGAGAAATCTGTCAGGGATGGTGTTTTGAGACTAGGGAGAAATGTGATCTTGAAATTGGGGTCCAAGCACAAACACCCAATCACCCCATTAGGGGATTAAGTTCAGAGATACAAAGAAGCAAACCTGGGGGGGGGGGTGGAACCCTCCCCTCTGTCCTTCCATGGAAACCTTCTCTAATTGAGGAGAAGCTGGAGGGAATTAGAACTGTTCCCTAAGGAGGCCACAGGTAACACTGAGAGGACTTCCCTGAAAGTAAGATTTCTGCTTTGGGAGTGGGGCAGAAGAAGGACCTGATACTTCCTGGTAGAGCTACTGGGGCCCCATCCCTACCCTCTTCCTGGCTCTGCCCCACCTCAAACTGGAACCCTTCTTTGGGCCATTCCTAGGGACAAGTTCCTGGGCTCCAGCTTTCCCTCATTGCCCTCCCACCTGACTATTTCTGAGAGCTCTCTCCTTGCTTCTGAAACATACACATAAGCCAGCTGTTATCTAGGTTCCTCTCTGGACCCACCTGGTTTTCTTTTTTTTTTTTTAATTTTTTTTTAGAAGCGGTGTAATCAATGTGGTGAACAAGGGAAAAAAAGAAACAAAACCAAACAGAAAAGAATGATAGCATGTATTGCTTCAGTCGCCATTTAAACTCTGGTCTTTCTGGATCTTTCTCTGAGTGTAGACATCTCCTTCCATCCTGAGACTTATAGAGTTGTCTTTTAACTGTGCATTGCTAAGAGGAGTCCAGTTTATCAAAGTTGGTCGTCACACATATGACATACATGTGACTGTGTACAAATTTTTCACGGTTCTGCTCTTCTAACTTAGAATCAATTCATATAATCCTCTACACATAATTATGAAGTCCATCTCTTTCCCACTGCTTATAGCACAATAGTATTCCATTACACTCATATACCATAACTTAAGCCATTCCCCAAGTGATGGGAATCCCCTAAATTTCCAGATTTTTTTACACCACAAAGAGAGCTGCAATAAATATTTTTGTACATATGAGTCCTTTTCCCACTTCTATGATCTATTTGAGATACAACCACCAAAGTGGTATTACTGGGTCAAACGGTATGCAATTATTTATACCCCTTTGAGCACAGTTCCAGATTGCCCACCAGAATGGTTGTAACAGTTCACAGCTCCACCAACAATGCATTAGAGTTCCAATTTTTCCACATCTTCTCCAGCACTTGTCATTTTCCTGTTTTTTCATCTTAGCCAATCTTACTGGTGAGATATGGTACCTCAAAGTTGTTTTGATTTGCATTTCTTGAATCAATAGTGTTTTAGAGCATTTTTTCATATATTTAAAGATATCTTTAGTTTCTACCTCTGTAAATTGCCTGTTCATATCTTTTTGACCATTTATCAATTGGGGAATGACTTGCATTCTTGTAAATTTTACTTAATTCCCTGTATATTTTCAAAATGAGGCCTTTATCAGAGACAGTGGTCTTAAATATTCTTTCCCAATTTCCTACTTCCCTCTTAATCTTGGTTACATTGGCTTTGTTTGTACAGAAACTTTTGAATTTAATGTAATCAAGATGATCCATTTTGCATTTTATAATGCTCTCCAACTCTTCTTTGGTCATAAAGTCTTCCCTACTCCATAAATCTGATAGATAAACTATTCCTTGCTTCCCCAGATTAGTTACAGCATCAACCTTTATACGTAGATCATGCACCCATTTAGACTTGTCTTTTGAATATGGCATTAGATGATGGTCTATGCCCAGTTTCTGCCATGCTATATTCCAATTTTCCCAGCATTTTTTGTCAAATAATGAATTCTTAACCCAGAAATGGGAGTCTTTGGGCTTATCAAACAGTATATTACTACAGTTGTTGACTACTGAGTCTTTTGTACCCAATCTATTCCATTGATCCAGTACTCTATTCCTTAGCCAGTACCAGGCAGTTTTGAGGACTACTGTTTTATAATAGAGATTAAAATCTCATATGATTAGGTATTAAAATCTGGTATGGTTAGGGACCCATCTGGTTTTCAAAAGAAGACAAACAGCTGCCTTCCTTTAATGGTGAAGATGTCAGTCAACACCACAACCTCCAGAAATAACTGTAGGTGACACCCTGGACCTTACAGTCCCTATCATAACCCTGGGAAATGAAGCATCTCCAATCTATTGTCCATGAGTGAGTAGGAGAAAATTTTACAGCGAATGCTTTGGGTCAGGGGTGGAAAACCTTTTCATGATGGAAGGCTGCATTAATATTTATCTGCAATCAAACAGTCCACCATTCTTCAGTTATATATATATATATATATATATATATATATATATATATATACTTTAAAATGTACATTATTTTGGAAAAATCTAACTACTATGTACTTCATAATTTCAAAAAATAAAAGCCATTTGTTAATTATGAGGTTAACTAACTTTTTTAGTGACTTTGTTGTGTCTGATTTATGTTGGAAAACATTTGAATATTTGGTTGCACCATGTAGCCCCGAGTTTCAGTTGACTGTAAATGGGGTATCAGTCATTTAGGACCTTAAGGGCATCTTGATTTGAGTTAGGTAGGAGAATGTAGATTTGCAGCAACAAGTGGGTGAATAACAAGAAAGTATTTTTCAAGCATGTGGCTGAAGGTGTGGATTTTTCCACTGCATTTTCTACTGCATTTTTCCAAATTTGAATTGGATCTTCCTTAGCACCAAAGAATGACTTCAAAATGTCACCTACTGAGAGCTCAATCAATTCTCCAGTGCCTTGGTGATATTAGCTTGATGAGGCTGAAATGCTCATCTGAGTGTGATATCATGATTCTCAAAGTCAGGTAACCTTTCATTAGATTCTCCAATTAACAGGTGTATAACAGCTTCAGAGTCTTCTAATGATTAGCATATACCATGCTGTTCATTAATAGCTAACTAGGGGAAATGTTTGTCCAAAATTTCCTTTAGAAGAAATGTTTTGAAAAAAGACAACTTTTTTTTTGAAAATGCTTGGAATTGTGTATGTGTGTGTGTGTGTGTGTGTGTGTGTGTGTGTGTGTGTGTGTATGACATATATATAGACTTAGTTTTACCTTGCAAAGAAATAGTCAAGTTGAGGGATCCTCTGCTGTTAAGAAACACCAGACCTAGCTGTGTTGCTAGGTGAGAAGGAACCAGCAGGTACCCTGAGAATGCAGAAGCAGTGGGGCCAAGAGTCTGGTGCAGCCATGGTTTGAGTTCAAGGTCAGAGAGGAGAAACAAAGTGGATCAGAGACCAGAGGCAGCATCTCCCATATACCATGACTAGAGATGATTATAAAAACTCAATTATTACCAAAAAAGGGACAGGCAAAGGAGAGAGTATCCAACCATAGAGAGCTACTATGGGAATAGAGAATTCCAGAGTTTTTCTTTAGAGGGGGATATTGAAGCAAAGAAACCTTCTTCTACCCCCCAAAGACTAATGTCAAATGGTAACCTGCCCAAAAAGAATTCATTGAAGAACTTTAAAAAAGCCTTAAAAATCAGTTGAGATAGGAACCCAACTAACAGCTCTGGCAACTGTGAAAATCTCAGCTTTTAGGGACAAGATTCTCCCCTCTGGAAGCAGAGTTCTACTATGGCAAAAAGGTCAAAAGTCAAGTAATTGACTGGCAACATGAGCAAGCAAAGGAAGCAAAACAAGCACAGCTTTCCAACTTTAAATTGCTTTTTGGGGAACAAAAAGGATCAAAGCATGGATCAGGATGAAGACAACACAGTTAGAACTCCTGCACCAAAAGCTTCCAAGAAGAATATGAATTGGTTACAGGCCATAGAGGAACTTAAGAAGAATTTTGAAAACCAAATATGAGAAGTGGAGGAAAAATTGGGTATGAGAATTGGAAATTCTCATATTGGAAATGAGAATCATGCAAGAAAATCATCAAAAGAGAGTCAATAACCTAACTGAAGAAAATAACACCTTAAAAAATAGACTACCTTAAATGGCAAAAGAGCCTCAAAAAGCCAACAAGGTGAAGAATACCTTAAAAAACTTACTTTGCCAAATGGAAGAAGAATTTCAAGAGCTCACTGAAGAGAATCATTCATTCAGAATTAGATTGGAGCAAATGGAAGCTAATGACTTTATAAGAAATCAAGATACTATTAAAAAGATCAAAATAAATGGGAAAATAGAAGGCAATGTAAATATCTCCTAGAAAAACTACTGACCTGGAAAACAGATGCAGGAGAGACAATTTTAAAATTATTGGATTACCTGAAAGCCATGATAAAAAAAAGGACCTAGAAATCATCCTTCAAGAAATTCTCAAGGAAAATTGCCCTGATGTTTTAGAACCAGAGGGCAAAATAGAGGTTGAAAGAATTCACCTCTTGAAATTCACTGATCACCTCTTGAAAAAGATCCCCAAAAGAAAACTTTTAGGAATATTATAGCCAGGTTCTGGAGTTGCCAGATCAAGGAGAAAACATTACAAACTGCCAAGATGAAACAATTTGAATATTGTGGAAACACAATTAGGATAACACAGGATCTGGCAGCTTCTACATGGAAGGGTCAAAGGGCTTGGAAGATGATATTCTGTAGGTAAAAGTATCTGGGATTAAAGCCAAGAATCACCTACCCAGCAAAACTGAGTATATTGTTTCAGGGGAAAATATGGTCATTCAATGAGTTGGAGGACTTTCAAGCATTCTTGATGAAAAAATCAGAGTTAGATAGAAAATTTGACATTCAGATACAAGAGGCAAGAGAAGCATGAGAAGGTAAACAGGCAAAAGAAACCATAAAGAACTTATCAAAGTTGAACTATTTACATGCTTACATGGAAAAACAATGATTTTAACTTATGAGACTTTTCTCAGTATTAGGATAGGTGAAGGGAATATAAATGTGTATCTATGAATACATACATATATATGTCTACACAGGAGGGTATAAGGGCATATGAATACATATGTGAGTGTGTGTGTGTGTATATGTACAGGTATATATAGACAGAGGGTACAGGATCAAATTGAATGGGGAGAAATGGTACTTAAAAGTTGAAATTGAGAGTGAGAGAGGAATATAAGGAGAGGAGATGGGGAGAGACAGAATGGGTTTAATTATCTCATATAGAAGAGGCAAGGGAAAAGTGTTATAATGGAGGGGAAGAGCAGGAAGGCAAAAGGGAATGGGTCAACCTTACTCTCATTGAATTTGGCTTAGGGAGGGAATGACATGCACACTAAATAGGGTATGTTGCCCTACAGGAGAGTAGCAGGGAAGGGGATGAGAGGAGGTATGATGGAGGGGGGGCAGGTTGTGGTGAAGGTAGTTAGAAGCACATACTTTTGAAAATGGACAGGGTCAAAGTAGATAATAGAACAAGTGGGGAGGAGCATAGGATGAAGGGAGATTGTCAGTCCTTCACAATATATCCACTATGGAATTGTTTTGCCTAGCTACACAGGTACAACTTATATTGAATTGTTTATCTTCTTAGTAAGTGTGGGTGATGAGCAAGGAAGAGAAAGAATCTGGAATTCAAAGTTTTAAAATCACATGTTTAAAAAATACATTGTTTTTATGTTTTTTAACATGCAACTGAGAAATAAGATATACATTCACTGGGGTATTGAGATCCATCTTGCTCTACTGGAAAGTTGGAGGTGTCATGGGGGACAATATAGGAGAGAGCAGATTGGGGTAGGGGGTATACAGTGGGATTGCTGTTTTGGGGTGTTAGATAGGGGAAGGATGAGGAGAAAATTTGTAACTCAAAATCTTGTGGAAATGAATGATGTAAATTACAAATAAACATAAAATTTAATTTAAAAATATCAAATGAGATAGAACAAAAATTAAAAAGAAAAGTAAGGATAATAGAAGAAAAAACAAGATTATAACAAGAAAGTAAACCAATTAGGAAAGGAGATACAGAATCTTAAGGAAGAAAATGATTCCTTGAATATTAGAATTGGGCAAGGGGAAGCCAGCAAAGTAATAAGACCAAGAAATTTACATATATATATGTATATATATGTATATATAGATGTATACACACACGCATGCACACATGTGTATGTATATGTATTGTATATGTATGCACACACATATGTATATATGTGCACATACATGCATGTACACACATATGTATATACACACTTATACACAGACACATTTTATATATATATATATATATGATATATAATTTTAAAAATAGAAGAGAATGTGAAATATCTCATGAGAAAAACCATGGACCTAGAGAACAGATCAAGAAGAGAAAACATAAGAATAATTGGACTTTCTGAAAGTTCTGATCAAGAATCTTGATATAATAATATAATGAATAATTTTTTTAAAGTTGTCCTGAAGCATTAGACCAAGAAGGGAAAGTAGAAATCGATTTAAAAAAAACCCAGCAATCGTCACCTGAAAGAGATACTAGAAGGAAAACTCACAGGAATAATATAGTTAAAGTCTGAAACCCTCAGATCAAGGACAAAATACTAGGAGCAAAAAGAAAAACACCACTTATATATGATTGTACTGTTGTGCAGAGAATAAGAGCCAGCCCAGACCTGGGTTCAACATAAGTTTAGGTGTAGATTTATTAAGCAAGCGTGACTACTCAAGTGTATTCACTCAAATGAGTAGGAGTTTTTTGTGGGGTACAGACTTGATTATATAAGCCAAAATCACAAAATCCACAATAAAGGAGGGGAGTTAGCAGAAGCCATGATGTACAGAAGCAAAAAACAGCCATTGGTAAGATCTATAGTTCAGGGCTAATTTGAGAATATGGTGCAAGGGTGCAACTTTCCTGTGACATGGGGCCATCCAAGAACAGGGTGGAAGGCACAGGGTGAAGGGTCATACTCAGAGCTTCCAGAGCAGGGTGGAGGGTCATGGGGTAAAGGGGACTGGGATTCCCCAGAACAGACTAGGGTCATGTTCTGGGCAAAAAGGGTGGGGGACCTACTTGGTCAGGGGAACTGGACAGGGTGGTCCCTAGTAAAGATCCTTGCACCATAACGAACCTTATACACTAATAATTCTAGGAGAATATATAAAAGGCTGATTAGGGAAGGAGGGGTCAGGGAACTACGCCTTGAGCAATATGCCCAGACATGTCATAAACAGTTTTCAAGCTATTACAAAATGTAGAATAGAAATATAAAAGGGGCTTAATAGTGGGCCACAAATCAGGTGGTGTGTGATGACCTGGGATTTGAGTTTGTGTACAACAGTAACATAATTAGAATCACACAAGACCTAGCATTGGCAACACTAAAAGATCTCAGATTAAGGAAGAGAAAAAGAACTGGGCCTCTGGTCAAAAATATTGTACCCAGCAAAGCTAACCACAATTTTAAATGCATAAAAAATGGACATTTGATCTACTATCAGACTTTCAGAACTGTTAAAAAAAAAAAAAAGACCTGAACTCAATAGAAGACTTCACATAAAAAAGTCCAGAGCAATATAAGGTGCATACTAATGACCAAGGGACTAAATAAAGATAGAATGTTTACCTTTTCTGTATAAAAATATAAAAATTTGTCTCAAACTGCTACTAGTAAATAGGTAGTTTATAAGAAAGATTGGGATAGACCTGAGTATATGACTTTAAAAAGTAAAACTATGCAAAAACAGCTAAAAGAGCAATGATCTTAGACAAATAAGGTACAAGAGGAAGAACCAATACAAAGGAACTAGATGGGGAAGGGGGACTGTTAGTTCTGGAAACTTACTTTCATCTGGAATGGCATTTTCCCCTTAAGAGGGGGAAATGCATATACTTCTAGAAGAGTGTAAAAGTCTTCTACATTTAAAGTATTGCATGAAGTTCTGTTAAGATGAAGACTAATTGAAGCTGCTGATCAGTTATGTTTCTCCTTGAAAAAGGCAGTTTATGCTTTGAAATATTATACAGAACTAAGCATCCTACAACTTCACCAATTCATCACTGAATGGCTTCCCCTTTGCCCCAAGCACATAAGCTATTCCATGAGTTGTTCTAGTGACATTATTTCCAGGTCTTATTCCTGCTTGAAAGAATTGTTTTTGCTTTTGCTTTTCATCTTTTAATTTCTGCAATACAACCTTTCAAGCA
Organism: Pseudocheirus occidentalis; assembly: GCA_028646575.1. Lineage (NCBI taxonomy): Eukaryota > Metazoa > Chordata > Mammalia > Diprotodontia > Pseudocheiridae > Pseudocheirus > Pseudocheirus occidentalis. Next base: position 374,203,046 of record CM053593.1, read on the forward strand.
TCTCCCTCTAATGTCAAATACTTGTGGTCCTTATAAGTGTTATAATGCTGATGAGCACTGAATTTCTTTAATGTTGATATTGCAGTATCACAGAACAAGCAAATCATTTCATCTTAAGCAGAAACAAGATAGTATTGCGATTCCCAGTCCTCATTAAAGAAAACCTGCTTTCTTCCTTCATCTGTCTTCTTTGACATGATGGGCTATTAAGCAGATAGAAGTAAAAAAAATACTGTCAAGCTATGCAACTGTTCACAGATTTCACTTCTGTAAAGCCAAGCACCAGCAGATTCCCAAAAGAAAGCTACTATGAACAGCTTTTAAGATTCAGATTGCATAGTAATAGTGAACACTCTGTTTATTCCATTACACATCACAGTTCAGTACAATATTCGCAACATAATACTCTCAATATTACATTTTAGTCATAGAAAGTCACAATATAGTGATCATAACAGCTTAACATTAGAGTGGCCCCACAGTTTTCACTACAGTGGCCACAATATTTAGAACAAGAAACAAAAGAAGAATCACCTGGTTTCCCTAAGGGGAAAACTCTTTTCACTTAAAGATTCAGTCAATCAATTCACAATATAACAATCTTCCACTCATGGGGCAACCATTACATTAACTTAATCAGTCACTCATCTAGCAGTCAGTCACTAAGCTAGATTCTGAATTACTAAATTTCTTTAGTCACTAAAACAGTCATTAGAAAACCACACAAACTTTCCACTCCTTGGTGTCCAGCAAACCTCAGTCTCATCCAAGGGGAGGCCTTTTTTCATCTTGACTCTGGGAAGGCTCTCTGATTCCCTGGATCCCCTTTCATGGTTCCAGCTCCATCCTGAATCTGCCAAACAATCATCTGGATTCAGAAGCAGACAGCTACAAGGTTCTAGTCCAGTCCTCAGAGGTAGACAGCTCCCAGGTCCTTGTCCAGTCCTTAGGGCAATGCCTGGCACACACTGAAGTTCACAGGGTCCAGCACATCTCAAACCCTTCACTTCTCTTGCCTGGAACTCAAGGATCAGCCAGTCCATGAATAAACAAAGTCTTATCCTGGTCATGCTTCTTCAGTCTTCCAGCAATTCTGCTGGCTCTAGGACCCAGAAGGAAGGTCAGACTTCTGTTTGTCATTCACCAGATTCTGGTCTCAGGAAAATTCCAATTCACTTCTCAGTCAACTTCCAGATTCTGGGAGAGAAACTCTCTCTCTCTCTCTCTCTCTCTCTCTCTCTCTCTCTCTCTCTCTGTCTCTGTCTCTCTCTCTGTCTCTCTCTCTGAGCTGGCTTCAGTCTCCATGAATCTTCCTTCAGGAGGAGCAAATTCCAATTCTCTCTCTCTGACTCTAGAATTCTTTTTTATATACAGCACTGGCCTCCTGTCTCAGCCAATAGCTTTCTTCCCCGTCAACAGGGGTATTCAGGCTTTCTCAACAAAGGACAGGGTTCACACTTTCCATACTTAGCCCTAAGTTACTAAGTGCTTAGTATCTGATAAACTGATTACTATTACAACTTAAAAGAGAAGCACAGTGCACTTTTGTCTAAAGCTGATAACACACTGGCATATTTGACTGCCATAACTTCTCTCCAACCAGCCTCATGTGCTTAGTGCTGCCAGTCAGGCAGGGGAAGTTAGAACTAAGTAATGAGTACAGCAGCTGTCAATCTAGCCCTTATGGTTTACTGATGTTCTAATTGTGCCAGTCAATCTGGGAGGATTATTTCACTGAAACGTATTTTATTCTTTGGTGTTTCAAATGTGTTCACTTTAAAAATAAAATAAAGATATAAAAGACAGACAAAATGTATTAATACAAATAAAGGGATTTGTTCTATAAAATTTAGATTCAGTCAAAAGGCCACACCTAAAGACCTAGAAGGCCACATGTGGCTTTAAGGTCTCAGGTTCCCCACCCCTGCCTTGGGGTAATCCACCAGGGGCAGAAGAAAAGGGGGTTTCCAACTTGTGGTTCTCTTCAGGAGCAACCATCCAAAATTCAAAATCTGACTCCAGGTGGGGTAGAGAAAAGAAAGGTCCTTCCCTTCTATAGAAGTCTCCTTTCTATTACAACTGAAATTATTAAGAAATAAATCTTTCTCCACTATAAAACCTTTTCTAGTCTTACCAGTATTGAGGAATCATTGTCAGTACTGAATTAAACTTCTGAAGAAACAATCACTTTCCACTAACCCTTTTCCTCTGACTCAAGATGGACCACTTTCTTTGAGGAAAAAGTACAACTGGACAGGAACAAAGCTAAGATCTAGGAAAGAGATTAAGGCAGCTAGGTGGTGTGGTGGATAGTGTCAGGCCTGGAGTCAGGAAGACTCATCTTCCTGAGTGTAAATCTGGTCGCAGACACTTACAAGCTATGTGAATCTGGGCAAGTCACTTCACTCTGTTTGCCTCACTTTCCCCATCAGGAAAATGAGCTGGAGAAGGAAATGACAAACCAATAAACCCCAAGTGGGTATGAGAAGAGTGAGACAAAACTGAAAGGACTGTACAACAACAGCAACAACCAGACTCAGAATAGAAAATACCTTAATCTAGTTAATGCCATTGGTTTATTTAAATGCCCTGAAGATAGTTGGGCAATGGTCAGAGTAAGAGAGGGGAAAAGTCATCGATGACTTGAATTATTGGAAGAATTTCTTGAGTTCACAGTTTGAGCATCTAAAGCAGTGGTTCTCAACCTTCCTAATGCCACAACCCTTTAATACACACATGTGGTATTTGTTTGCATGTGTGCACACTCCCTGGAGACAGAGAGAGGAGCTGTGTCTCGGTTCCTAAGACCATAGGAAATATGTGTTTTCCAATGGTCTTAGGCAACACCCAAAGGGGTCACAACCCACACGTTGAGAACCACTGATCTAAAGAATACTTAAAAGGAATTGGTCAAAGGAGTATTGATTCTCCAAGTTTATGCCAAAAGTTAGGTGACTATTTTTTCTGTTTGATGAAACAAACCATTAACTGAACTCTTACCTAACTCTGAACCTTTGCTCAACCTTGACCATTCTTTGTTCAAGGATCCTATACAGTTATCCCTTCCAAATCCCTTGGGGATTAAGGCTATCCTTCTGAGATCCGGAAAATCTATCTAAACTTCTTTGGTCTTCTCTTCATGCCAGAGAAGAAGTCTGAATTATTAAAGTATTAAAAGATAAAATATGTTGATATTATGCAATGTTATACATATATTTTCTGAATTCTTAAACTTTTTCTGTTGTCTGCTGGCCTACATGTGTTATCTGTGACTTCCACAAAACTCTCCAAAAAAAATCAAATTTTGTTTCTTATCCTGACCCATGATATATTGAAACAGTGTTGGGGAAAGTTGAGATCTTGAAGACATAACTGTAAATCGTGACTTCAAATTACTTTTGTTTGGGGAAAAGACATACAAGTATGTGAGGAGGGTATCACTTTGGACAAGTCTCTTTCTAAGCAGACAAAACAATCCATAGATTAGAATAATTTTAATTCATAAAATTGTTTCTGCCAGGCTTGTTCCCAAAACTCAGACAACAGTATGTTCTGACTTCACCACTATTCTATCAATTCTGGTGCCTCCTCCCCTTCCCCCAATACCGTGTTCCACCCATACAACATGGACTCATCTGGCTAAGCTTGTCCAGGAAGCCTGGGTTGCCTTACCTCTCCTTTCATGTTTCCCTTCCTCCAGCATTGTTCTGGTGAACCAGGAAGGAGACTTGTGAAATACTGGGAAGATGTAGCAGATGCTACAAGAATAGTTACAGGTTTGACAGCCATAGGAGTGGAGCAAGCAGAAGACAGTGGTCATCAGAGACAAAATCAGAGACAGAGACAGAGAGACACATAGATACAGAGAGAGAAACACAAAGACAGAGAAAGGGGAGGGAGATGGAGGGAGGAAATCCAGGCTGCTTTGATGGGACTGTGTCTGGTAGCAGTCAAATTAAAGAGTTTATTAGCAGTTTTGAAAAGAAAACTATGTCCCAACATAGCTTGAATTACAGTAGGAGCAAAACGTTATTAGATTTTGTTCTAATCATTCTGTAATTTTGCTTAGCATTCCCTTTTCTATGTGGGAATAAACTTCCACTTCCAGACCTGATTCCTCTGATGTAATTGGTACTTCGTTTACTTCCTCCCTTGGGAAGAGAAGATGACAGGAGGACATGAGAATCCTTGACTAGAACCAGAGGTGGACTTGTTGCTCAGGAGCCTGAGACAGGAGTGGAATAAAGCCCTGACACAGAAACAGACAGCATCAGAGTAACCAACAAGGGTAAACCACATGGGCAAGTGTCAGCTTTTGTCCCAGCTGAGCAGTTGTCTAACTAACCACTGTTTGGTAACTAGTGCCTTATGAAAAGGTGAAGAAGCCATGACCAGCACTGCCTAGAAGACACAATCACACCATAGAACTTGTGGACATGAGGCCGAGATGAGCAACAAGGAGAAGCAGTATATCCTCAAGGACAAAGAAGAAAGAAGCACTGAGAATGCCAGGCTATTATGAAACCACCAGGATGGAGAGCAGGAAAAGCTAGTGTGTTAGTCAGAGTGGAGTGCTGGAAGTCCTCACCATCTTCCTCTGTTTCCCCTCTTTTGACGTGGCTGATTTAAAAATCAATAATAAATGGATTGCCATGGGAGGTAGTGGGCTGCCCCTGACTTGATGTCCTGACCAAATGCTAGACACAGACCGATCAGCTATGTTGTGGGGAGAATTTGTGTTAGCTGTGGCTTGGAATAAATTAGTTCTGTGTCCTCTTTTACATCTGACAGTCTGTCATTCTCTATATCAATGCCCTTGAATCCCTTCCTCCTTTGTCCTCTTTCCCTATCCCTGGGTCGTTCCATCATCTGCTTTCTCCAGTCCTTCTCTCAGGCTGCTAGAGGAAGCCACAACACTTTGCTGACTGGGTTCCATGCTTATGGACTTGGTGGATTTCTCTTGATGGTAAGGATTCTGGTAGAACACCTGACTGTCCATCTCCCTCTCGCCACATTCTTTTCCAGTCATAAATTTGTTCATGTGTTGGCGTTTGTTTTGTTTTTATTTTTTTAGTTTTTTACCAGTGATGTAATGCTCACTTGGAGTATTATTTTGGATAGGTTGTCATACAAGTAAAAACCCAGCCAGCAGGATTTAAATTGCTCAGAATTCAAGACCATCTGCTTAAGTTACCAGGCCAGGTCTCCTAGTAACAACAAACAACTGGTCATAGGCTAACCACTTTTTAGCCCACAGTACTCTTCCCATTGACCACTAGAGGACACTCCAGACTGCAAGTCTTTGAACTGTGTTTTCCTCTGGATGGTCCTTTGTTCCAAGAGGTCCTGAGCCATCAAGGGAGCCACAAAATTTCCCAAAGGAAGTCCAACCTCCTCCCCTGGGCTGAACTCACTGGCCAGGGGTTGTTTATGACTAAGATACACGCACGCATATGCATATAATAACTATATTTCTATACACCTACCTGTGTATGCATCTGTATACACATACATATTGCTCATCTAACTGTGTATCATAATCTGGACAGGAGACATTTTTCATTTTTCATCTACTTATTTTTTTCTATCAATAAATCACTCAGTAAACATTTATTAAGTGCCTACTGATGAGGTGTAGGCTCTGGGTCCCCCTTGAGCTCTACTTGAATCTTTAAGGTACTTACTCTGGGAAACCTCTTGAAGTCTGATTGAATCTTCAGGAGGCATTTGCAGAGGCCATAAGTATTTCATTGTGGCTGGGCCCAAACCTGTTACTAGCCTGGCCCTCCATCGTCCATCTGTTTCCCACCCTTGAGCCTATCAAAATATCAATCTACTCTTGCACTGATATCATTAACTACACCTGAAGACCCTCCCCAAACTCATTACTGGAGTTTGAACATTGACCTCATACTGGAGTCTGAACTCATTGGCTCCTCCTGAAGACCCTCCCCAGGCTCCTTCTCTGAACCACCCCTAGATTCTTCCATATATAAGACCCTATCTTCCCTCCATGGGTGTGAAAGCACCTTGCAATAGCTTAGCACAGACTTACTCTGTGTGATAGACCCCATGTGGCAAACTTAGAATAAACTTTACTTTTTCCTTGGCTGAGAAATCTTGAGTGGAATTGTTTCCGCAGGAGCAGGCATGTTGGTATTTTGGGGTCTCAGGCAGCCCTAACCCTCTTTGGGCTCCTCTTCACTAATGTCTCCAAAAAGGATATTTTTAATAAACAAAACAAAACATTACCCCATTAGTCATGTTGTGAAAGAAAAATCAGAACAAAAAGGAAAAACCATGAGAAAGGAAAAAAGGAGACAATAGGATTCTCTGATCTGCATTCAGACTCCATAGTTCTTTTTCTGGATTTGGATAGCATTTTCCATTATGAGTCTTTTAGAATTGTCTGTATTGCTAAGCAGAGCTAAGTCTATCAAAGTCAGTCATCCCACAATGTTGCTGTTACTGTGTGCAGTGTTCTCCTGGTTCTGCTCTCTTCACTCAGCATCAGTTCAT
>CM053593.1:374210064-374223210 GCA_028646575.1 Pseudocheirus occidentalis
AGTCTGAGCCTAGCCTGGGGGCTTCGACTTTCTCCTGCACCTTTGAAGTAGGAGGAACCCCAGCTCCCGGGACCTGCCAATAAAGTTATTCCTGTTCACCAAAAGACTTCCTCTAAGCTTTTTAATTGGGTAAGTGGATTCTCTCACTCCACACAAGATCATCATGGGATCTAACTTCATTGGAGCTTTTATCTTTATTCAGAAGGCTTTTATTTAGCTTTTGTGGATTGGTTGAGGCATTTCCCCTGCTGGCTATAGCATATTTTTCCCACTCTCTTCAGGTCTCCGATCCCCTCCTTGATTGATTCCCCCAATTTAGGGTGAAAATCAAGGCCAGTCTATTGTAGTTCCTCATTTATCTGAAAATATCTTTGTATTTTTGCCCATCCTCTCCTCCAGATTCCCTCCTTTCCTAAGCAAGAATTTCTCCTCCAGATCTAACTAAACCCTTCCCACATGCCCTTGATCCCATCTCTCTCTGCCTCTTTAAAGGCATTGGTGGTGCTCAAAGACAGGATGATTTAGCAATGAAGGCTAAGTTCAGTTGAGTCCTGCCTATGGTACATACTGACCCTGGGAAAGTCATTTAACTTATTTAGTCTCTTTAACCCTCTAAGTTTCAGAGAACATACTATCTCACATTGATAAGAGGAGTTTCTTTGCTTGGGACATCCCTGTAATAGTGAAATCACAGATCTGGTCCTTATCTCTATTTTGCCCTTTTCTACTGGCTTCTTCTTCTCTGCTGATAAGCAAACTTGATACAGTGGAAATGGAAAGAGAGCTGGCTCTGATATCAGAGGATGGGAATTCAAATCCATCCCCTACCACTCAGTTTTCTCACCTGCAAAATAAAGGGGTTGGACTAGATCATCTAAAAGGACCTTTATGGCTCTGAATCTACAAGTCTATAAATCTGAGGCTGAAAAGATCTTTCCCGTACTCTACTGATCTATGCAAGTAAAAGTTTACTGGAAATGGTAGTAAAGGGTCGAATGGGAGAGTTGCTTGCTGTCACAGTGAAGGGATGTCTGGGCCTTCTTACTTGGATGACCATGGGCAGCAGATTCTCAGCCGTCTCCAACTTCACCATCACCAGGGAAGCTGCCAGGTACTGCCGACAGAAGAGGACTACGTTGCCCTGAATCCCAGCCAGGAGAGAGAAGTCAGCTTCAAACAGTGAGACTGCCTGTTGGTGGCAGAGAAGGGAGGAGGACAAGGTGAAGGTTAAGAGTGGACTGTTCCAGTTCTGCTCCACAGAAGCCCTCCCTCTTCAAAACCCAGGCTCTCATTCCAAACATAACCTCATTTCTACCTCCAGTTACCAAGCCCTATTTTGCTCTCTACATTGGGTCTCTTTTCTTTGTACCCTGCGTAGGGACCTTGTCTTCCAATCAAACAATGGGCTTATCTTCTCCCTCTTGGTCCTCTGGGGGTGGGAGGAGGAAATTTATGGCCACTGTGGCCACCAAATGCCTTCATTTCCAGGGATTCTTGATGTAGCTCCATTTCTGGTTCCTCTGTTCAGTTCTTCAGCAGTGTAGGATCTCAGCATCAAAAGGCCCCAAAGGGCTGTCAGCAGCTTAAACCTGATCCTTTACAGTCTCCCCCAAAGTGGTTGTTTATAGCCTTCATTTTGTGTGGGATGAAAGAGTTCAGAGTCTGAATCTAAGGTCAGAAAAGGGCTTTATTCTTTCTCATGAGAAAAGACTCTTTCCCTGTTGCCCACATGGCGGCAGGGAGAGAACAACAGATAGAAGCCAGCCCATGGTTATGTAATCTTCTAATGCAGAAAACCCAACCCCCCCCCCCAACTGGCCTTCACTCATATTGGTAGGGGGACTGACCTACAACCTAAGCACGGGAATCTCCCTGAGACAAAGGACCCGAAAACATGTGGGTATCCAGTGAAAGCAGTCTTAACCTTATTTGGCATATCAAGAAAATATTGTTTATACTCATGAACTAATTTGGAACTCAACCAGAAGAAAGTATAGAGAACCTTTGTTTCATATGTTTACAGGAGTGGGGAATCTTTGGTCTTGAGGCCACATGTGGCCTTCTCTGTCCTTGGATTGGGCTTTTTGACTGAGTCCAAGTTTTACAGAACAAATCCTGAGACACTTGCTTCATACAGCCTAAGCCTCAATAAGCTGTTTTTGGTTGTTATCCTGACAGAATCGTGTTAATTATTCCTCGCTTTGGTCATCACATTGAGCATGTCTTGCATGCCTAGTGTGTACCAGGTACTTTGCTAGGCAATAGGGATGCAAAAACAATACTGAAATAATTCCTGTCTTCAAGGAACTTACATAAAATTTAAAGGTACAATTTCATATGTGTGTGTATTAGTACACACCCATACATACACACACACACATACACACACACACACACACACACACAAAGATATTTGTGGGGCAAGGCAAGGGAAGTACTAACAGTTGCAGGTATCAGGAAAGGCTCATATTTGAGCTTGAATCCTTGGACAGGAAGGGGAGATTCTGAGAGGCACAGGTATAGAAGGTGTGCCTCATAGGAACGAAGGATGAACACCTCTGCAAAGTCACAAAGAGAGGAAACGGAATATCCCATGCAGATTAGAGAAGCATGCTATCAACGCCTCCAACTAAGTAATGGGTGAAACTGGTGAAGAGCACTGAGACAAAGAGATTCTTGGGGATACGCTCCACTAGAGAATTCACTCCACACTAACACTGGCCCAATTAATAACTATTCTTTGGTTGAAGTTATTTAAGCATTTCCAACCCTATCTAGCTGACTTGTACTATTTTCTAGGACTTTCTATCCATTGTCACCTTCAACTCATCTGCTTCACTTGGTTCAAAGGTTTTACTAACTAGGATTCCAAAAGCCCAGGAATTTCATAGCAGTAGAAGATTAAGTGAATATTATAGATTGTCTATAATAAAAGTATGATAAAAGAAAGTAGGTAATTGGAGATGTCTTTCTAACTCTGCTTGAAGCTCCTCTGAGCCAAGAGGCAACTTAAGTCAGGATGGGAGTTTGGTGGATCATCTCAGGATCATAGGGTTAGCACCATTCAGGAACTGGTACCCAAAGAATGCATCTTCTTTACAGGAATCCCGAACTTTCTCTATGGAGTTAGGTTAGAGAGATGACTTGGAGCCCCTCACAGCCCAGCTCTTCACCCCAGCCTCTATATTGCATGGCAGAAACCATCAAAACTATTTGGTACTGATTAAAATTTTAAATAGTTGATCAGTGGAAGAAATCAAGAACACAAGACTGAGAGGAACACAGTAACATGGTGTTCAACAAATCCAAAGACACAAACTACTGGGTTAAGGACTCATATCATTCTATAAAAATTGCTGGAAAAACCTGAAAAACAATCTCAGAGAAATTAGGCATAAATCAACATCTAAACCATTTGCTACAATAAGCAGCTACTAGATATGACATAAAGGATCATGTCATAAATAAATTATAGCAGATGGGAAGAAAATATTGTTTATACTTATGAACAGGGAGAAAATTATTGACCAAACATATGATAAATATGATCACAGGAGAGAAAAGGGACAATTTTGATAACATAACATTGAAAAGGTTTTGCATGAACAAAACAATGCTGTTAGAATTAGAAGGGAGACAGTTAACAGGGAGGAAAATCTTTTCAGCAAATATCTCTAATAAAGGTCTAACAATCAAGATATGTAGGAACTGATACAAATATATAAGGACAAGAGCTATTCCCTGCTAGATAAATGTTCAAAGGACAGGAGCAGGAAGTTTTTAAGGAAACAGAAGAAGGGGAGGTAACAAGGCTTCATTAAGCACCTTGTGCTAGATGCAGCGGTAAATGCATTACAAATATTGTCTTACTTGAACCTCACAAGAACCCTAGAAGATAGGTGCTGTTATTATTCCCATTTTACAGTTGGAAAAGGTGAGGCAGCAGACAGTACGTGGCCTGTCAACACAGCTAGGAAGAATCTGAGACTGGAATTAGGAGTTCCTGACTCCAGACAGATCATTCTAGCCAATGCACCACCTGGCTGCCAAACTATCAACAACCATGATCTGAATAAATGTTACAATGACTAAAAAGATAAGATAAATGGAAATAAATGCAACTCTGAAGTTTTTCTCATACCTAGCAAATTAGCAAAGGTGACACCCGAAAAATGACAATTATTGGAGCAGCTCTGCTAGGAAGGACTTACTGATACACTGTTGGTGGATTTGTGTAGTGATCAAACCATTCTGGAAATCAGTTTGGGACTATACCCAGTCACTGAACTTTGTATGCTGTTTAATCTAGGGATACTACTACTATACTATGCATATAACCCAAAGAGATCAAAGACTGAGAGAAAGGCCCAGATGTACAAAAAATATTTATAGCAGTACTTTTTCGTTGTAGGAAAAATTTTAAAAACAAAATGGGTACCCACCACCTGGGGGGAGTGATTGAACAAATTATGGTACAGGAATATAATGGTATATAAGAAATGAGAAAAATGACAGGTTTAGAAAAACCTATAAGAACTGATGAGTTCTCAGAACCAGAAAAAACTATTTGAAATAATTAAGAATATTGTAACTTAAGATTTTCCTGATCTCAGGAGCATGGCCTTAATTACCAAGGGTGATTACTACACCACCTGGAGTCAAATTTTGAATTCTGAATGACTGCCCCTGAAGAGAACCACAATTTGAAAGCTCCCTCTTCTTCTGCCCCTAGTGGAATACTCCAAGGCAGGGGTGAGGAAGGTCAGACCCTAAAACCCCATGTGGCCTTCTAGGTCTTTAAGTGTGGTTCTTTGACTGAATCCAAATTTTACAGAACAAATTCCTTTATTTTTATTAACAAATTTTATTATTCCTTTATATCTTTACCTTATTTTTAAAGTGAACATATTTGAAATACCAAAGAAGGGATAACTGTACAGGATCCTTGAACAAAGAATGGTCAAGGTTGAGCAAAGGTTCAGAGTTTAGATAAGAGTTCAGTTAATGGTTTCTTTCATCAAACAGAAAATTAGTCACCTAACTTTTGGCATGAACTTGGAGAATCAATGACCCTTTCACCAGTCCCTTTTAAAGATTCTTTAGATGATCAAACTACTACTTCCAATAACTGAAGTAATCAATGACTTTTCCCCCTCTCTTACTCTGACCATTGCCCAGCTATCTTCAGGGTATGGGAATAAACAAATGGCATTAACTAAATTAATGCATTTTCAGTTTTGAGTCTGGTTGTTGCTGTTGTTGTAGAGTCCTTTCAGTTGCATCTGACTCTTCTTGTCCCTACTTAGGTTTTTCTTGTTTTTACCATTTACTTCTCCAGCCCATTTTCCTAATGGGGAAACTGAAGCAAACAGTCACATAGTTTGTAAATGTCTGAGACCAGATTTGCATTCAGGTAGATGACTCTTCCTGACTCCAGACCTAACTCTATCCACTGTGCCACCTAACTGCCTTGATCTCTTTCCTGGACCTTAGCTTTATTCCTATCCATTTGTACTTTTTCCTCAAAGAAAGAGTTCAATCTTGAGTTAGAGGAAAAGGATTAGTGGAAGGTGGTTGTTTCTTGAGAAAATTAATTCAGTATTGACAATGATTCCTTGCTTCCGGTAAGACTAGAAAGAATATTAGAATGGAGAAAGATTTATTTCTTAATATTTCAGATGTAATAAAAAGGAGACTTATGTAGGAGGGAAGGATCCTTCTTTACTCTACCCCACCTGGAGTCAGATTTTGAATTCTGAATGACTGCCCCTGAAGAGAACCACAATTTGAAAGCTCCCTCTTCTTCTGCCCCTGGTGGAATACTCCAAGGCAGGGGTGAGGAAGCTCAGACCCTAAAACCCCATGTGGCCTTCTAGGTCTTTAAGTATGGTTCTTTGACTGAATCCAAATTTTACAGAACAAATTACTTTATTTTTATTAACAAATTTTATTATTCCTTTATATCTTTACCTTATTTTTAAAGTGAACATATTTGAAATACCAAAGAATAAAATAAGCTTCAATGAAATAATCCTCCTAGATTGACTGGCACAATTAGAACATCAGTAAGACATAAGGGCTAGATGGACAGCTGCTATGCTCATTGCTTGTTCTAACTTCCTTTGCCTGACTGGCAGCACTAAGCAGATGAGGCTGGTTGGAGAGAACTTATGGGAGTCAAATACGCCAGTCTGTTATCAGCTTTTGACATTGGTGCACTGTGTTTCTGTTTGAAGTAGAATCTGTGAATAGTTGCACAGCTTGACAGTATTTTTTAATTCTATCTGCTTAATAGCCCATCATGTCAAAGAAGACAGCTGAAGGAAGAAAACAGGCTTTCTTTAATGACGACTGGGGATTGCAATATTATCTTATTTCTGCTTAAGATAAGATGATTTCCTTGCTTTGTGATACCGCAATATCAACACTAGAGAAATTTAATGTTTATCAGCATTATAACACTCATAAACACCAGAAACAGTTCACATTAGAGGTAGAAGCTTGAAAGTTTGCGTTGCAGAAATTAAAAGATGAAAAGCAAAAGCAAAGACAATTCTTTCAAGCAGCAATAAGACCTGGTAATAATGCCACTGCAGCAACTCAAGAAGTAGTCTATATGCTTGGGGGAAACGGGGATGCCATTCAGTGATGTAGAAATTGTGAAAGAATGCATATACCATTTCAAAGTATAAACTGCCTTTTTCAAGGAGAACCATAACTGATCATTAGCTTGAATTAGCCTTCATCTTAACAGAATAACTTCATGCAATAATTCAAAAAGAAAATATATATTATTCAACTGCTTTTGAAGAATCAATTGATACTACTGAGTTGGTGCAGGTTTTATACTCCATCTGGCTAATAACAGAAGATTTTCCTTGCTATGAAGCGTTACTCTTTTTGGGCACTCCTGTGAACAGAACACAGGGCATAGATATCTTCAGCAACTTTCAAGATAAATGTCATGCAGTTATCAAGCTTTATCATCATTCCTGTTAAGTTACAAGTTCCTCCAGGAGCTCTGCTGCCCTATTGGAATTACAATAAACCTTTGCCAATTTGACCTAAAGAATGCATGATTCCATGAATTAATTCCGAATGACCTGGTCCATACTCTGGTCTTTGGGGTATCCCTGAACCTCTCAAACCAATTACCCCCATGAGAGTGAGTGGGAGAGGTGAAAACTTCTCAGTCTATATCCTAATGTCTAATAAGGTTTCTTGTAGGACAGGCCTGAGTTTTGGTTTCACCCTTTCCCCTTCTTTACTACTGCCACATCAACATTAAGCCCTTGAGGAGTTTTCCCACCTACACCCTTGCTTGCTACACCAACCTTATCAGCATTAAGCCCTTTAGGAGTCCTTGAACCTCCACCCACGTTGCAAACTTGTACCCTCCGTTGCTTTAGCATTTGCCAAATAAAGACATGAACAATAATACCCTGTTTCCCTGTTCTTGGCCTTTTTCCATGCCAAGACCTTGGATCCACCTCCCAGCGAATAAGGGATATTGGCAGGCTTCTTAGCTCTTTGTCATTGGAGAAAATTTCTCACTCAGATTGTAATCCCAGCTCCCAGACAATGGGAGAAGGGACAGTGGTGGGAGGGGGCTCCATTGTCTTAGGGTATAAATTCTTCCTCTGTATTCTGTAACATGCTTCCTTCCACTGGTTCCTACTTGTGGGAGGGACACCCTCTTCTCTCCAGAACTGAATAAAACTTTCTGTTCTTTCCTCAAGGCACCTCTGACTTTTAATCTTCGGGGTAGAGGATTTTTGGGGTCCCCGTACCCTACACAATATGGTCCTACTTCATCCCTGATGATTTCTTCTCTGTGTTGAGGTTTAGAATTGGGAGAGTGGTTTGGGTGTGAAAGAATTCACTTAATAGCCATTGAGAGATTTATTTATTGTGTAAACAAACACAGGCCTCCTTAGCAAGAAAGCTGAGACTCTGACTTTTGGGGATGTTGTGCTTACATAGAGATTTCAGGATGATGATGTAGTTTTAGAGGTTTTATGGGGCGTTAAAGATTAAAGAGAGGATAAGAAAGGATTTTATAATGTAGGATGAGAGAGACAATGGGGATTATTTATGATTTAGGATTTAAGGACAGGGCAGGAAGATACAGGTTAAAAATTAAAGGATCCCAGGAACATAGGATAGGGGAGATAAAAGCAATTCTTTTGGTAAAGAAAAGGAGGAAGAGACTTCAGGATGCTTTCAAGTTAGAGAATAAGCTACAGGGCCTCACAAAGAATTGGAAAAGCAAGTCTCAATATTATTTTTAACCCTTAGGGCACCATTTGTATCCATATCACTTGGGTCCCATGACAGTTGGCAGGGGGGATGACAGAGACCTCTCACACATGCAACTCATCATTTATGACTTCTCTGCAGCTTTGGACACTTTAGATGAGGTTGAATGGACCTTAGAGTCAGAGTTCTGATCTGCCTTTTTCAGTTTTCTTTTTATGTGCTCTCTTCCCCATTAGAACATAAGCTCCCAACATTCTTGGAAAGGGGCCAAGAAGATGGAATGGTTGACATGGTCAAAAGTTTTGGAGACTTCATGGTCACAAGCATTTACATCATACGTATTGGAAAGACCAGTAGTTGTTGGTGTTCCCTCTGTCACTATTTTATTCATAGGAGGTTTGGAGATAGCTAGGTGGTGTAGTGAATAGTCAGGAAAACTTCAGTTCAAATTGAGCTTTATATACTAGCCGTGTGACCTTGGGTATATCACATAATTTCTATCTGCTTCATCCTCAACTGTCATATAGGCAGCTTAATAACACCTGCCTCCCAAGGCTGTTGTGAAGGTCCAATGGAACAATATTTGTAAAGCTGATAACTTGTAAAGCATTGCTAAGTTTTTTCCATGCCTTAGGCATCCATATACCTTGGGAAATGACTCTTCAATGCCCTCACAGCTGGTTCACATCTACTATAGATCTCTTCTATATACATTTGATCAAATCCAGCCAATTTTTCTTTGTTCTCTTCATCACTGTCTCTACCTCATCTATAAGCACAGCATGGTCCCAGATGTACAAATCCAGGTACCGAGGCTTCATTTTCCTTTATGGGGGAAAGTGCGTGTTGCAAAGATTTGGGGAGAGCTTTTCTATATTTCCTGTATTGTCTTTTCATTTCAACCTTAAGTGCCCTTGGAATGATTTGCTTGCTTTTGTCTCTTCCCAGACTTTCCTGAAACGGACTTTGCCATCCACTACTCTTTCTGCCTTAAGAAATGATCCTACTCATAATTTCCTTTCCATCTTTGTCCATGAGATTGATTCTAAACTTATGTTGCCTTTGGCTGCTAAATCTCTCTGCTTGTCATATAATTAATTATTTTCATGGTCGTCTTCTTGCTCTGCAATAAAAGATAACCAAATGTCCATTGTAGTTTCTTGTTTGTCTTTGGTTGGGACCAGGCTAAAATCGACTCTTATTTTCCTCACTGAGAAGAACCAGTGGGACATCCTTCCATTTGGATCCAACTTCCTTCTGTCTTCTGACTCCATTTCTAGAGATTGTTAAGATTTCATTTACAGGAAATATCAAGAGTGTGACAGGCCACTTTCTTCTACAGCACACCCAGTTTGTTAGGTGGACAAAGATCTCACGTCAAGAATGCCAGTAGCAAAGCTGAAGTTTATAGATGGTCTAAAGCAGTGATTCTAAGCCACCTTCATCTTCTTTTATCCCCATCTGCCAGCATCTCTACAGAGAGGGAAGGGAGAAAAGGGCTACACAGGTATGAAGATCATTTTGTATTTTTTCTTTGTTTCATGGGCTGCCATGGCCAATGCTTTCATGCCTTCAATGGTCAGCTTTCTAGTGATGAGCTTAACCTCTTTGCTTAATTAGGCTTGTTCTTGGAAAAAAGACTGAGTCCATTGCCATGACAAGACTCAAAAAATTTCTACCATGGTTGAACTTATTTTTGTCTTGCTTTTTAAATACTGTTTTATCCAATTGCATGTAAAGACAATTTTTCACGTTCATTTTTATAAGATTTTGAATTCCAAATTTTTATCCCTGCCCTGTCCCAAGGAAATAAACAATCTGATACACATTATAATGTGCAATTATGTAAAACATCTTTCCACACTACCCATGTTGTGAAAGAAAGAACACAACAAAAGGAAAAAAAACATGAAAAATAAAGAAACTGAAAATTCTATATTTCTACCTCTACTCAGATTCCTTCAGTTCTTTCTCTGGATGTGGATAGCATCTTCTATCATGTGTCTTTTGGAATTCTCTTGGATCATTGTATTGCTGAGAAGACCTAATTCAATCACACCTCGTCATTGCACAGTATGGCTATTACTATGCACAATATTCTCCTGGTTGTACCACTAAGAAACACCAGCCAGTGTGGGAACAGTCAGGAAAGACATATGCATATTTCCCTGAAGTGAGCAGCTTGAGAATCCTGGGGTCATAATCTGTTAGGTCATTAATCTGGCAACTTGGTAAAGATTCCCGGCTAAATTATTGGGCTGACCTTGAGAGGAATGCCATCAAAAGAAGATCAACAGTTGACTGAGGGAAGGTAGGAGACTCCTTCCAGGGAGGTAGAAGGTCGAGGAGCAACCCCTCCCACATTACCTGGGAAGATCAGCAGTGACTTCCAGCCAAAAAGGTGGACACAGAACAGTCCAGACCCAGCATGATCAAACACAGAATTGATGTACCAGTAAATAGCCCCTGGGAAATAGACTTCAAAATTGAAATGAATTGCCAAAATGTAGGAGGTAAAGTAAGAAAAAGATGATTAATTACTGTTGTTTTGTATGTAACTGAGCGGATATCAGAGGCAGCACTGTGGGGCCAAAATTTGGTTCCTCTGAAGACTGGATATGCCAAAAGCTAAATTTATATGTAAATGCAAAAGAATCCTTTAACCCAGAGAAGACCTCTTATGCTGCTCTTTGGATGTCAGGAATACAGCAATTACGGGTGGGGAAGGAGAGAGAAGAAAAGGAGCCCCAACATAATTTTGGGACCCCGTCCTAGCTCTCCCCCTGTGAATGTCCTAACCCTTCAAGCAGCAGCCCCAGCACCTCCCAATTTACCCCGGGACTTTAGCCCCCCCCCCCTTGAAGGGGGTCCTGCACTGAATAACCTGAAGGGATCTCCACATCAGACTCTGAGTAGAAAATTGAAACAGCACTTTAAAGATCTGCAAAATTTGTCCCTCAAGTTGAAAGCACCAGCCAGAACCCTTCCCATAAGGGAAGTCCTGGTAGCTGAGGGAGGATTTGGGTTTGTAAACTTACCTGTTAGCACTACTGAGGTCAGGAACTTCAAAAAAGAAATGAAAAATCTAATGGAGGATCCTGAGGGACTCTCTGAACAGGTAGGTCAGTTCCTGAGTTCTCATATTTATGCCTGGAATTAATTGATGTCAGTACTGAATATATTATTCTCCCATGAGGAAAGGGGGATGAAAAGGAGGACTGCCATGAGGGAGTGGGAAACAAGGCTTCCAACCTGCAGCTGGAGTGGTCCCTGCAGACCAGAAATACCCCACCTTAGATCCTCAGTCGGATCACCACAATGAGCCTCATATAGCAAACATGTATGATCTGAGAGATCTGATAACTGAAGGGGTTAGGAATGCACCCATAAAAACTCAGAATGTAAAGAAAGCTTTTGAGGTAATGCAGAAAAAGCATGAGTCTCCTTCAGACTTTCTAGAAAGGCTAAAGGAGAACATGGAAAAATATTCAGGCTTAGATATGAATTATCCTACCACGGAGGCAATGTTAAGTTCATCTTTGTCACCAATGCTTAGCCAGACATTAGAAGGAAAATTCAAATGATAGATAGATGAAATCATAAGACCCGGGAATGCTTATTAGAGGAAAAGACAAAAGTCTATGTGAGGAGAGATGAAGAAAAACAAAAACAGAAAGCCAAACTGTTGGTACAAACTATTCAAAGCACCACACAGTCAAAGGAACCACAAAAGAGACTGGGGGAGCAGGGAAAAGCTGGAAGTAGGGGAGAAAGTAAGGAGAGGAAGGGAAAGATACAAGGGCTGTGGGGAAATAAAGAAAAATGGAGAAAACAGGGACCTCTCATTTGCTGGAATTGCCAGGAGGAAGGACATAGTATGAGAGACTGTCCACAATACCAAACTGATCAGAAAGTGCACTCCCTCATGGAGCATGAGGATCTGGGAGGTCAGGGGTTCACTGAAACAACTCACGCTGAACCCTTGATAAATATTAGGGTGGGATCCCAGGGAGAGGAGCTAGTGTTTTGGGTAGATGCAGGGGAAACAAAGTCATCAGTGACCCAGTTGCCCCTGGGCTTAAATTGTCAAAGGATGTCCTTGTTTTTTCTGGGGTAAAGGGTGAAATTTTTACTATTCCCATTACAGAAGTGGTAGAATTTGAATATAAAGGAACCACTGTTTTGACCCAATTGTTTCTGTTCCCTGAGGCAAGGGCAAATTTATTGGGAAGAGATTTGATAACTCAAATGGCCATCCAATTAAATACTAGGGGAACCCAGATAATACCCCTCAAGATGGCGGTCTTAATGGAGGACGAGGATCAGAAAATACATCTTGAGGTGTGGGCCAGCTCCTACAATCGAGGTCAGGTTGATGTGAGACCCATTAGAATTAAACTAGAGGATCCCACTACAGTGGTGAGGGTGAGACAATATCCTCTATCTCTTGAAAATAGATAGGGATTATAGCCTGTCATACAGCAAATGGCAAAGGGAGGCCTTCTCAAACCTAGCATCTCCCCATTTGGTCCTCCTATATTGCCTGTCCAGAAAGGGGATGGGACCTATAGATTAGTTCAAGACCTGAGAGAGATTAACAAGATTGTCTTACCCTCCCACCCCGTGAATCCTGATCCCTATACAATTTTGGGTAGGATAAAAGAAAATAGCAAATGGTTTACTGTTATTGACTTGAAGGATGCCTTCTGGGCCTGGCCATTAGACCCAGAAAGCAAACATCTTTTTGCCTTTGAGTGGGAAGATCCAAAAATGGGGAAAAAACAGTAATATCAGTGGTACGTCCTCCCTCAAGGATACATAGAGTCCCCTAGCGCCCCCTGGCGGAGAGGAGAGGACCACCGCGCAGCGCGCTGCGGCGGTCCATCG